>JARQOD010000005.1:379756216-379839591 GCA_033576555.1 Oophaga sylvatica
GCCTGCCCGGGGCTTTTACCCCTCCCATATCCCTTATCCTATTATTAATTAAAATAAAAAACTAAATTAAAAAAACTTTTAGGTTTATTGAAATTTTTTTCACATTTATCAAACTTATCTATGTATTTTGTTATCTGATAATATTCAGTACATACAGACACTGGCCGGTGGCCGCTTCATGCAGCCTTATATGTATATCCTTATTTATTGTAAAGGTGGCCGGACCTTATACTACAAACAATTATTACTTTTTGTGTCCAACATTTTACTTATGGGTTGTAAATGTTCGAGCACGGTCCTCACCACTTCTTGTAGGAATTGAACTATGTGTTACTTTGTAATGTCTGACATTGTACCTGTAACCTCTGAATTGTCAAGCACCATGGAATAGCTAAATTATATTAATATTTATTATTATATAAAATACATAATATTTTTGTTTGCTGACATTGATCAATTAAAATGTTTCTAGTCCGTTTTTTCTCAAATTTTTTTCAATGACTCTCCATAGAGTGTGGTCATTATGCGTCAAGGGGCAGTAATAAGGCTATGGATGCGCCCAATACCCAGGGATCGTTTACTGTGAGACTTTTGTCTATGGCATTATACCCTCACATAGTCGTCCTTCCTAACTAGACCGTTAGACTGGCACCATTATCCCTCTCTAAACTGTGGATAGAGTTGGTATTTTACAAAAAAAGCATTGCTCACATACCACCAGCTGTGATTTTTGACAACACTACCAAAACATACAATGCAAATTAATAAATAACAGGACCATGCAACATTTCTGTTTTGAAATATATTCCCTCACCCCATGTTCCCAATTTTATTGACATTGAATCCCAAATCTGCGGACATTAGAATATATAATGTGGAAAATGACGATTTGAGCAGTAGCTGCTTTTTTAAGTAGAGGATGATGGTGGTTTGTGCTCCTAATGCACAATTATGAAGAAGCTGAGCTAATTTGAAAATAACATCCTCTTTACTAATGATAATGGGTCTTGTCAATAGTTCTCACAATGTGCTACAACATACAGTTTACACAGAAATCACAGTATTTGCATGGAACACATTATACATCCGGTATCCCATGAAAGATGAGATTTTTGTGGAATGCCACACGGGACGCTACAAGGAGAGTGCTGAGGAAAGCACCGATAGCACTGAGGCAAGAAATAAAACTCTCCTATGAAGCAGCCAGTATTTTCGATAGAAAAAACATATGTGCTACAACATTTCCATAAAATCTTCTATTATCTTTATTGATACATCTTAAAGTCTCTCTATTACTCCTCAAAGATATAAAAAAAAAATCAACTCCTTTCATGCAGCAAAAAACACTCTTAGGGCCTGTGCACACATTGCGGATTTGCCTGCGGATTTTTCCGCGCCGAAACCGCACCTCTTGGCAGAAACCGCATGCGCGGTTTTGACGCGGTTTTGGCGTGGTTTTGATGCGTTTTTTGGCGCGGTTTTGACGCGTTTTTTCTCATGCGGTTTTGTATGCGGTTTTTACAGCTAAATAAAGATATGTTGTTTAACAAAAAAAAAAAAAAAAGATTTGTGATGTCATTTCTTGCCCAACCTCCTCTTTTACATTTGTCCAACCCACACTCCATTACACACACACAGATAGAGATAGGCCGGCGTCGCACTTGCGAGTGTGATGCGAGTAAGTCGCACGACTTTCTCGCATCAACACCTGGCACGGCTGCCCGCTCTCGGACCCGAGTGTGCGGCTGCATGTATTTCTATGCAGCCGCACATTCGGGTCCGAGAGTGGGCGGCCGTGCCGGGTGTTGATGCGAGAAAGTCGTGCGACTTACTCGCATCACACTCGCAAGTGTGTCGCCGGCCATAGATAGATAATAGATACCAGTAGATAGATAGATAGATAAAATGGTACATAAATAGTTAAAGACACACACGCGTACACATACACAAAATAACGCAATAGTTAATAAAAAAAAAAATATAGGAAAAAAAATGGCGTGGGCTCCCGCGCAATTTTCTGCGCCAGAGGGGGAAAGCAGACAGCCGGGGCCAATATTTCTAGCCTGGGAAGGTGTTAATACCCATGGATCTTCCCAGGCTATGAATATCAGCCCGCAGCTAGCCTTCACTGGCTATTAAAATAGGGGGACCCCCCCCAAAAAAATGACGTGGGGTCCCCCTATAATTTATAGCCAGACAGGCTAGGCAGACAGCTGCGGGCTGATATTCATAGCCTAGGAAGGGGCCATGGATATTGGCGCCCCCCCCTGGCTAAAAATACCAGCACCCAGCCGCCCCAGAGTTGGCGCATCTGTACGATGCGCCAATTCCGGCACTTAGCCCCTCTCTTCCCACTCCCCTGTAGCGGTGGGATATGGGGTAATAAGGGGTTAATATCACCTTGCTATTGTAAGGTGATATTAAGCCCGGTTAATAATAGAGAGGCGTCAATAAGACGCCTATCCATTATTAATCTTATATTAATAAAGGGTTAAAAAAAACAACACACGCATAAGAATAAATTATTTTAATGAAATAAAACACAACACGGTTTTCATATCTTTATTACACACTCAGATCCAAGCGACGCCATCGATCTCCTGTAAAAAAACGTAAAAAAATAAAACAACCGTATACTCCCTGTCCGACGCAGTCCAATTAATAAAGAGGGTCCCACGACGGTCTCCCCTATAGAACGGTGACATCAGGTGATGCCACTGCTCTGTAGGGCCTCCCAGTGATGCACTGACAGGAGACAATGGCTCCTGCAGTGCATCACTGAGTTCATTCTCTCACTTTATGGCAATGCTGCGTGGGAATTTTCTCACCCAGCATTGCCGTGAGAGAATGAACTGTAGTGACGTCATTCTCTCCCGGCAGCAGAGCGATACACAGATGGATGGCGTCGGGGAAGAGGTGAGTATGTGCTCAATGTTATTTGTTGTATGTCATGTGTATGTTATATGTTCTGTATGTCATGTATGTTATATGTTCTGTATGTCATGTAATTTTTTTTTTTTTACATTCAGCACATTAGCCGGATGATGGGACTACTACTGTCCCATCATTGGCTAATGTGTCAGTCACTGTCACTGTAGCAGGCATAGCCGGATGGGACTTGTAGTCCCATCCGACGATGCCTGCATACACGGAGACACGCACACAGCCCCGCACACCGCCGCACATACACAGCCCCGCACACCGATCACGCAGACACCGGCACACAATCACCGCCCACACACACAGCGCCGCACACTATACACGCCCACGCACCGCCCACACACTTCCCTCCTCCCAAACTGCAGCGGTTTCAGCCGCAGCAAACCCGCAGATCTTTTTTAGATCTGCGGTTTTGCTGCGGAAGTGCCCGACTCAATGCAAGTCAATGGGCGCCGAACCGCTGCAGTTCCGCACAAAGAATTGACATGCTGCGGAAAATAAAACGCGGCTAAACCGCGTGTTTTTTTCCGCAGCATGTGCACAGCAGACCTGCGGTTCCCATAGGGATTCATTGGCTGTGCACTATGCTGCGGGTTGGATGCGTTTCCGCAGCGTTAAAAAATGCAGCGGAAACGCATCTAAAACCGCAATGTGTGAACGGGGCCTTAAAACCCCTTCGTGACGAGACCAAATGTTTCCAATCTGACGTGTTACTTCATGTGGCAATAACTCTGGAATGTATCCAGTGAATTTGAGTTTTTTTTTTGACACATTATACTTTATGTTAATGGTAAATTTAGGTTAATATATTTTGCATTTATTTATAAAAATATTAGAAATTTTACAAAAATTTCCAAAAATTTGCAATTTTCAAACTCTGAATGATTATCCCTTTAATATGAATATTCACACCAAAGAAAATAGTTAATAAATAATGTTTCCCTCATGTCTGCTTTACATGTGCACCATTTGTAAAATGTTCTTTTACTTTGTTACGATGTTAACAGGTTTAAAAATTAAGCAGCAATGTTTCCTTTTTCTAAGAAATTTACAAAACTTATTTTTTTCGGGACCTATTCAGATATTAAGTGACTTTGTGGGACCTATATACTGGAAATCCCCCAAAAGTGATACCATTTTATAAACGGCACCCCTCAGCATATTAAAAACTGCTACTAGGTAGTGTATTAACCCTTCAGGTGCTTTTCAGGAATTAATGCAAAATGGCATGACAGGAATGAAAATTTTAACTTTTAAAACCTAGATGTTACTAATTTCTGAACAGGCCTCTATATCCGACAGACATTAAGGCCGTTATTTCACAGTGAATTGCCATAGCAACCATCAGGATCACACAGTCAATATGGTTAAACATGGAGCCCCCACATTCTCTTAACCATTTAGATGCAAAATCACTATTGACAGCAGCAACTGAGGGGTTAAATGCCCATATTCGGTGTCATCACGGATTGTGGCTTATGCAGCAAGGTGTCGGCTATAGTGTGCCGTTGATCTATATATATAAAATTGAATGTGTGTGTGTGTGGGTATCACCATCCAATCACCAGAGCTGTTTAAAAGAAGCTGAGCTGTGATTGGTTGCTATGAGCAACAGTTTTCTCACTCCACGACAACACCTCAGCAGACAATGACTGGATGGTTCTGACCCCAGGGTCTATTAAAGGGATCATTGTTATGGAAGTTAGGGCAATTCCACTAAGCACTCTGGTTCTGACCCCAGGCCTCTCTTAAAGGGATCCCTGGTATGGAAGTCAGGGCAAATCCCTCAGTGCTCTGATTCTGACCCCAGGCCTCTCTTTAAGGGATCATTGGTATGGAAGTCAGAGCAAATCCATCCAGCGCTTTGGTTCTGATCCCAGGCCTCTCTTAACCCTTAAGGACAAAGCCATTTTGTAGGTTAATGACTGGGCCAATTTTTACAATTCTGACCACTGTCACTGTGAGGAACGAAGCCGACAGCCACACGGTAGCCCGGGTATCACAGCTTCTGATCCCACCACCGCTACCAAATGTAAAGGACGACCCCTTTCCTCCCACGTCACCAATGGGACGTAACTCCACAGGTACAGCTCTCCAGCGCCCCCTTTGTCTCTCAGGTCAGTAAGGGAACTGCACCTAGAGCAAATGGCCGCCGGGGAGGTTGTCCTGTTACCCACTGGGTATTCTAAGATTCGTGATCAGAGTAAAAGCATCAGCCCAAGATTAATTTTATGGTTTAATTGCCTTAAGGGCGCACTAGATAATTACAGAAATGTACAGTAAAGCTATATAACGGAATGACAATGGATTTGTAGTCAGAGTAAAATACAACAATAATGTACAAGGCTTAAAGGTATTAGCTAGAGATCAATATTACCGGGTTGTAGGAACATGGGGAGGCAGGGAGCTCTGCGATCTCCAGGTAACAGTCTTTAGTTGCTGGACAGTTTCCCAAAACATGTGCTGCTGCTCCCTTGGCAAATCTGTTCCCTTGGTCCTTCTTAGACCATCTTCTTGGCTTCTGTGTGAAAATGGATCCAGTCTGCCCATAGCTCACAGTTCTTAAACCTGCTAGGTCCCTCCCCTCCGTGTGTTTATGGTAGGCTGGCAGGTATAATCTAATTGAAGCCTCTACTTTGAAGCATGCATACTAATCGGCCTGGCTATTCATATTGAGCAGGAAATTCTGGCTTGACATGAATTACTTAGCATACTAATGACCTTCTTATTCAAACAGGGGCTTGAATTGCTTAGCATACTAAAGCCCTTTTGCTTACCAGTGGACATCAAACCCTGTCGTATTGAATATGCTAACAGGCCCTGTGTAGTTAGCAGTCTGTGGCTCTGTGAACCGACAAAATGGAGGCTGGTATAGGCCCTATACAAGATGGCGGCGTCCCTTTCCTCACACCTCCCTGCTTTTGAGGGCGCTAGGGGGTATCACATTCCTGTGTTCCCCCATGCGCCCTTCCGCACCCTCTCCTTGCCGGGACAACCCATCAGCGTTACCATGGTCCCTGCCTCTTTTGTGGCAAATGGTGAAGTGGTACTGTTGGAGAGCGAGGCTCCAGCATAGCAACCTCCCATTCATTCCAGAGACCGTGTGTAACCAGCTGAGGGGGTTGTGGTCTGTTTCCATGGTGAATTGGCATCCGTACAAGTATGGCTGCAGACGCTGCAGGGCCCACACAATTGCCAGACATTCCTTCTCCATCGTGGAATAGGCCACTTCCCTCGGTAGGAGCTTCCGGATCAGGTACAAAACGGGGTGTTCATGGCCCGTAGTGTCAACCTGGCTGAGCACAGCACCGAGGCCGAAGTCGCAGGCGTCGGTCTGCACTAAGAATGGCCGTGTGAAGTCGGCTGCCTGTAGTACAGGAGAACTAGAAAGGGCGGTCTTGAGTGCCTGGAAAGCTGTCTCGCAGGCGACGGTCCAGTCGACTGCGACGGGCAGCCTTTTCTTGGTGAGGTCCGTCAGGGGCTTGGCCAGGGCACTATAGTGTGGAACAAACCTCCTATAGTACCCGGCAGTACCCAAGAAGGACATCACCTGCTTCTTGGTCCTGAGGGTGGGCCAGGATGCAATGGCATCCACCTTCTCGGGCTCTCGCTTCAGAGCTCCCCCACCTACCCGGTGTCCCAGGTAGTGGACCTCACTCATACCCAGCTGGCATTTTTCCGGCTTAATGGTCAAGCCTGCTCGCTGGATCCGCCCGAGCACCTGCGCCAGGTGCTCTAGGTGATCCTCCCAGGTGGGACTGAAGATGGCAATGTCATCCAGGTACGCGGTCGCATACCCTTCCAGTTCCTCGAGCAGCATGTTGACCATCCGCTGAAAAGTGGCAGGGGCATTCTTCATGCCGAAGGGCATCACAGTGGACTCGTACAGTCCGAATGGGGTGATAAAGCCAGAGCGTTCCCGTGCCCTAGGGATCAGGGGAATCTGCCAATACCCCTGCTCAGATCCATGATGGTCAGGTACCTGGCGCCGGCCAGCTGGTCGAGCAGGTCTTCGATGCGCGGCATTGGGTACGCATCGGTGACCATCAGCGCATTGAGCCCCCGGTAGTCCACGCAGAACCGCGTAGTTCGGTGTCATGGGTGCATCGCCACGAAGATCGTCGCGATTGCACATTCTGACTTCTCACAGCTGAGCTGCTGTTTCTTTGTGTTTGGTAATGAGAGAGTTAATTTTACCTAGCTCTTTGCTAAGACTAGGTCCAGCCTCGCCCGGCTGCTTTTGATTATGTTCTAATTAGTTTCCTTTATATTCCTGTCAGTCTGGGTGTTAGACGCCGGTGAAAGCATTCATGTAGTCTAGCAGACTGAAGCGGTTCTGAGAATACTTAAGCTAAGAGCTCCTTAGTTGTTTTTACTCTTATAGCTTATAGTTTATCTCTGAGACCTTAGGTGTTCCTACTGTGTGTGAGTGTTGTATGTAAGACTTTATTTACTTTATTTCTTGTCTTTCTTGTATGTCTTTCTGTTCATTAACCGTTACCTGTTCATTCCCTTTGGTGGTATTCAGGGTCCTTCTTAGGACTAGAATACAGTTGGCAGGGATTGATAGGAGACAGGGTTTACGCTGGTGGCCTGGACCTCTGTACCTTTAACAGTACCTCCAGGTTGAGGGATTAGTTAGGACCCCAGTTTAGGGTCAGCATAGACCCCGGTCACCCTCTAGCCGGAGACAGCGTATAACGGATTCCGTATTGACCCACTGGACATTGTCAGGTAATTCTATGTTATCATATATCTATGCGCATGTTATATAGTATGTTGCCCTTTTGATATAGATTACTGACATCACATATATATATCTGCTATACAGCGTGACATTTTCACCGGCCAAAACTAAAGATTCTCCCCAGCTGTCATGGATCCAGTAGCCCAGCTGGCCCGGCAGTTGCAGGGGTTGTCCATGGAATTTGCAGACATTAAGTCCAAGGTTTTGTCCCCCCCGGAGCAAACCAGATCTGAACCTAAGGTTGCTCTCCCGGATAGGTTCACTGGTGGGCGGGACAAATTTTTTACTTTCCGGGAGGCATGTAAATTGTACTTTCGGCTGCGGCCTCGGTCATCTGGGAGTGAAGAGCAGAGGGTGGGAATTGTTATATCGCTCTTACAAGGGGACCCTCAATCTTGGGCGTTCTCTATTCCTCCAGGCTCCCCAGATCTCCAGTCAGTGGATCGATTTTTTACTGCCCTGGGTCTGGTATATGATGATCCGGATCGAGTCTCCCTTGCTGAAACAAGGTTACGTAAAATACGGCAAGGAAATCGTCCAGCGGAGGAATATTCTTCTGAGTTCCGTAGATGGGCAACAGATACTCAGTGGAATGACCCAGCTCTTAGGAGCCAGTTTTGTCAAGGGTTGTCTGACAAATTAAAAGATGTGTTGGCTCAGTATGATTCTCCTCCATCACTGGAGGCTGCTATGGCCCTCGCTATTCGCATTGATAGACGACTTCGGGGAAGACGCGAGGTAACTCCGCCCCCCGTGATGACTCCACCTACTACTAAAGTCCCTTTTACTGAGGTTCCCCTGGTCTGTTCTGAGGAACCCATGCAGTTGGGAGGGACATCATTTTGTAGGAGGGAATCGGCGGTGCGCCGCAAGACTAGAAGGTGTTTCTTTTGCGGGAGAGAGGGACATTTTGTTGGGGGGTGTCCATCCCGGACCTCTTTGAGCCAAGGAGTTAACCTGGGAGTGTGTATTTCGTCCCCAAATCCCTCTCAGTTTCTCGTGCCTGCGGAGGTGGTGATTGGTACTAGAACTGAGAGGATTTCTGTTTTTCTTGATAGTGGGTCCGGGGCTAATCTGGTGGACGCTCTGTTTGCCCAGGTGCATGGTATGCAACTGAGTGTATTGGCCAAACCGGTCCCTATACTCTCTATTGATTCTAGACCTCTTGGTCAAGGTAGCTTGGTACAAGCTGTTCATAACATAGATCTTCGAGTAGGGGCAATACATAAAGAGCAATTGTCTTGTTATGTGTTGGAGGGTCTACCTACTCCTATTGTGTTGGGACTTCCTTGGTTGGCTAAACATAACCCAGTGATTGATTGGCAATCCAGAAAGATAAGCCAGTGGGGTGAATTTTGCAAGAATAACTGCATGAGCACGGTCATCGGTGCGGTTGTGCCTAGGACTTTGCCTCCTTTTCTGGAGGACTTTGGGGAGATGTTCTCAGAGGAGGGGTGTAAAGAGTTACCTCCTCATCGCGCATATGACTGCTCAATAAAGTTGCTTCCTGATGCCTTATCTCGTACTTTCCCAGGGACCGGGGGATGGATGAGCCGGTTCCTATTCCTCAGGAGGGAGTTGTAGTGTCAGCTGTATGCTCTGAGCTTGAGGGGGAGGTATTGGGGGCTCAGGGGGACGCCCCTGTGGGACTTCCAGGGAGACTGATAGTTCCAGATCGGTTAAGACTGAAGGTTACGGAGAACCGTTACAAACGGATGGCTGATAGGGGAGAGTTTCTGGTCGAGATCTGAAGGTGAACGATCTGGTGTGGTTGTCTACCAGGAATATAAAACTTAAAATTCCCTCCTGGAGGTTGGGTCCCAGATTCATTGGGCCGTACAGGATCAGTTCCATAATTAATCCTGTGGCATTTCGTCTGGACCTCCCTCCTACGTTTAAAAATCATAATGTGTTTCACAAGTCATTACTTAAAAAGTATGTGGCACCAGTCATACCGTCACCTCTACCTCCTCCTTCAGTGGTGGTTAATGATAACGTGGAATTTCATGGGTCGAAAATCATTGACTCACGTCTCAGTCGCCGATCCCCTCAGTACTTAGTTCTTTGGAGGGGGTATGGTCCTGAGGAGAGGACGTGGGTCCCTGCGTCTGATGCTAACGCAGATCGATTGGTTCGGACCTTTCACACAACTTACCCGGACAGACCTGGTCATGAGGGTCCGGAGGCCCCTCGTAGAAGGGGGGGTACTGTCATGGGTGCATCGCCACGAAGATCGTCGCGATTGCACATTCTGACTTCTCACAGCTGAGCTGCTGTTTCTTTGTGTTTGGTAATGAGAGAGTTAATTTTACCTAGCTCTTTGCTAAGACTAGGTCCAGCCTCGCCCGGCTGCTTTTGATTATGTTCTAATTAGTTTCCTTTATATTCCTGTCAGTCTGGGTGTTAGACGCCGGTGAAAGCATTCATGTAGTCTAGCAGACTGAAGCGGTTCTGAGAATACTTAAGCTAAGAGCTCCTTAGTTGTTTTTACTCTTATAGCTTATAGTTTATCTCTGAGACCTTAGGTGTTCCTACTGTGTGTGAGTGTTGTATGTAAGACTTTATTTACTTTATTTCTTGTCTTTCTTGTATGTCTTTCTGTTCATTAACCGTTACCTGTTCATTCCCTTTGGTGGTATTCAGGGTCCTTCTTAGGACTAGAATACAGTTGGCAGGGATTGATAGGAGACAGGGTTTACGCTGGTGGCCTGGACCTCTGTACCTTTAACAGTACCTCCAGGTTGAGGGATTAGTTAGGACCCCAGTTTAGGGTCAGCATAGACCCCGGTCACCCTCTAGCCGGAGACAGCGTATAACGGATTCCGTATTGACCCACTGGACATTGTCAGGTAATTCTATGTTATCATATATCTATGCGCATGTTATATAGTATGTTGCCCTTTTGATATAGATTACTGACATCACATATATATATCTGCTATACAGCGTGACATTCGGTCCTTTTTAGGGACGAGGACTACAGGCGAAGCCCACGCGCTGCTGGACGCTTGGATCACCCCCAGCTTCAGCATCTCGTCTATCTCTTGGCGCATCTGCTGCTGCACCTCAAGAGAGACCCGATATGCTGAACGCCGGATTGGGGGGTGGTTGCCATTGTCCACGTCATGGACTGCTGCCTCAGTCCTTCCGGGGAGGCTGCTGAACAGCTCCTGAAAGGGGTGTAGGGTGACCCCCAGCTGGGAACGTTGGTCCTCCGAGAGCTGGTGGCCAACCCCCACATCCTCGATGGATCCACCCGCCTTGGCTTGGGTGAGCAGATCCAGGAGGGTTTCTGCCTCTCCTTCCTCTGGAAGGTTGCACACTGGGTGGGCATAAGCCTCCCGCTCATGATGGGCCTTCATCATGTTCACATGGAAGGCCTTCCTCCTTCCACGGGCGTGGTCCAGGGTGACCAGGTAGGTGACGGCGTTGAGCTGCTCGTGCACGAGGTATGGACACTCCCAGGCCGCCTGAAGCTTGTTTTGGGGTACGGGGACCAGTACCCACACCTTTTGACCCACCTGGTAGGTCCGCTCACAAGCATTCTGGTCATACCACCGCTTCTGGTCAGCCTGGGCTTGGGCCATATTGTCATGCACCAGCCGTGTCAAGGCCATCATTCGGTCCCGGAAGCGCACGACATACTCAATGACCGACACTCCAGGGGTGGCTAAATCCCCTTCCCATGCTTCCTTCACCAAAGCAAGGGGCCCCCGTACATGTCGCCCGTACAGGAGCTCAAAGGGGGAGAACCCCGTTGAGGCCTGTGGGACCTCCCGGTAGGCAAACAGCAGGTGTGGGAGATATCGCTCCCAGTCTCTCCCGTGGGAGTCGACCAACATATTCAGCATCTGCTTTAAGGTGCCATTGAACCGCTCACTCAGGCCATTGGTCTGTGGGTGATACGGGCTGGCCACCAGATGTTGCACCTGTACCTGCTTACAGAGAGACTCCATCAGCTGCGACATGAACTGGGTCCCTCGGTCGGTGAGCATTTCCTGGGGGAACCCCACTCTGGAGAAAATCTCCAGTAAGGCAGTGGCCACTTTGTCGGCCCGAATGGACGACAAAACTACCGCCTCCGGGTACCGGGTGGCATAGTCCACTACCGTTAGTATGAAGCATTTCCCGGAGCGGCTGGGAGTGGACAGAGGTCAAATGAGATCCACAGCCACCCTCGAGAAAGGCTCTTCGATGATGGGCAGAGTTACCAGTGGGGCTTTGGGGCGCGGCCCCGCCTTCCCCACCCTCTGACAGGTGTCACACGAACGGCAGTAGGCTATCACCTCGGTCCTCATTCCAGGCCAGTAGAAATGCTGAGCTAGCCTGGCCCTGGTTTTAGTGATCCCTAGGTGTCCGGCCATTGGAATCTCATGTGCGATCCGCAACAATTCCGCCCTGAATGGATGGGGTACCACTAATTGTCGGTCCCTGGGCCACGCCTCCGGTGAACCCTGCTGGACCGCTACCCGATACAGCCGTCCCTGGTCCCAGACCACTCGCTCGCGGTCGGACTCCAGGGGAGGCTGTGCCGCCTGCTCCTTGAGAGTCTTCAGGCTAGTGTCAGCTTCCAACGCTGCCTGAAATCCCTGACTTGATGTGGCAAGAATTGATGAAACTACCATTTCCTCTGTTGGTTCCCCGGGATCTGTCTCCTGGCCGCTGTCTGACTCGGCAGCCACTTGGTCGGAGAGGGGGAAACCGTCGGACCTCAGCGAGGCCCCTTAGGCTCCGGCGCTCCCACTCCTGGTAACAGCGGCCACAACCGCTGAGACCACGGGTAGTGCCTGCTTCCCCTCATCCCCTGACCAAGTCACCGGGTCAGGCAGACTTCCCTGACCTCCTGACATCCCGCATGTGGGGAACTCCTGCCCTGGGGTCTTACCTGGTGGCTCCTCTCCCGGGACACCCCCTCCCCCATGGCCTGTTCCTCTTCCTGCAGGGGCCCTAGACTCAGCAGGCTGACTTCACTTAGGGGCCCTACACTGCCCATAGCAGCCCCTCCCCCCACCTCTGAGCTCTCCCGTGCAGCCTCCTCACCTGTCCTCACTGTGAGCCCTGTGTGTGTAGTGTCAGTGCATGGCTTACCATCAGGTTTCACTCCCTCCTCCACTGTTGGAGGCACATTCAATACAGTAACATTAGCATTCACAGTAGAGTCATGACATTCTTGGGGAGCCGAACTTGGGGGTTCAGTGGCCACATACTGGGACACTAGCCGCCCCAAATCGGTCCCAAGCAACACATTTGGAGGAATATTTGGCATTACTCCCACCTCCCGCATCCCCCTCCCGGCGCCCCAGTCCAAATGGCAGCGCCGGTTCAACGCCTCCAATTCCGGAGACGGAAAGGGTTTTCCCAGGTATCAAGTCTTGAGGGGACACCACCTCAGGACATACCAGGGTTCATTCAGCGCCTGTGTCCCGCAGTCCCATGACCGCTGAGCGGCCGATGGTGACGGGTTGGTAATTGTCCAGGGACCTCCCACCACCCCCTCCCACACACAAAACAGTGGTCGGTTTCTGGGACAGGGATGGGGCCTTCTGGCGCTTGGGACACGCAGCCTTAAAGTGTCCTGGCTGATTCCAATTATGACAACGTCTGGGTTCTGTTCCTGGCCTGGAGAGGGCAGCCGGGGGGGTACACCCCTTGCACTCTGGGGGCTGGATATGGGGACGGGGCAGGATTGGGCTTACCCCCTCTCCAGGTGCTGCTGGCAGGCTTCTTTGGCTCCGGCGCCCTGTTGTTGGCATACTCGTATGCCAGGGCGGCTGTAGCAGAAGCCCCCTTTGGTTTCTGGTCACGGAGGAACTCCTGGAGGTCCTCTGGGCAATTCCACAAGAACTTCTCCGTGACGAATAGTTCCTGGACTTCCTGGCGGGTAGTGAGCTTTAGACCCGAGGTCCAGTGTTCCGCAGCTCTCAGCAGGGCCCGCATGTGGTCGGTCCAGGTGTCCTTTGAGCCCCGCTGCAGGCTCCTGAACTTCCTGCGGTATGACTACGGGGTGAGGTTGTAGTGCTGGATCAGAGCCCGCTTGATGCTGTTGTAGTCCTGCTCCTCCCCGGCAGGTAAGTCCCCCAAAACTTCCAGGGACTTACCCCTCAAACAGGGGGTCAGGTACCTTGCCCACTGATCCAGGGCCAGATTGTGTTGAAGACAGGTCCTCTCAAAGGCCAGCAGAAAGGAATCCAGGTCTCCATCCTTTTAAAGCAAGGGCAAGTCCTCCGCCTGGACCTTGGAAGCCCTTGTCTCCGATGGGCCTGGTGCGTCCAGCGGGGGCCCGTGCTGAGTCATCTCCAGTCGGTGCCGGCGCTCTGCAGCTTCACGGCGTTCTGTATGCTCACGCTCCGCTGCTCTCTCTGCCGCTGCTTGCTCCCGCTCTGCTGCTTCACGGCGTTCTGTATGCTCACGCTGTGCTGCTGCTTGCTCACGCTCTGCTGCTTTCTCTGCCGCCACCAGGAGTCTGTCATAGGTGGCGTCATTACCAGCCTCGAGCTGTGCCATAGCCACTTGGAAGAGGGCCTCCGATCTGTACACACTGTGACAGGCAGGGGGTGGACAGTCCACTGCGGGTCTGAGCACGGGGATCTGGCTCCTTGGGGAGCTCTGGCTGAGCTCCCGCTCGCCTTCGTCGGTATCGAACCCCTCGTAGACCATAGCATTGGCCTCCCCCTTTGCCTTACTCCTGGTGCCTTCCGCCATCTTGGGAACCTTTGGTTACTGACACAGCTGCAACCCTTACCTTGCACACAACTTATTATATTTACACTCTGACCGTCTAGTGCTGGGCTGACCTTAAGACCCCAGCAGTGAAAGTACCGCTGGTAGCCTCTAGTGTCTGGGAGTAGGGGTCCCACGCACACTATTACTCTGATCCCACTGCTGCCACCAATTGTGAAGGACAACCCCTTTCCTCCCACGTCACCAATGGGACGTAACTCCACAGGTACAGCTCTCCGGCGCCCCCTTTGTCTCTCAGGTCAGTAAGGGAACTGCACCTAGAGCAAATGGCCACCGGGGAGGTTGTCCTGTTACCCACTGGGTATTCTAAGATTCGTGATCAGAGTAAAAGCATCAGCCCAAGATTAATTTTATGGTTTAATTGCCTTAAGGGCGCACTAGATAATTACAGAAATGTACAGTAAAGCTATACAACGGAATGACAATGGATTTGCAGTCAGAGTAAAATACAACAATAATGTACAAGGCTTAAAGGTATTAGCTAGAGATCAATATTACCGGGTTGTAGGGACATGGGGAGGCAGGGAGCACTGCGATCTCCAGGTAACAGTCTTTAGTTGCTGGACAGTCTCCCAAAACATGTGCTGCTACTCCCTTGGCAAATCTGTTCCCTTGGTCCTTCTTAGACCATCTTCTTGGCTTCTGTTTGAAAATGGATCCAGTCTGCCCATAGCTCACAGTTCTTAAACCTGCTAGGTCCCTCCCCTCCGTGTGTTTACGGTAGGCTGGCAGGTATAATCTAATTGAAGCCTCTACTTTGAAGCACGCATACTAATCGGCCTGGCTATTCATATTGAGCAGGAAATTCTGGCTTGACATGAATTACTTAGCATACTAATGACCTTCTTATTCAAACAGGGGCCTGAATTGCTTAGCATACTAAAGCCCTTTTGCTTACCAGTGGACATCAAACCCTGTCGTATTGAATATGCTAACAGGCCCTGTGTAGTTAGCAGTCTGTGGCTCTGTGAACCGACAAAATGGAGGCTGGTATAGGCCCTATACAAGATGGCGGCGTCCCTTTCCTCACAGTCACTTTATGTGCTTATATCTCTTTAACGCTTCAACCGATCTTGGCGATTCTGAGATTGCTTTCTCGTGACATATTGTAATTCATGTTAGTGGTAAAATTTCTTCGATATAACTTGTGTTTATTTATAAAAAAATGGAAATATGGCAAAAATTTAGAAAATTTTGCAATTTTCAAACTTTTAATTTTTATGCCCTTAAATCAGAGAGATATGTCACAAAAAATAGTTAATAAATAACATTTTCCACATGTCTACTTTACATCAGCACAATTTTGGAATTAAATTTTTTTTTGTTAGAAAGTTATAAGTGTTAAAAGTTAACCAGCGATTTCTCATTTTTCCAACAAAATTTACAAAAACATTTTTTTTAGAGACCACCTCACATTTGAAGTCACTTTGAGGGGTCAATATGACAAAAAATATCCCAAAGTGACACCGTTCTAAAAACTGCACCCCTCAAGGTGTTCAAAACCACATTCAAGAAGTTTATTAACCCTTTAGGTACTTCACAAGAATTGAAGCAATGTGGAAGGAAAAAATGAACATTTAACTTTTTTTCCGGCAAATTTTTCTTTGGACGCAATTTTTTTTATTTTGTCAAGGGTATCAGAGAAAATAAACCACAATATTTTTTGTGCAATTTCTCCTGAGTACACCGATACCCCATGTGTGAAGGAAGACCAATTTTTAGGCGCACGGCAGTGCTCAGAAGGAAAGGAGCATCATTTGAGATTTTGAATGTCAAATTGTCTGGAATCGAGAGCTGACACCATGTCGCGTTTGGAGAGCCCCTGATGTACCTAAACAGTGTAAACCCCCTATAAGTGACCCCATTTTGGAAACCAGACCCCCCAAGGAATTTATCTAAATGTGTGGTGAGCACTTTGAACCCCCAAGGGCTTCACAGAAGGTTATAACGTAGAGCCGTAAAATTAAAAATCATATTTTTTCCACAAAAATGATCTTTTCACCCCCAATTTTTATTTTCCCAAGGGTAACAGGACCCCAAAAGTTATTGTGCAATTTGTCCTCAGTACGCTGATACCCCATTTGTGGGGATAAACCACTGTTTGGGTGCATGGCAGAGCTCGGAAGGGAAGTAGCGCCGTTTGACTTTTTCAACCCAAAATTGGCTGGAATTGAGATCGGACGCCATGTCGCGTTTGGAGAGTCCCTGATGTGCCTAAACAGTGGAAACCACCCACAAGTAACCCCATCTTGGAAACTAGACCCCCCAAGGAACTTATCTAGATGTGTGGTGAGCACTTTGAACCCTCAAGTGCTTCACAGAAGTTTATAACGTAGAGCCGTGAAAATAAAAAAAATCATATTTTTTTCCACAAAAATTATCTTTTTGCCCCCAAATTTTTATTTTTATAAGGGTAACAGGAGAAATAGGACCCCAAAAGTTGTTGTGCAATTTGTCCTGTGTATGCTGATACCCTATATGTGGGGGTAAACCACTGATCGCCTTACTGCGATCTTTGGGAGGCAGAATGAACAAATCCACAAAAGGAGAACTGGTTTTATTTTTACGCCGTTCCTCGTGCGGTATTAGTAATTAGGCGACTTTATTCTTCGGGTCGATGTGATTACAGCGATAACAGTTTTATACCCTTTTTTCATGTTTAGCTTCTGTCACACACTAAAAGACACTTTTTTTTAAGAATTTTTTGTAAGAAATATTTTCATCGCCGTATTTTGAGAGCTATAATTTTTCCATATTTCAGCTGACAGAGTCATATGCGAGCTTATTTTTTGAGGAAATAGGTGACGTTTCTATTGGTACCATATTCGGGCACATAACGTTTTTTGATCGCTTCGTATTCCGATTTTGTGGAAGCAGAATGAACAAAAACCAGCAATTCAGGAATTGTTTTGTTTTTTTTTTTCTTCCTCCGTTCCGCGTGTGGTAAAATTGATAAAGCAGCTTTATTCTTCGGGTCACTACGATTACAGCGATACCTCACTTATATCTTTTTTTTTTATAACATCATTTTTATTGATTTTTAGAGAGGAAGCCTGGTGTGTGTATTCTAGCTGTCGGGTCTCTATGCACCCCCTCCAGGTATATTCTAAAATTGCTCTTTATGTTGAACGAGTCCAGAGTTGCCCCCAGCCAGTCCCAGCTAACATTTATCAAAAGCTTTTTCTGCATCCAGAGCCAGCAAGGCTGGTTTCTCTCCCGACTGGCTGCGGCAACCCACTCCGTCCAACACAGTTAGTACCTTTCGTATGTTTTTCACCGCCGCCCTACCCTTAACGAATCCCACTTGTGCAGGTTCACCAGTTGGGGTAATACTACTGCCAATCTGTCCGCCATTATTTTTGACATAATCTTCTGGTCTACATCAATAAGGGAAATGGGTCTGTAAGAGCAGGCCTCAAGGGGGTCCTTGCCTGGATTGGGTATGACTTTAATATGTGTTTCTTTAGATCTTTCTGGTATGGCCCCCGTTAAGAGAATGGTGTTGTAATGGTTTGTTAGCAGTGGGGAGATCTGTTCCCTGAGGGCCCTATAAAACTCCCGGCCAAATCCATCTGGGCCTGGTGCTTTCCCATTTTGAAGATGACTTATGGTTTGTCTCACTTCTCCTTCTGTTATTTCTGCATTAATTGCATCTTGTTGTTCTTGTGTTAGTTTTGGAAGAGTGACTTGTTGGAGGAATTTTTTACCTTCTGCCAAATTAGTATGTGAGGGTTTATACAATTCTTTGTAAAAGTTTTGTAGTGTTTCATTGATTTTCCTGGGGTCGGAGGTTATATTTCCTTGGCCATCTCGTAATCTACCTATAGGACTTGCCTGCAGTCTCCCTTTTGCCAGTCTTGCCAGCGATTTCCCCACTCTGTTCCCATATCTCAGCAATTCAGCCTCCTGCCTAAGGCGGGACATCTGCTCCCTCCTATCAATCCAGGTTTCAAACTCTTGTTTGGCCAGCTTCCATTGTTCCCTGTTTTGAGTTGTGGGACTCTGCAAGAACTCTGTATATAGATTTCTAAGCTTTGTGCTAGAATCTGAGTATTTTTCCGCTACTTTTTTCGTGAGTGAGGCCACAAACATCATAATTTTGCCTCTTAGTACTGCTTTTGCCGTATTCCAGTACAAAGCGTGTTGGTTTGCATGTTCCTTGTTGTCCCATTCAAATTCCTCCCACCAGCCCCGTAGTTTGTCATTAAATCCCTCATCTTTTGTAAGATAAGCTGGAAATTTCCATATGTAATGTGCTCCTTTTATCTTTTTATCCACCAATTCCATACCCACCGGAGCACGGTCAGAGATGACCAAGTCGTGAATCTCCACTGACTTCATTCTATTTAATAGTCTCTCCGAGATCAACAGATAGTCTATCTTTGACCAGGATTGGTGGGAATGAGAAAAGTGGGTAAACTCTCTATCCTCTGGATGGAGCCAACGCCAAACATCTCTCAATCCAGTTTGTTCAAGGAAGGAGGGGAGAATAGTCTTTTTTGAAGGGATCAGACTCTGGCTCTTTCTGTCCTCCTCCCCATTGTGAACCGTGTTCAAGTCTCCCCCAGTAATTATCAGAGGCGAGTTGTCCAAGACAATTTTCCTCTCCAGGTCATTAAAGAAGACTCTGTTTGGACCATTAGGTCCATATACATTGTTATGTTTTGGTAGCCGAGGAGAGTAAGCAAAAACGGCAATACACCAGAGAGTCTGGAACCTATGGGATTGCAGTAACCTGAACTAACCACACAACTAGAGGTAGCCGTGGAGCGTTCCTACGTTGATCCTAGATGCCTCGTCACAGCCTGAGAGAAAACTACACCTAAAGGCAGAAAGATGAAAGCTATCTGCCCCGGAGCAGATCCCCAAAGAAAATAGGAAGCCCCCAAACATGTAATGGCGGTTAGACAAGAAGAAACACGGACACAGACAGAAAATAGAATGAGAAAACGCTGGGGCCCAATCTGTCTAACAAAACTAAGCCGCAGCCACTAAAAAAACAGGAAAAAGCAAATGAACAAACTACAGTGGCTCAAGATAAACTGAGAGGAGCACAAGCCCCTCGGAGGGGACCTGTCTGACCTCCACAGAAGTGCAGAGAACAATGCAAAAAGCAAGCACAAAAATAAAAGCAGAAAATATCTTATCTGATAGCAGAAGATGCAGGCAAGACTCAGCAAGCTTCCAAATGAACCAGGAACCACAATTGAGACAAGAACAATTGATCACCGGCAACCATCATGGGAGGGAACCTCCCTTATATCAGACCATTCCATGATCCCAGATTGCCATTCTTCACTGAAAGGTTCAGTACTGTCAGTAACCACCAGAGAGAGCTTCTGCTCAGAAACCATTTTTAGCACATTCATAACAGTACCCCCCCTTGAGGAGGGGTCACCGAACCCTCATTTGGGCAACCAGGTCGATCAGGATGAGCTCGGTGATAGGCACGGATCAGTCTCCTAGCATGGATGTCCGAAGCAAACACCCAAGAATTGTCCTCCTGACCATAACCTCTCCACTTAACCAAATACTGGAGTTTCTGTCTAGAAAAACGAGAATCCAATATTTTCTCAACCACATACTCCAGATTGCCCTCAACCAAAACAGGGTCAGGAGGCGCAGCCATAGGAACCACTGGCTCGACAAACCTCTTCAATAAGGACTTGTGGAACATGTTATGGATCTTAAATGTCCCTGGAAGAAGCAAACGGAAGGAAACAGGATTAAGAATCTCCATGATCTTATAAGGTCCAATGAACCTAGGCTTAAACTTTGGAGATGCAACCCTCATAGGGATATTTCTTGAGGACAACCAAACCAAGTCCCCCACTTTAAACCGAGGACCATCAGTCCTATGCCGGTTGGCAAACCGTTGGGCCTTCTCCTGAGAGAGAGACAACCTCTCCACTACCTGGTCCCAAATCTGCTGCATTCGCTCCACAACAGAGTCAACACCCAGACAGACAGAAGCCTCCGCCTGTCCCGAAGAAAATCGAGGGTGAAACCCAAAATTGCAGAAAAATGGAGACATCAAGGTGGCAGAGCTAGCCCTATTATTAAGAGCAAACTCAGCCAAAGGCAAAAAAGAGACCCAGTCATCTTGATCAGCAGACACAAAACATCTCAAATAAGTCTCCAAGGTCTGGTTTGTTCTCTCGGTTTGTCCATTCGTCTAAGGATGAAAAGCAGAGGAGAAAGATAACTGAACACCAAGTTTAGAACAAAATGTCCTCCAAAATCTGGAAACAAACTGGACTCCTCTGTCAGACACAATGTTCTCCGAAATGCCATGTAACCGAACCACGTGCTGAAGGAATAAAGGAAAAAAAAGAAGGAAGCCAGCGCAGCACGTAATTAGCATGGAATAATTTAAGTGCATCTGCACATAATTCTAACTGTTTTTTAAAATTGAGACATTTAGCAAATAATTGATCAATTCTTTGAGCTACCCCGCCACGACAAGGCATTCTCATATGGGGCAGTACCTACTCTAAGTTTATCATATCACTGTGCCATAGCGGCCTCCTGAATAATTAAAAGCATAACTGCAAAAAACTGTAAAGCAGGACTGCATACACTGCAAGCGGTACCTTAAGCATAACTGAATCACCCCCGGGTGCCAGTCAGACAGATGCAGGTAAAAGGCCGACCAGGTCCAAGAATGGACATGTCAGATCTGACCTCCACATCCGCCAAACCAGCAACCACAGATAAAGAGTGAGACAGGCACAGGCACAGGTGCACAATTATATATAGCCTGGGGCAGGGCAGGGCTGCTGTATATGTGTATAGCAGCCTAAGTCAATTATAAGAAAGAAAAAAAACAGATAAAATAGCATGCATAACACAGCGCGCACGGCAACCAGTGGTGGTTAGCCACTTACCAATACAAGGAAAAAAAAAGAAGGAAGCCAGCGCAGCACGTAATTAGCATGGAATAATTTAAGTGCATCTGCACATATTGACTTAGGCTGCTATACACATATACAGCAGCCCTGCCCTGCCCCAGGCTATATGTAATTGTGCACCTGTGCCTGTGCCTGTTTCACTCTTTATCTGTGGTTGCTGGTTTGGCGGATGTGGAGGTCAGATCTGAAATGTCCATCTTTGGACCTGGTCGGCTTTTTACCTGCATCTGTCTGGCTGGCACCCGGGGGTGATTCAGTTATGCTCCAGGTACTTTTGCAGTTTTTCCAGTCTTGCTTTACAGTTTTTTGCAGTTATGCTTTTAATTATTCAGGAGGCCGCAATGGCACAGTGAAAATGAAAAACGTAGAGTAGGTACTGCCCCATATGAGAATGCCTTGTCGTGGCGGGGTAGCTCAAAGAATTGATCAATTATTTGCTAAATGTCTCAATTTTAAAAAAACAGTTAGAATTATGTGCAGATGCACTTAAATTATTCCATGCTAATTACGTGCTGCGCTGGCTTCCTTCTTTTTTTTTCCCTGAAGGAATAAAGGCACCAATTCGGAGGAGGAAGGTAACTTAGGTAATGGCACAAGATGTATCATCTTGGAAAACCTATCACAGATTACCCAGATAACGGTCATTCTCTGAGAAACAGGGAGGTCGGAAATAAAATCCATAGAGATATGGGTCCATGGCCTCTTGGGCACAGGTAATGGCATTAACAGACCACTAGAGCGAGAGCAAGGCTTAGAGCGAGAGCAAGTCCCACAGGACTGCACAAATTCCCTGACGTCATGAGACAAAGTAGGCCACCAAAAGGACCGACTCACCAAGTCTCTGGTACCAAAAATCCCAGGATGACCAGCCAACGCGGAACAATGAATCTCAGACATCACACTCTTCTTCCACTGGTCTGGGGCAAACAATTTCCCAATAGGGCAGCGCTCAGGTTTATCGTCCTGACACCCTTCCAGAGCCAGTCTCAAATTGGGCGAGATGGCGGAAAGAACTACACCCTCTTTCAAAATAACAGTAGGATCAGATAACTCAGGAGAGTCCGCAAAGAAATTCCTCGAGAGGGCATCCGCCTTAACATTCTTAGTGCCAGGAAGAAAAGAAACCACAAAATTAAAACGTGTGAAAAACAAGGCCCACCTGGCCTGTCTAGGATTAAGTCGCTTGGCTGATTCGAGATAAACCAGATTCTTATGGTCCGTGAGGACCACCACCTGATGTTTGGCTCCTTCCAGCCAATGTCTCCACTCTTCAAAGGCCCACTACATGGCCAATAACTCCCGATTACCCACGTCATAATTACGTTCAGTTGGAGAAAATTTTCGAGAGAAAAAGGCACAAGGGTTACTCTTAGAGGTCTCTGGATCTCTTTGGGACAAAACGGCACTGCCCCAATTTCAGAGGCATCAACCTCCACCTGAAACCTTAGAGAAACATCAGGCTGCCGTAGAACAGGAGCAGAAGTGAATCTCTGCTTAAGTTCCTGAAACGCAGAGACTGCCTCAGGAGGCCAATTCACCACATCAGAACCCTTTTTGGTCAAATCAGTCAATGGTTTAACAATACCGGAGAAATTACCAATAAATTTACGATAAAAATTGGCAAAACCCAAAAATCTCTGAAGAGCCTTTAATGAAGTAGGTTGGACTCAATCACAGATGGCCTGAACCTTGACCGGGTCCATTTCAATAACAGACTGAGACAAAATTAATCCCAGAAAAGAGACCTTCTGCACGCCAGATAGACACTTTGATCCCTTCACATTCTCTCTCAAAATCTGGAACACAGTCCGAACATGTTTCACATGAGAGTCCCAGTCATTGGAAAAAATCAAGATATCATCCAAATAAACAATCAGAAATTTATCCACAAAATCCCTGAAAATATCATTCATGAAGGATTGGAAGACGGAAGGAGCATTAGTGAGCCCAAAGGGCATCACTAGGTACTCAAAATGCCCCTCTGGGGTATTAAACGCCGTCTTCCATTCATCCCCGTGCTTAATGCGAATAAGGTTATACGCCTCCCTGAGGTCAAGCTTGGTAAACCAACTAGCACTTTTCATCCTGGAAAACAGGTCAGAAGTCAAGGGTAATGGATATTGATACTTCACAGTGATCTTATTCAAGAGACGATAATCAATACACGGCCTCAATGAACCATCCTTTTTGGCCACAAAGAAAAAACCGGCACCCAAGGGTGAAGAGGATGGTCTGATATGACCCTTCTCCAATGACTCCTTGATATAAGATCGCATAGCATCGTGTTCAGGTACAGACAAGTTAAAAAGGCGACCTTTAGGAAATTTACCACCAGGCACTAATTCAATAGCGCAATCATAGCTCCTGTGAGGGGGCAAGGATGCAGATTTACTTTCACTAAAAACATCCGAAAAATCAGTCAAAAAGTCAGGAACATCCTGAGACCGGGGAGAGGCAGAAAAAACAGGAGTGTCGGCATTAACACATTTATATAGAAAAAGACTAAGCACTCATCTTGTGATATGAGGAGGAATTTTAATCGTAGTTTATCCAAAAAAACGTTTCGGTCAAACAAGACCTTCGTCAGTAACTACATCTTTCTCCTCTGCTTTTCATCCTCAGACCAATTGGCAAACCGAGAGAACAAACCAGACCTTGGAGACTTATTTGAGATGTTTTGTGTCTGCTGATCAAGATGACTGGGTCTCTTTTTTGCCTTTGGCTGAGTTTGCTCTTAATAATAGGGCTAGCTCTGCCACCTTGATGTCTCCATTTTTCTGCAATTTTGGGTTTCACCCTCGATTTTCTTCGGCAAAGTCAAAATCCATCAGGTTAATAGCTGCTAATGAATCAACAAAAGCCTGAGCAGAAAATGTGGACAGGGAGCAAATCAGGGTAACAGTTAACAGAAATTTAGTCTGAACACTACCCAAGACAACTGAGCATGCAAAATGCCATCCCCGTTTAGGGCAGACTGAAATAGCATGAGAGGCGTCAGCACAGTAGAAACATAACCCATTGCGCTTTCGAAACTCATGATGCTGTGCCCCAGAAGTCACTCCATCACACTGCATGGGCCCAGGAGCTGGCCCACAAGGCAACACCATCTCACGCATACCTCTGCGCTCACGCAAACGTCTGTCAACTTGAATAGCCAATGACATAGAATCATTGAGACCAGAGGGAGCAGGAAATCCCACCATAACATCCTTTACATTCTCTGACAGCCCCTTCCGAAAAAGGGCTGCCAAAGCATCATCATTCCATTTGGTCAGGACTGCCCACTTTCGGAATTTCTGACAGTACAACTCAGTGTCTTCAAGACCCTGATTTAATGCCAACAAGGTTTTTTTCAGCTTGATCAGTGACATTAGGTTCATCGTACAATAACCCCAGAGCCAGAAAAAATGCATCAATATCATTCAAAACAGGATCCCCAGGTGTCAGGGAAAAAGCCCAATCCTTATGGTCGTCGCGCAGGAGAGAGATGACAATTTGAACCTGCTGTGCTGCGTTCCCTGAGAACTTAGGCTTCAAGGCAAAAAACAACTTGCAGTTATTTTTGAAATTCAGAAATTTAGCCCTATCCCCTAAAAACAAATCTGGCATGGGAATCCTAGGTTCCACAACCAACAACCCAGCAAGATAGGCAGCAATACTCCGAACCTCAGTGGCAAGCTGATTCACACGGCAAGACAACTGTGCAAGCTCCATTGAGAGAGAAAAAAATCCTCCTCAGCACCCAGAGAAAGAGAGGGAAAAAAAAAATACAACAAACAGGGAAAAGAAAAAAAAAATCTCTAACAAACTCTGACAATCTTTTTTCTTTCCACACTATTTTTCCCTTCTGTGAGTACCATATAATTTTCAGTTTGGGCCGGTGATACTGTTATGTTTTTGTAGCCGAGGAGAGTAAGCAAAAACGGCAATACACCAGAGAGGCTGGAACCTATTGGATTGCAGTAACCTGAACTAACCACACAACTAGAGGTAGCCGTGGAGCGTTCCTACGTTGATCCTAGACGCCTCGTGACAGCCTGAGAGATAACTACACCTAAAGGCAGAAAGATGAAAGCTATCTGCCCTGGCGCAGATCCCCAAAGAAAATAGGAAGCCCCCAAACATGTAATGGCGGTTAGACAAGAAGAAACACGGACACAGACAGAAAATAGAATGAGCAAACGCTGGGGCCCAATCTGTCTAGACAGAAAAGTACAGGAAACGATACTCACTGCAATCCAAAAAAAAACCCCTAAAAAATACCAACTCTACTGATTGCAAAAACACCTGAGATCACATGACCTCTACCACCTAAATCAGTTCTCTGTTGTAACAAAACTAAGCCGCAGCCACTGAAAAAAACAGGAAAAAGTAAATGAACAAACAACAGTGGCTCCAGATAAACTGAGAGGAGCACAAGCCCCCCGGAGGGGACCTGGCTGACCTCCACAGAAGTGCAGGGAACAATGCAAAAAGCAAGCACAAAAATAAAAGCAGAAAATATCTTATCTGATAGCAGAAGATGCAGGCAAGACTCAGCAAGCTTCCAAATGAACCAGGAACCACAACTGAGACAAGGACAATTGATCACCGGCAACCATCATGGGAGGGAACCTCCCTTATATCAGACCAGTCCATGATCCCAGATTGCCATTCCTCACTGAAAGGTTCAGTACTGTCAGTAACCACCACAGGGTGCCTTTGCTCAGAAACCATTTTTAGCACATTCATAACATACATTGTAGATTCAATAGACTTCTCCTCCATGCTCTATGGTGACCCAAACCCATCTTCCCTGGTCATCACACTCCTGGGACAGCAGATTAAATACAAAATTGCGATGGAATAGTATCACTACCCCTGCGTGTCTGCCTTGAGCTGCCGAGCCCACTACTTTCCCTACCCACAGCTTGTTGAGCCTATAAAAATCCTCTTCCTTTAGATGGGTTACTTGAAGCAATACAATATCTGGCGAGTACCTTTTCAAATATCTCAGTATCTTAACTCTTTTATTCGGGGATCTTAGGCCTTTCACATTCCAGGAGATGATCTTCATAATCACTGTCACTACTGCCTATTTCCTCTTGCTTTGTTTTCCTTCTAAGTTCTAGAGTTCTTGGGATTAAAGGGAGATTCTCAGGTGGTTAGAGAAGGGTAGAAAAGAAAGAAAAAAAGACACAATGATATGGAAGGGGATAGAGATTAAAACCTTAAAGCAAACAAACAGTGAGTTCTCAATACGCTGTAGTGTATTTCTAGCTTCTTACACCACTAATAGCGTTGTGGACTTTCCTTTTTTCTGAGGAAGTAAGAACCACCAAAAGAAAAAAAAAAAAGAAAAAAGAGAAAAAAAAACTTGTGGAAGAAACATATCCCATACCACATGTCATAAATGATTGTCAAAATGCCATCTGCATCTTCTCCTCCGCCCTGGGCAGCACCTTTGCATAGCTCTTTGCCCTCCACCCTGCCAAAACCCTGGTCCCTTCCCCCAAATATGGAGCCGATGGACGCTTTTGTCATCTTGGGGAGACATTATCCTGTTTGTAGGAAAGGTGTGTGTAGTGGTGGGGGGAGAACAGTTAAGAGCAAGATGTATATGGTGCAGTCCATTTCTATGGTGCTTCACCTGGGCTGGCCATATGTCCTCTGGGGCTTTGGTGTTGAGGGGAAGCGGTCTTCCTCACGGCCTCTACTTCGTTTGTTGTTTTTTGCGTTGCGCAGTATTTTTTCCATGTCTTTTTCTGCATCATTTGGAGAGTTGTAGATGAGGTTATCACCTTCGTTTTGGAAAATCCTCAGTGTTGCCGGGTATTGCAGTGCAAAGCTTTTCTTTGCTTGATAGAGTGCTGCACATATTTTACTAAAGGCTCTCCTGCGTTTTGCCACCTTTGCGGAATAGTCTTCAAATTGTAGGACTTTCATCCCTCTCAAAGTCACTGGCTGGGAACATCTTCTATATGCTCTCATTATGTCAAACTTATCATTATAGTCCAGGAATTTCATGATTACTTGACGTGGTCTTAATGTCCGGTCACTCGATCCTTGGTTGTGAGATCGTAGATCTGGCCCAACTCTGTGAGCCCTTTCAACCCTACAACCATGATTAATTCCCAGGGCCATTGGTAGGTCTCTTTCGCAGAGTCTTTGCAGTTCAGCTGCAGGGATAGACTCCGAGAGCCCCACTAGCCTTAAGTTTCTGCGCCTTGACCTGTTTTCCAGGTCCTCGACCTTCTCAGACAGGCGTTTTGTTTCTGTAGTTGTCTTTTTCAACTGTGAGGAGAGCTGCACGTTATCATCCTCCAGTTGTGAGACCCTCTGTTCCAGCTCCTCTATCTGTCCTTTATGCTTGCTCAATTCCTCTTGAATGTTCTGGAGGGCCTTCCTGATAGCATGTTCCAGGGTCTTTTGGATTTCTGGCATGATGCTACTTGCCACATCAGCCGCCAGTTTGTCATAGTCTATTTTAATCAATCTTGAAGGGTCTTCCCTACTACACTCAGTTAAGTCTTTAATGTCCTCCCTACCAAGGGTTTTCTGTTGAGAGTGTATTGTGGTAGCATCCTCTCTTGTGGGGCTTGGGTCCGTGATGTCTTCCCCTTTACTGTGGTTTCCACTGCTTGTGTGCATAGGGCTCTCCGGCTTTTGTGAGCTACGTAACACGTAGCGATCCATTTGTTGAATTGGTGATATAAATGGGGTCAGCGTCTGAGCCCTCTGTTGTTGCAGTTTATCCTTTCTCCAGAGAATTTTCAATCAATTCTTATGTTTCTTGGCAGCTATAGATATATCTCTCCGTATAGCACAAAGCAGGTACTTGTAGTTCTTATTTTTGTCCACTAGGTGGCTGCAGGGCTTTTACTTGTGCGAAAAGCAGTTGCAGTTCACTGTAGTGGCCAGCAGATGTCACCAGTTTTCCCAGTAGAAATGACCAGCCGACTGTGTGTAACCTCCCTCCTGGGGCCCTGTTGTTGCTGGAGAGACCTTTTTCTCTCTGCTTTTTCTGGTCTCTGTCCCACTTTTAGGGGCCCCTTTACCTGTGGAGAAAAAGCAGGAAAACTGCTATGAAAAGCTCCAGGTAAGCGGTGCTTTTGTGGTCCTGGAGGGGGGTTCTGTGTGCGGATAGTCTGGGATTGTCCCTTTAATCACAGTGGGTTGTTTTGCTGTGGGTTACCCTGGGGGGGAGATAGCAGCCCCTCTGCTGGTCCTGGCTCCAAGCACGTGGGTGGGCAGCTGGCCAGGACCCTCAGGGGTCTCAGGAGTGGTCCGGGAAGGTGGTGACTGACCTTTTCCATTCCGCGTGTGTTAAAATTGATAAGGCAGCTTTATTCTTCGGGTCACTACGATTACAGCGATACCTCACTTATATCTTTTTTTTATGTTTTGGTGGTTTTTACACAATAAAAATTTTCATAGAAAAAATAATTATTTTTGCATCGCTATATTCTGCGAGCTATAACTTTTTTATTTTTTTGCTGATGATACTGTAAGGCCGCTCGTTTTTTGCGGGACAAGATGTCGTTTTCAGAGGTACCATGTTTATTTATATCCATCTTTTTGATTGCCTGTTATTCCACTTTTTCCAACCGGTATGATGATACCGCTTGGAAAAAGTATAATTTGCTACTTTTTTTGTGTTTTTTTTACGGGGTTCACTGAAGGGGTTAACTAAGGTAACGCTTTTATAGATGGGATTTTTACGGACGCGGCGGTACCAAACGTGTATTTTTTTATTTTTTTATTGCATAAAAATTTGTTTTTAGGGAAATTTTTTGATTGATGTTATAATACATTGCAATGCTCCAGCATTGCAATGTATTATGCCTATGCTGAAAGCTTCTGAGACCATGCTGTGAACATGGTCTCAACGGCTTTCCGTAGCTAGATGACACGGAGGTTGTCATGACAACCCCGGGTCATCATGGCTGAGATTGGGCCCTGCGATTACTTCGCGGGGATGCCGATCTGAGGCAGAGGGAGCCCCCGACCCTCTGCCTCCCCCCCTGAACACTGTGATGGCAGCAATTAGGGGGTTAACAGCAAGGGGCGGCGTGGACGTCGCTCCCGGCTGTCAGTTGCAGGAAGCTCAGACACTGCAGCGCTGAGCTCCTGCACTGATCGGGCAGGGATGCTTAAATTTCAGCATCTCCTGCCTGACTGACCAATCACAGTGCTGTGGGAGCGGGGACCGACTGCATGGGTCCCCGCACCTCTCGCCGTGCCTGTCAGCTGTCATAGACAGCTGTCGGCACTGAACTACCACTGCATGTTTACACGCAGTGATAGTTCTAATGCATGACGTGCACAGTCCGTCCTGGTGTTGGAACTGACATCCTGCCATGACGGACTGTGCACGTCAGTGGACATTAAGGGATTAAAGGGATCATTGGTATGGAAGTCAGGGCAAATCCATCCAGCGCTTTGGTTCTGACCCCAAGCCTCTCTTAAAGGGATCCCCGGTATGGAAGTGAGGGGGAAATCCACTCCGCGCTTTGGTACTGAACCCAGGCCTCTCTTAAAGGGATCTCCGGTATCGAAGTTAGGGTAGATCCCTCAGTGCTCTGATTCTCACCCCAGGCTTCTATTAAAGGGATCATTGCTATGGAAGTCAGGTCAAATCCACTCAGCACTCTGGTTCTGACGCCAGGCCTCTCTTAAAGGGATCCCCAGTATAAAAGTTAGGGCCATTCCACTCAGCGCTCTGGTTCTGACCCCAGGCTGATGGGATGATGTGGGATATTAGGGGTAGTAGTCCGGTGGCTCTGGCTGATGGGACGATGTGGGATATTAGGGGTAGTAGTCTGGCGGCTGTGACGGGATGATGTGGGATATTAGTGGTAGTAGTCCGGTGGCTATGGCTGATGGGATGATGTGGGATATTAGGGGTAGTAGTCTGGCGGCTGTGACGGGATGATGTGGGATATTAGGGGTAGTTGTCCGGTGGCTATGGCTGACGGGATGATATGGGATATTAGTGGTAGTTGTCTGGTGGCTCTGGCTGACGGGATGATGTGGGATATTAGGGGTAGTAGTCTGGTGGCTCTGGCTGATGGGATGATGTGGGATATTAGGGGTAGTAGTTCGGTGGCTCTGGCTGATGGGATGATGTGGGATATTAGGGATAGTAGTCTGGCGGCCGTGACGGGATGATGTGGGATATTAGGGGTAGTTGTCCGGTGGCTCTGGCTGACGGAATGATGTGGGATACAAGGGGTAGTAGTCCGGTGGCTATGGCTGACGGGATGATGTGGGATATTAGGGGTAGTTGTCCGGTGGCTCTGGCTGACGGGATAATGTGGGATATTAGTGGTAGTTGTCTGGTGGCTCTGGCTGACAGGATGATGTGGGATATTAGAGGTAGTAGTCTGGCGGCTGTGACGGGATGATGTGGGATATTAGAAGTAGTAGTCCGGTGGCTCTGGCTGATGGGATGATGTGGGATATTAGGGGTAGTAGTCTGGCGGCTGTGACGGGATGATGTTGGATATTAGGGGTAGTAGTCTGGCGGCTGTGACGGGATGATGTGGGATATTAGTGGTAGTTGTCCGGTGGCTCTGGCTGACGGGGTGATGTGGGATATTAGGGGTAGTAGTCCAGTAGCTCTGGCTGAAGGGATTGTGTGGGATATTATAGTGAATGTTACTATGCGGAGTGGGCGGGGCTATACACTCAGCTTTATATATAGAGACATAATCATTATAATTTGTCATAACTAACCGTAGTTATTTACTATGCCCTGGGCAGCACCGGGCTCTTCAGCTAGTAGCTGCATAATTTTCACCCATAGAGGGATGCTATTCTCTTGTTAAGATGGTAGGAGGGGTAAAAGTTTAGCAGTAATTTCTCATTTTTTTAGGGACCTATTCAGCTTTAAATGGGCTTTGAGGGGCCTATATATTAGAAACTCCCTGAAAGTGATAACATTTTTAAAACTCCTTAAATACTTCAAAACTGTTGTCAGGACATTTTCTAACCATTCAGGAGCTACACAGGATTTAACCCCTTTACCCCCAAGGGTGGTTTGCCCGTTAATGACCGGGACAATTATTACAATTCTGACCACTGTCACTTTATGAGGTCATAACTCTGAAACGCTTCCATGCATCCTGGTGATTCTGACATTGTTTTCTCGTGACATATTGTACTTCATGTTAGTAGTAAAATTTCTTTGATATGACTTTCGTTGATTTGTGAAAAAAAATGGAAATTTGATGAAAATTTAGAAAAAATTTCACAATTTTCCATCTTTGAATTTTCATGCCATTAAATCACAGAGATAAGTCACACAAAATACTTAATAAATAACATTTCCCACGTGTCTACTTTACATCAGCACAATTTTGCAGCCAATTTTTTTTTTGTTAGGAAGTTATAAGGGTTAAAAGTTGACCAGCGATTTCTCATTTTTCAACACCATTTTTTTTAGAATCTGTACCCCTGAAGGTGTTCAAAACCACATTCAAGAAGTTTATTAACCCTTCACATGCGTCACAGGAATTTGTGGAATGTTTAAAAAAAATGAACATTTAACTTTTTTCACAAAAAATTTACTTCAGATTCAATTTGTTTTATTTTACCAACAGGAGAAATTGGACCCCAAAAGTGTTTTGTACAATTTTTCCTGAGTACGCTGATACCCCATATGTGCAGGAAAACCACTGTTTAGGTGCACAGCAGAGCTCGGAAGGGAAGGAGCGCCGTTTGACTTTTTAATGCAAAATTGGCTGGAAATGACATCAGACTCCATGTCGCGTTTGGACAACCCCTGATGTGCCTAAACAGTGGAAACCCCCCACAAGTGACACCATTTTGGAAATTAGACCCCCTAAGGAACTTATCTAGATGTGTGGTGAGCACTTTGAACCTCCAAGTACTTCACAGAAGTAGAGCCGTAAAACTAAAAAATCATATTTTTTTTAACAAAAATGGTCTTATCGCCACCCAATTAATTATTTTCATAAGAGTAATAGGAGAAATTGGATCCCAAAAATTGTTGTGCAATTTGTCCTGAGTACGCTGATACCCTATATGTGGGGATAAATCACTATTTGAGCGCACGACAGAGCTGGGAAGGGAAGGAGCACCGTTTGACTTTTTCAACGCCGAATTGGCTGGAATTGAGTTTGGATGCCTTGGCTCGTTTGGAGAGCCCCTGATGTGCCTAAACAGTGGAAACCCTCCAATCCTAACTCTAACCCTAACACCAACTCACCCCTAACCCTAATCCCAGCCCTAACCATAACCCTAACCACAAACCAACCCCTAACACATCCCTAACCCAAATCACAACTCTAACCCTAATCCCAACCCTAACCCTAATTCAAACCTTAACCTGAACTTTAGCCCCAACCCTAACCCTAACTTTAGCCCCAACCCTAACGGGAAAATGGGAAAATTAAAATAAATATTTATTTTTTTTTTTCCTTATCTAAGGGGGTGATAAAGGGGGGTTTGATTTACTATTTATATTGGGATTTTATGCTTGGCTAATGTCATGCTAAAAGACGCTATTTATTGCAAAAAATAGTTTTTGCATCACCATATTTTGAGAGCTTTTTATTCTGATTTTTGGGAGGCAGAATGAACAAAAAGCCAGCAAATCATGAATTTCTTTTTGGGGGGTTGTTTATATCGTTCCGCGTGTGGTAAAATTGATAAAGCGTTTTTATTCTTCGGGTAAGTACAATTACAGTGATACCTCATTTATATGATTTTTTTATGTTTTGGCGCTTTTATACAATAAACATTTTTTTTAGATAAAAAATAATTGTTTTTGCATTGCTTTATTCTGAGAGCTATAACTTTTTTATTTTTTCGCTGATGATGCTGTATGGCAGCTTGGTTTTTGCGGGACAAGATGACGTTTTCAGAGGTATCACGTTTATTTATATCCGTCTTTTTGATAGCGTGTTATTCCACTTTTTGTTCAGCTGTATGATGATAAAGCATTGTTTTTTGCCTTGGGTTTTTTTTTCTAGTGTTCACTAAAGGGGTTAACTAGTGGAACAGTTTTGTAGAGCAGGTCATTACGGACACTGGGATACCAACTATGTGTACTTTTATTGTTTAGATTTTTTTATTCAAATATTTATTTATAGAATAAATATTGATTTTTTTATTATTATTTCTTAAAATATTTTTACAATTATTTAAAAAAAAATTATTTAATTCTTACTTTTACACTTTGTCCCACTATGGGACACTTATTTTCTGCAGGCTGATCACTTCTATAGCATGCAGATCTGCATGCTATAGAAGCTGTCAGCGCTGCATGGATTTTACACTAACCTGAGAAACTTCATGACTTGCAGTGCGCATGTCAGGAAGTCTCTCAGGTCTGGAGCCCTGAATGTCGTCATGACGACATCGAATCTCCATGACAGCGATTGGGACCCCTTGTCATGCAGAGGGGTCTCCGATCCAAAGGCAGAGGGGCTGTCAGAGCTGACAGCCCCTCTGCCTGCTCCCGGAATGTTGTGATCATGTTTGATCGCAGTGTCCCCGGGGGGGTTAAAGTGCCGGGAGCGGTCTGTGACCGTTCCTAGGACTTAGTGCCGGGGGTCAGCTGTGAGAATCAGCTGACAACCGGCCGCACTCACCCCGTGAGCGCGGCTGATCGTGTTGGACGTACTATTCTGTCCATGGGAATTAAGTGCCAGGGCACATGGACGGAATGGTACATCCCATGGCAGAAAGGGGTTAATGCAAAGAGAAATGAAAAAACATTGCAATGTTTCCTCTAAAATGTTGCTTTAGCCCCAATTTCTTCACTTTAACCAGGGATGGCATGAAAAAATGTAACCACTAATTTGTTACCCAGTTTCTTCTGTGCGTGCTGACAACCAACTTGTGGTCAGAAACCTCTGTTTGGACAATCGGCCTGGCTCGGAAGCGAAGGAGCACCATTTGAATTTTTTAACACAAATTTTCTGGAATAGATTGCGGGTGCCATGTTGCATTTGTAGGGTCCCTAAAGTGCCTAAACAGCAGAAACTCTCCACAACTGACCACTTTTGGAAACTAGACCCCTCAAAGATTTAATCTAGGAAATCATGAGGATTTTGAACCCACAGGTACTAAACAGAATTTTATAAAATTAGGTCATCATTAATGATGAGCAAGCACTAAACTGTTCGGGTTGCTCGTTACTCAAGTCAAGCAAATCGTAATGCTTGGGTGCTCGACCCAAGTATTGATTATAAAAGAAGTCAATGGGAAACTCGAACATTCTTCCAGTGGCTCCCCTGAAGATCTGGAGGGGTCTAAAAATTGCTCAAATCTATGGAAACAATGCTCAAATGGCATGGGAACAGCATGGGGAAGTATTACGCCACTTTAAGGGACTGACAATAAAACATACAGAACCGAAAATAAAATAGATTTCACTGGAAATGATGACTTGCATATAAGGCAAAATAAATAAGAGAAAAAAAATGCTCCTCCATATCTTGGGCTATGTTCACACATAGTGTTTTTGCTGCATTTGCGTTGCTTTTAATGGTGAAAAAAACAGTCACCAGGAGTGTAATTTTAACATTTTACTATCTTATCTGGCCGTGTGCTGTGTGAGACATGATCAGACATATCCTGTTTAATTTATTAAGGAGGGACTCTGAAAGTCACACATTTTTCAGGGTAATCAGGTGGCCTTCACTATTTTTTATAGGGCCTGCAGATGTCTTGTGGACATATGAGACTAAGATAGAGCTTTTTGGTAAAGCACATCATTCTACTATTTACTAAAAATGGAATGAGGCCTACAAATAAAAGAACACAGTAGTTAAAGTCAAATAATTCAGTGGCAAATTAGAAGTCCTAATGTTTTTTACGTGGAAATCTGGCATTCTGATTTGCCACTGAAACACAATTTTTGCACTAACGATTTGGAGTAGCTCCATCTCACGTATCTTCCCTACCCGATCTATCTATTATGGTAAATGGCATCATGATCTCTCCCGCACCTGAAATCCGCTGCCTCGGAGTAACTCTTGACTCTGCCCTGTCCTTCAAACCACACATCCAAACTCTTGCCACCTCCTGTCGCCTCCAACTTAAAAACATTTTCCAGAATCCGTCCCTTGCTCAGCCCTCAATCTACTAAAACTCTTGTGCATGCCCTCATTATCTCCCGCCTTGATTACTGCAACACCCTCCTCTATGTCCTCCCCGTCAACTCTCTTGCACCACTCCAATCTGTCCTCAATTCTGCTGCCCGACTAATCCACCTCTCCTCTCGCTACTCCCCTGCTTCTCCCCTCTGCAAATCCCTCCACTGACTCCCAATTCCCCAACGAATCCAGTTCAAACTACTAACACTGACCTACAAAGCCGTCCACAACCTGTCTCCTCCCTATATCTCTGAACTAATCTCCCAATATCTTCCTTCACGTAATCTTCGATCCTCCCAAGACCTCCTACTATCCTCCACACTTATTCGTTCCTCACACAACCGCCTCCAAGATTTCTCCCGAATATCCCCCATCCTCTGGAATTCCACGCCTCAACATGTACGATTATCCACCACCCTTGGATCCTTCAGACGGAACCTGAAAACCCATCTCTTCAGGAAAGCCTACAGCCTGCAATAACCATTCCGCCTCGCCGCCACCACCCGAGCTGCCGCCTCGCCGCCACCACCCTAGCTGCCGCCACGCCTCCACCACCAGAGCTGCCACATCGCCGCCACCACCAGAGCTGCTGCACTCCCGCCCTTCTGTTTCTTCCCCATTATCCCTTAGAATGTAAGTCCGCAAGGACAGGATCCTCTCCCCTCTGTACCCGTCTGTCATTGTAAATTTGTTTACTGTAAACGATATTTATAACTTTGTATGTAACCCCTTCTCATGTACAGCACCATGGAATTAATGGCGCTATATAAATAAATAATAATAATAATAATTGGCCCTCCAGGCTACAACCCAATGTTAGTCCTCACGGTTTTCAAGAGGAAATCTGGCCTTCTGATTTGCCACTGAAACACAGTGTTATCACAACCGATTTGGAGAAGCAAAAGGGGCTTCTGGAGACTGCCACACAGTTTTGCACAATCTACGTCGATGCTGGAAGATTGATTTCACACAGGACAGGATCCTATCTATTTCACTGACAAATTCACTTTTAGCACCAGCACTAGCGCAGGAGCGACCTCTCTGCACTGTGACACTGTGCAAATGGTGCCAGCAAAACAAGATGTTCACTTATTATATGGTAACCAATTACAGAAGACGTTGTGTCATGACGTTGTGGATGGTTTCTGTGCGACTTCTCTTACAAATTATGTTGTGTGCCCTGTTTATTGCCCAATCTGGATATTTGTGCTTTTTTAACTTTTGTGAGGAATGAGCCAACTCAGCTTGCAAATTGTTATTGTCGCTGCAGTTCCGTTTGATTCTAATAAATTCACCCACAGGTATAGACCTAGTGGTATTCTTAGGATGACTACTGGCCGCATTAAGTATAGTATTGCCTGCAAAAGGCTTAGAAAACGTTTTGGTAGAAATAATTTCACGATGCACACCCTGCAACTTAAGATCAAGAAATGAAATGCATGTGGGATCAATATTGTAAGTGAATTTTAAATTATAATCATTGGTGTTGAGATATCGCACAAAGTCCAGTATGGCAGACACATCCCTGTTATGATTCGGTAGCCGAGGACAGTAGCCAAAATAGCAAGGCAGCCTGTCACCCAGAGAGGTTGGTAACTAGCGGACTGCAGACCCCTAAACTAACCGCACAACTAGAAGTAGCCGTGGGATGTACCTACGATGACTTAGATGCCTCGACACAGCCCGAGAGTTAACTAAGCCTAAAGATAGAAAGGGGAAAGCTAACTGCCCCGGAGTAGCGCCCCAAAGGAATAGGTAGCCCCCACACATATATTGGCGGTGAGACAAGATGAAATACAAACGCAGGCAGAAAATAGAGTAAGCAAACGCTGGGGCCCAAAACGATCTAGATAGGACAGTACAGGAAAGAAAACTGTCTCCAATCCGCAAAAAACCCTAGGAAAAATTCCAACACTTCTGATTTCCAAAATACTGAGACCACACGATTTCTCCCCCACTAGATCAGAGCTCTGGTGTGAACAGGTAGTTAACCAGCAGATACTGAAAACAGGGACTGAACAAATAAACAGTGGTAGCTGAGAAACAGAGACCAGCACAGGCCCCATACGGGGAACCTGGCTGACCTCACTCAGAAGGGCAGAAAAAACAAAAGGAAAACAAAATCCACAAAACAAGCAGAAAACAACTTATCAGAAGGTTGCAGGAGACAGCAGAAAGCAAGCAATTCAGATCCAAGGCATTCACAACAGTACCCCCCCTTGAGGAGGGGTCACCGAACACTCACCTGCGCCACCAGGCTGATCAGGGTGAGCCCGGTGGAAGGCGCTGTGAGGCAGTGACCGGGATCGTTTACGAGGGACGTTATATTTCCCCCAGAATGTGTACACAGACCTATTAAAGCCATTGGAGTGCATTGCAGTCACACACACAGCTGCGGCTGCAATGCAGGAATGAAGGTGAGCAATGACCTAGTCAGACTACCTGGCTAAGGCAGATTAAGTAAAATCCGACAGGGCCTTCATTTCTTGGAGGAGGTCACAGGAGGCAGTGGGGCGGCCTCCTCCCTCCAACCCGGGTTTTCCAGTGGCTTTTGCCACAGGTCTTTAAAACTCCTGCACTAAGGATTAGTGTGGTTCTATGTTTGGACCCTGCTAGGAGCATAGCAGGAAAGCTCCACAGGATTGTGTGTAGCTGAACCCACGCCTGGGACGGCTCTGCACCTGTCAGGCTCTGTTCGGCCCGGCGCGGCCGTTGTCCCCGGCAACCATTGTTTATGGACTGATGTTACCCCGGCTGCGTACCGGAGGACTTTTCTGTTTAACCCGTGAGTTGCTGAATAAAAGCTGTTTAATTTGGACTTGCTTGGGTCACTGCCTCAGTTACTGCACGGTGTGAACACCGCCGCCTTACAGTTGGTGGAGAATGCGAGCATTGTGACTGAGGTATACCCCCACCGGCAGCTTCATGACCCCAATCCGGCCGGCCACTTTTCAGCCTCACCCCGTGGACAAAATGGAGGAGTTGGTAAAGCAGCTGGTAATTACACAACAGCAGCAGCTGCAGTCTCAGCGACAACAGCAGGAGCAGTACCTGAGTCTCCAGCGGCAACAGCAAGAGCGGGAGCAACAGCACAATGAGCAACAGCAGCTATTGTACCAGCAGCAGCAAAAAACAAACAAACTGTTGCTGCAACAGATTTCTACACTGCGGGAGACCTCGACGGCACCAGCCCCTGAACGTCGCGAGGCCCGAGACAGGGTTCGCTCAGCGTTGAGGAAGATGGGACCGGAGGACGACGTGGAAGCTTTCCTGACAGTTTATGAGCGCACAGCGGAGCGGGAAAACCTACCCGCCGGCCAGTGGGCAGAAGTAGTAGCTCCGTTTCTGGTCAGCGATGCACAAAAGGCCTACTTTGATCTCAGTCGGGAGGACGCCCAGGACTACCAGAGGCTCAAAGGTGAGATCCTTGCCCGACTGGGGGTTAATACATACGTGAGGGCTCAGCGTGTATTTTCATGGGCCTATGTGGAGACACGACCCGCGTGGTCTCAGGCTTATGACCTCCTGCAGCTGGTAAAGAAGTGGCTCCAGCCAGAGACTTTGTCTCCAGCCCAGATGGTGGAGAGGGTGGTGGTTGACCGGCTGGTAAGGACTCTGCCGGCTGCTATCCAGCGTTGGGTGGGGCAGGGCGACCCCGGCACACTCGACCAGGTAGTCAGTTTGATCGAGCGCTACTCGGCCACTCAAGACTTTATTCGAGACTCCGCCCCCTCTCGGCTGTCACGCCGATCCCTGCCAACCCAGGAATCGGGAAAGGGGTCGCGTTCCTCTGCTGGGGACATATAGAAAATGAACTCGGCACTCAACTTTAGTATAGTGAGAATAAAGATTTTTATTCACAGTAGTAACACGAAATGTTTCGGTCCTATATCATGGACCTTCATCAGTCACAGATACTACTGGGAAGGGGGTTGATCCACATAGGGAAGAAAAAAAGGGCTGGATATAGCCTGTGTTGGTGGGGTGAGATGAAGAAGAGGACAATGCCTCTATTGCACTAGTAACCTGTTGTGAAGGAGTCCGGTAGTGAGGATAGGTCTCTGCATTGGACGCGGTGTCCACCGCTAGTCTGGGTGCACCCAGACTAGCGGTGGACACCGCGTCCAATGCAGAGACCTATCCTCACTACCGGACTCCTTCACAACAGGTTACTAGTGCAATAGAGGCATTGTCCTCTTCTTCATCTCACCCCACCAACACAGGCTATATCCAGCCCTTTTTTTCTTCCCTATGTGGATCAACCCCCTTCCCAGTAGTATCTGTGACTGATGAAGGTCCATGATATAGGACCGAAACGTTTCGTGTTACTACTGTGAATAAAAATCTTTATTCTCACTATACTAAAGTTGAGTGCCGAGTTCATTTTCTATTAGATACGGTGTGGGAACCTACTCTGGCACCTTCTTGGTTGTGCACACGGTTATTTTTTCATTCCTCTGCTGGGGACAGTCAGCACCGTACCCGTGCTGAAGGGGAACCCCGGAGTGAGAGTGGCAGGAGACCGGTTCCCTCCCAAACTGTCATAAGACCTAACAGTACCTCCACCCTTAGGTGCTGGCGGTGTCAGGGGCCGGGACATGTGATGGCTAATTGTCCCCTGACTACGGAACCCTTGGACTGCGGATATAGCCGCCGGGTCTCAATGTATGCCCAGACCGTCTGCACAGCAATCCTCGACCCCCAGGACAGTGAACTCCAAATATGCCAGGTACTGGTTAATGGGTACCCTACGGAGGCTCTCCTGGACTCAGGGAGCCTCGTGACTCTGGTACATGGGTCACTGGTGGCAGGAGACAACCCCAGCGGACGGCAGGTCGGGGTTGTATGTATCCATGGGGACCTCCGAGAGTATCCATCTACGGAGGTAGTTTTGTCCACGCCATGTGGAGACATAAAACATGTGGTGGGAGTGGTAAAAAATCTTCCCTATGGGACTGTGTTGGGAAGAGACTTGCCCCTGTTCTGGACTCTGTGGAAAAACAAAATCCATTCTCCCCTGGTAAAATGTATTACAGATGCTGTACCCGACGAACCTGCCGTAGGGGTGTCCCACATAGGGATAGAGCAGGGGTGGGCAATTAATTTTCCCGAGGGGCCACATGAGAGACCATGACTGTTGTGGAGGGCCGAACCAATAGCTTGAAATTAAGTTCTACTCAACTTATTAACTTATTAATATTGATTGCATCACTTAATATTGAGCAGAATTAAGTATGCTGACACCCCTATATATATTTGAACCCCCCACAGCCCCTTATATACAGCATGAGCCTCACACAGCCTCCCTATATATACAGCATGAGCCCCACACAGCCTCCCTATATACTGCATGAGACCCACACAGCCTCCATATATATACTGCATGAGCGCCACACAGCCCCCCTATATATACTGCATGAGCCCCACAGTCTCCCTATATACTGCATGAGCGCCACACAGCCTCCCTATATACTGCATGAGTGCCACACAGCCCCCCTATATACACTGCATGAGCCCCACAGCCTCCCTATATATACTGCATGAGCGCCACACAGTCTTCCTATATACACTGTATGAGCGCCACACAGCCTCCCTATATATATATATATATATATATATATATATATATATTATATATATATTGCATGAGCCCCACACGGCCTCCCTATATACTGCATGAGCCCCACACAGCCTTTCCATATACTGCATGAGTATACAGCCTTCCCATAGCCTCTCCATGTGCTGCACGTCACCCCCATAGAATCCCCATGTGCTGTACGTCACCCCCATAGAATCCCCACGTTCACCCCTATAGAATCCCCATGTTCACCCCCATAGAATCCCCATGTTTACTTCCATAGAATTCCCATGTTCACCTCCATAGAATCCACATGTTCACCCCATAGAATCCCCATGTTTACTTCCATAGAATTCCCATGTTCACCTCTATAGAATCCTCATGTTCACCCCATAGAATCCCCATGTTCACTTTCATAGAATCCACATGTTCACTCCCATAGAATCCCCATGTTCACTTCCATAGAATCCCCATGTTCACCCCCAAAGAATCCCCATGTTCACCCCATAGAATCCCCATGTTCACTTTCATAGAATCCACATGTTCACTCCCATAGAATTCCCATGTTCACCTTCATAGAATCCCCGTGTTCACCCCCAAAGAATCCCCATGTTCACCCCATAGAATCCCCATGTTCACTTCCATAGAATCCCCACGTTCACCTCCATAGAATCCCCATGTTCACCCCATAGAATCCCCATGTTCACCCCATAGAATCCCCATGTTCACCTTCATAGAATCCCCATGTTCACCCCCAAAGAATCCCCATGTTCACCCCATAGAATCCCATGTTCACTTCCATAGAATCCCCATGTTCACTTCCATAGAATCCCCATGTTCACCTCCATAGAATCCACATGTTCACCCCTATAGAATCCCCATGTTCACTTCCATAGAATCCCCATGTTCACTTCCATAGAATCCCCATGTTCACCTCCATAGAATCCACATGTTCACCCCTATAGAATCCCCATGTTCACCTCCATAGAATCCCCATGTTCAATTCCATAGAATCCCCACGTTCACCTCCATAGAATCCCCACATTCACCTCCATAGAATCCCCACGTTCACCTCCATAGAATCCCCACGTTCACCTCCATAGAATCCCCACGTTCACCTCCATAGAATCCCCACGTTCACCTCCATAGAATCCCCACGTTCACCTCCATAGAATCCCCATGTTCACTTCCATTGAATTCCCATGTTCATACACATGAAAAAAAAAATAACACCACATACTCACATCAGTCCCGTTCCCAGGCGCCCTGCTGCTGCTGTTGCTGTCTCCGATGCGCTGACTCACCGGCGGTACAGAGCTGATGCGATGACATGACGTCATCACTTCAGCTGTTTCCAGTGGTGTAGCAACTGTTTGTGGCGCCCGGGGCGGCAAATTTTAGGCCACACCCCTAGCCACACCCATTTCACTGGTCACACCCATATCCACACCCTGACCACACCCACTTAGCACTGCTGATCACACTGTTTCATAAACAATAATTATAAACACATACCTCTCAACCGTCCCGGTTTCAGCGGGACAGTCCCGATTTCAGGACCCTGTCCGCTGTCCCGGCCAGGCGGTTTACTTTCTGCATTAGAATCGTACATACGGAAACCCCGGGGACCTCCCACACATTCTGGCAGCCACAAGTCACGTTCCATCGCTGACCTTATTTCCCCAGGATGTGGGGATCTCACCAGCTATGAGGCGCTCCATTCAATACCCGGCTCTCACTGAGCGAGACAGGCAGGATCTGGGGATCTCGTCATCTGTTGAACAGATCCCATGTTGAGATCCCCACATCCTGCTTGTCTCGCTCAGTGAGAGTCGGGTATTGTATGCAGCGGTCCGTACAATACCCGGCTTTCACTCCAACAGATCCAGCGGCTCGATGCGTTGCCGTTCTGAAGACTCTCCCGAGAACGAGTTACAGTACCTGCTGCTGTAAGCTGACCGCCGGAAATGAGGTCAGCGGTCATTTCCAGCGTTCAGCTGACTTACAGCACGTCACCTCCGGTGGAACGTGACATGTGGCTGCCAGAACGTGTGGGAGGTCCCCGGGTTTCCGCATGTACAATTCTAATGCGGGAAAGTAAACCTCCCGGCCAGGACAGCGGGACAGGGACCCAGCCCTACACAGATAACAGCATTCGCTCCGTCCCCACGCAGACCCATGCACATAATGGCACCCCTCCTTCTCCCCTGCAGCCCCCAAGCACACAGATCCCGCAAGTAACAGGACCCTTGTACATGCGCGGCTCCGCTCTTTGTGGCCCTGTACACACACGGCTCCGCTCCACACACCTCACACGCACAAGGCTCCGCTCCGTACACCTCGTACACACACGGCTTTGCTTCGTACACCTCGTACACACACGGCTCCGCTCCGTACACCTCGTACACACACGGCTCCGCTCCGTACACCTCCGCTCCGTACACCTCGCACACACACGGCTTTGCTCCGTACACCTTGTACACACATGGCTCCGCTCCGTACACCTCGTACACACACGGCTCCGCTCCGTACACCTTCGCTACGTACACCTCGTACACACACGGCTTTGCTCCGTACACCTCGTACACACACGGCTTTGCTCCGTACACCTCGTACACACACAGCTCCGCTCCGTACACCTCATACACACACGGCTCCGCTCCGTACACCTCGTACACACACGGCTCTGCTCCGTACACCTCCGCTACGTACACCTCGTACACACACGGCTCCGCTCTGTACACCTCGTACACACACGGCTTTGCTCCGTACACCTCGTACACACACGGCTCCGCTCCGTACACCTCGTACACACGGCTCCACTCCGTACACCTCATGCACACACAGCTCAGCTACATCCACACTGTAAACCCCTTATGATCCCACATATAAACTTACCATCATCCAGCACCATGACGACCAGTACAGCAGCAGCTTCCTGCACACAGGGGCCTGATCATGTGACACCTAACTCCTCCCCTCCTGTGACCTCATCACAGGTCCTGCTACCACCTTAACAAAGCACAGCACAGCAATGGTAAATGCTGGCTGTGCGAAGTTGGGAGGGCAATGAAGGGGTGCATGGGGGGCGTGGCGACTTCTGAATGCAGGACACATAGTGTCCTGACCGAGCCAGCGAGCGGTGGGAGGGGTTAGAATCGGGACTGTTGGGGTATGGAATTGCTGCTGCGCCGCCCCCACACACACGTGCCGCCTGGGCAGACCGCCCCCCCCGCCCCACCCACGCTGCGCCACTGGCTGTTTCACACGCTGATTGGTGGAGGAAGTGGCCGGAGGCCCCTCCTCCACCAATACTGACTGTGCCTAGGGAGACAGCGAGTGGGCGGGCACGGTGCAGCCTGCGGACCTCAGGTTTTCAGCCCCACGGCTGTCTCGGTCCGCGGGCCGGACTGAGACAACAAGAGGGCCGGATGTGGCCCGCGGGCCACACTTTGCCCAGGTCTGGGATAGAGTGTGACCCCGATAGGTTTCCCTTAGAGGTGCTGGCAGGAGAGGTGGAGGAGACCGCATCGATTCCCGAGCTGGAAGTGTCCAGGGCCACGTTTGGGACAGCTCAGCTACAAGATCCCACCCTGACTCAGGCGCAGGAAAGGGTGCTAGAGGTAAACGGCGTAGCCCAACAGCCCAATGCAGATACGGTATTTCCACGCATGGTAGTCAGTGGTGAGTTGCTTTATAGGATAGATAAAATCAGGGACAAGGTTGTGGAACAGTTGGTAGCACCTCAGTCGTATCGTCGGGTGATTCTAGATTTGGCACACTCACACTTGCTGGGTGGCCACTTAGGGGAAAAAAAAACTCTAGAACGTATCTTGCAGCGGTTCTTTTGGCCTGGAGTTTACGCGGAGGTCAAAGGGTACTGCGAATCCTTCCCCGAATGTCAGTTGACCTCACCCACTGCAAGTTTCCGTAGTCCATTGGTACCCCTGCCAGTAATAGAGGTACCTTTTGAACGGATTGCAATGGATTTGGTAGGGCCCATTGTAAAATCCGCCCGTGGCCACCAACACATACTGGTGGTCGTCGACTATGCCACCCGGTACCCGGAGGCTATACCACTACGCCACACCTCGGCAAAACTTATTGCCTGAGAACTGTTTGCCATGTTCTGTCGCCTGGGACTACTTAAGGAGATCTTGACAGATCAGGGGACCCCCTTTATGTCCAAAGTGACAAGAGAACTGTGCAAACTGCTAAAAATTAAACAATTGCACACCTCGGTGTACCACCCTCAAACCGACGGGTTAGTAGAACGGTTCAATAGAACCCTCAAGTCCATGTTAAAAAGGTGGTTTCTAAGGATGGAAGGGATTGGGATATGTTGCTACCCTATTTGATGTTCGCTGTCCGTGAGGTACCCCAGGCTTCCACAGGGTTCTCTCCCTTTGAGTTATTGTACGGCAGACACCCTAGGGGTCTGTTGGACGTAGCCAAAGAGACATGGGAACAAGAGCCGACTCCACATAAGAGTATAATTGAACACGTGGCTAGTATGCAGGACCGGATTGCGGCGGTCATGCCCATCGTGAAAGAACATCTGTTAGATGCCCAGGCTACCCAGAGGCGCACATATAATAAAAGAGCCAGAGTCAGGTCTTTTAACAAGGGCGATCGGGTATTAGTACTAGTATCCACAGCCGAGAGTAAGCTCATGGCCAAGTGGCAAGGGCCATATGAGATTCGAGAAAAGGTGGGGGAGGTAAATTACCGGGTGTATCAGCCCGGAAGGAGGAAACCTAAGCAGATTTACCATGTAAACCTGCTAAAGCCTTGGAAAGATCGAGAGTGTTTAGTTACAGACATCACCCCGGGCATATCACCAGAGAGTTCTCTACCTTCCGCCAGGGAAGCATCCAAGGGGGAGGTCAGGATAAGTGATGCCCTCACTAAACAGCAGCGACGGGAGGCTCGCTCCCTGGTGCAAAACAATACCAACGTGTTCTCAGAGCTACCAGGTAGGACTACGTTTATCCAACATGACATTGTCACCGAACCTGGGTAAGGGTGCGAATAAGACCGTACCGGGTGCCCGAAGCCCGGAGGCAAGCCATCACGGCTGAGGTAAAACAAATGCTTCAGTTAGGCGTCATAGAGGAATCACGGAGTGAGTGGGCTAGCCCCATTGTACTGATTCCAAAACCAGACGGATCATTACGCTTCTGTAATGATTTCCGGAAATTGAATGAAGTGTCAAAGTTCGACCTTTATCCAATGCCCCGGGTGGACGAGCTGATTGAGAGACTGGGGCAGGCCCAGTACTTTACCACGCTCGATCTCACCAAGGGTTACTGGCAGGTACCTCTCACAGATTCGGCGAAGGAAAAGACCGCCTTCGTAACTCCGGAGGGTCTATTTCACTATGTGGTCTTACCTTTTGGGTTACATGGGGCCCCGGCTACATTTCAGAGATTGATGGACATAGTGCTCAAGCCTCATCAGGAATACGCGTCCGCGTATCTAGATGATATCATCATATTTAGCACCGACTGGCAAACGCACCTAACACACGTACAAGCGGTGCTGGATTCGCTCAGAGCCGCGGGGTTAACTGCAAACCCAAAAAAATGTGCGATAGGGCTGGAGGAAGCTCGATATTTGGGGTATGTAATAGGCCGAGGAGCTATCAAGCCCCAAATCAATAAAGTCGAGGCCATAAAAAACTGGCCTAAACCATCGAGTACAAAACAGGTGAGGGCGTTCCTTGGCATCCTTGGGTATTACCGCCGGTTTATACCTAATTTTGCCGGGCGAACGGCGGCCCTGACCGATCTCTTGAAAGGATAAAAAACGGTAATGGTTCGGTGGAACCCTCAGGCAGAAGAAGCCTTTCAGTCCATGAAGTTGGCCCTGTGTGGACAGCCGGTCCTCATCAGCCCCAACTTCAATGAAACCTTCATTGTACAGACAGATGCCTCGGAGGTAGGACTAGGGGCAGTGTTGTCACAAAAAGTGAATGGTGAAGAGCACCCGGTCACCTACTTGAGTAGAAAACTTGTCCCGGCAGAGAAAAACTATAGCGTGGTAGAGAAGGAGTGTTTGGCTATTAAGTGGGCCTTGGAATCACTACGTTATTATTTACTTGGGCGTCAGTTCCGCTTGGTGACGGACCACTCACCCTTGGTATGGATGAGGAATGCCAAGGAGAGGAATGCGCGAGTCACCAGGTGGTTCCTGTCACTGCAAAATTTCAGTTTCTCTGTAGAACATCGCCCTGGGAAGTTGCAAGCAAATGCGGATGCCCTGTCCCGGGCACCCTGTATGGTGGCAAATGTTCAACCCCCAAGTTTGAACAGAGGGGGGGGATATGTGAGGCAGTGACCGGGATCGTTTACGAGGGACGTTATATTTCCCCCAGAATGTGTACAGAGACCTATTAAAACCATTGGAGTGCATTGCAGTCATACACACAGCTGCGGCTGCAATGCAGGAATGAAGGTGAGCAATGACCTAGTCAGACTACCTGGCTAAGGCAGATTAAGTAAAATCCGGCAGGGCCTTCATTTCTTGGAGGAGGTCACAGGAGGCAGTGGGGCGGCCTCCTCCCTCCAACCCGGGTTTTCCAGTGGCTTTTGCCACAGGTCTTTAAAACTCCTGCACTAAGGATTAGTGTGTTTCTATGTTTGGACCCTGCTAGGAGCATAGCAGGAAAGCTCCACAGGATTGTGTGTAGCTGAACCCACGCCTGGGACGGCTCTGCACCTGTCAGGCTCTGTTCGGCCCGGCGCGGATGTGTGGCCCAGCTACGCAGGCACACATAAAATCCAGGAGAGTGCACAGGAAGGTAATCGCAACGCTTGATATGCATTCACTGCCACTCACTCTTTCAGACACACCCATCTGAGGTATAAGAGGGAGTGACACGTAGCATAGGCGGTTAGTGTTCTGTTTGATTTCAGTCAGTTAGCTTCTGTCTAAGGACAGAGCAGCCATTCAGTTTCCTGTCTGAGGACAGTGGAGTCCAGGACAGTACAGTCTGGACTTGGAGGATACTGAGAGCTGTGCAGCGAGCTCTGGGAGAAAGCTGACATTCCCTTAAAAAGCTACAAGTGCTTATGTTAAGAGCGGGAAGCAGGGCGAAGGGCACAGTGGAGAAGATAGAGAAGTGCTACAGGTATTGGATTACCTGCACTAAATTGCCGGACACCGGGGTCCGAAGCGTTGCTAGAGTTTCAAGCTTAGTAACAAGAAAACCGGAGGCATCTGGACTACAGGTCGCAGAGTGCAGCCCAAAGCGTCAATACGTAACCGGAGTCAGGGAGAACGGGGACTTTGAGTCAAGCGCAGACAAAAGTAAGGACTTAGTTCTCACCACTTAGAAGGCTCCACCACAATGTTGGCCGGGCATGACAGCTATTGAGAAAGCTGGAGAGTTCAGAGTTAACTTCGCTTCAGGCAAGTTGGACTCACAAGTATATGGAAGTAAAGGAGGCCTCTAACCTGCTCAGCGGTTACCCGAATGTGCACTCTCCACCCCGACCAGCTCCCCGGGATCTTCTTGAACCATCTACCAGTAAAAGGTATGAAAAGAAGCTGCATTGTGTGTGACTGAATTCTTATCTACACCCTGCATCATCACCATAGACTTCCAGGGACCAGTCTCACCTGTGGGAGACTTACCACCCAGCTGCCCCCATAACATCCCCTGTGAAGATCATTATAGCAGCGCTGGTCCAAATAACCAGATACCACAGGTGGCGTCACGAACTACCTATCCTAATAATCCCCTGTAAATATCCCCCATCGCTTGACTGCCAGGGCCACGGACCGAGTCCCGCTGCCAGTGACAACTCCCATAGAAATCAATGGGCTCGGCTCCGAGTACCCCATAGCCCTGGTATCCACAATTGTGGAGCGAGTCAATTTAATTTGGCGTCACGAACAGGATGCGAAACTTGCAATTGTGAGTCCTGTGTGCCTATATTGAACTGTTTGGTGAAAAAGACTGTTGCTGCATTTGGCGCCAAATACCGCCATTTTGCCGCCATGTTGGCGCCCTGAGGCGCTGGTGAAGAAGGTGGGCGTGCATTCGTGGGCGTGTACCCCCCCTGAGGCGCGAAAGTTATGGCCGCCCTCTCCAAATGCTACTATAATGTGCGGTCCTGCCCCACTGCTAAAGAAATCCGCCTCCTCTTCATCCTCTATGCGAAGAGGAGGAGACGCAAATCCCGCCTCCACGGAAGAGACCAGATTGTTCCTGATGGAAACTACAGTCTGGCCTGGGACGAGATGGCGGAAGGACAGGAGAATCTGTGCAGAGGACCGGAGGCATACAAGCCCTGCTTACCGAAAGATTTCCTACCTGTGCCGGAGCTGTCCCCAGATCGGGACACTAGTACCGCCATGCTGGAGCTACAGAAGGAGAACGCGGAGCTCAGAAGACAAATCCAATGTCATACAGATTTGCAGGAGACGGAGAGACGCTGGCGTGCCCAGACACAGCGGCTGCTGTGGGACGCAGTGCTCTCTCCCACAAGCATAACGCCGTCTCCTAATTTCCCAAGTTCCCTGCTGAAGAAGGCTAAAGAGAGATCGGAGGCTGCCCCCAAAAGTGCTGTACCTGATCCCACCGATGTGGAGGTGGAGGAGAAGGAGGCTGAGGAGGTCTTGCCCGGTCCAGAGTGCCAGCCAGGCCAGGAGGCCGCAGCAGATTACGGTTCCCCGGTAGGAACACCGGAGGGGTCCCAGCCAACTTTGCCGGAAATCGACTGGGATGAGATGGAGCGTCTGGACGACGTGACTTACGACCTCCAAACCGGAAATGCTTGGCAGCACTGTGAAAAAGTGAGACAGCAGCAGGAGAAGGAGCGAAACATACAGCGGTCCCGACAACGGCAGCATGAGGAGTTCATCGCTGATAAGGAAACCGTCCGCAGAGACAAAGGTACCCGACGGGAACCGCGGCGGCAGGGGTGCGTTACTGAGTTTCAGCTCTGCAAGGGCTGGGGCTTTATCCGCGAGCCGGGCCTCTATGCAGGGGTCTTTGTGAGCCACCGGGACGTGGAGTCCCACTTACCAATCGGTCATCCTGGGAGGGATCTGATAAATGGGGACATAGTGAGCTACACCCGTCACTGGGGTTTAAAAGGGTGGTATGCCCTGAACGTCTCCATCGTCAGTGACCCCGTCCCCGACGCCGGTACCGAAGCGTCCCAGTCCCGAGCTCCCACCGCACCAGGCCGTGCCCCGGCATCGCCCCCTGCATCGCAATCGGCGACCTACTCTGCATCGCAATCGGCGACCTACTCTGCATCGCAAACGGCGACCTACTCTGCATCGCAAACGGCGACCTACTCTGCATCGCCCTACTCTGCATCGCAAGTTAATGTGGCTCTTGCAGCGACGCAATCGGCGTCCTACAAAAAGGAAGTACCCGTTGGGTCCACTGTTAAAATGAGAACTGTGGCCACGCAAACGCTGATAGCAGGCCATGACTTATTTGTAATGAGATCAAAAGAACACCGCGTTGTTCCAGCCCCAGGAGTGGAAGACGTTATCGAAATTAGCAAGAAAAGTGAAGACCGGTAGGACCCAGACAGGGGTTTACCGTATCCAAGAATTGTAAAAAGTTTGAGAATTTTGAAAATTGCACTTTATTGTCTTTTATTGATATGTATGAGAATGTTACGTAGTGTGCATATTTAAAATAGAATACCCGGCTGGGTAAAGTGAAAGTTAAAGTGAAAGTTAAAGTGAAAGTTAAAGTGAAGAATTGAGAATACTTGAAATGTATATATGTGATTTAACCCTTCATGGACTGGGAGGCTGTGGACTGTGCCAGCCCAAGAACTTGTCTTTGTAAATAGTTGCGCTACGGTGCATTATCTTGGTTTTACATGAAACCACTACTATCTACCTCTGAAGAAAAACCCGTATGGTGGGCCTAGAGTGAGGTCTGCAGTCAGAAGTCCTGCAACCCACCCAGGACCCACGTGGGAGGTTTTTGGTGCGGGTCCTCCACAAGTATCTAGTATTTATGAACATGTTTGATATTTTGATACTTTTGATACTTTTGTATTCTTCATTGTACAAATTGTAACGTTCAAGAAATCCTCACCTCCCGGATGGGATGAGTTTAAAATGTTATGTTTATATGCAAAACAAAAATGTTTTTCTTTTTCTCTTTTACAGCCCGGGAGTGCTGGGTTTAATCAAGGGGGGATGTGTGGCCCAGCTACGCAGGCACACATAAAATCCAGGAGAGTGCACAGGAAGGTAATCGCAACGCTTGATATGCATTCACTGCCACTCACTCTTTCAGACACACCCATCTGAGGTATAAGAGGGAGTGACACGTAGCATAGGCGGTTAGTGTTCTGTTTGATTTCAGTCAGTTAGCTTCTGTCTAAGGACAGAGCAGCCATTCAGTTTCCTGTCTGAGGACAGTGGAGTCCAGGACAGTACAGTCTGGACTTGGAGGATACTGAGAGCTGTGCAGCGAGCTCTGGGAGAAAGCTGACATTCCCTTAAAAAGCTACAAGTGCTTATGTTAAGAGCGGGAAGCAGGGCGAAGGGCACAGTGGAGAAGATAGAGAAGTGCTACAGGTATTGGATTACCTGCACTAAATTGCCGGACACCGGGGTCCGAAGCGTTGCTAGAGTTTCAAGCTTAGTAACAAGAAAACCGGAGGCATCTGGACTACAGGTCGCAGAGTGCAGCCCAAAGCGTCAATACGTAACCGGAGTCAGGGAGAACGGGGACTTTGAGTCAAGCGCAGACAAAAGTAAGGACTTAGTTCTCACCATTTAGAAGGCTCCACCACAATGTTGGCCGGGCATGACAGCTATTGAGAAAGCTGGAGAGTTCAGAGTTAACTTCGCTTCAGGCAAGTTGGACTCACAAGTATATGGAAGTAAAGGAGGCCTCTAACCTGCTCAGCGGTTACCCAAATGTGCACTCTCCACCCCGACCAGCTCCCCGGGATCTTCTTGAACCATCTACCAGTAAAAGGTATGAAAAGAAGCTGCATTGTATGTGACTGAATTCTTATCTACACCCTGCATCATCACCATAGACTTCCAGGGACCAGTCTCACCTGTGGGAGACTTACCACCCAGCTGCCCCCATAACATCCCCTGTGAAGATCATTATAGCAGCGCTGGTCCAAATAACCAGATACCACAGGTGGCGTCACGAACTACCTATCCTAATAATCCCCTGTAAATATCCCCCATCGCTTGACTGCCAGGGCCACGGACCGAGTCCCGCTGCCAGTGACAACTCCCATAGAAATCAATGGGCTCGGCTCCGAGTACCCCATAGCCCTGGTATCCACAATTGTGGAGCGAGTCACGGCCGTTGTCCCCGGCAACCATTGTTTATGGACTGATGTTACCCCGGCTGCGTACCGGAGGACTTTTCTGTTTAACCCGTGAGTTGCTGAATAAAAGCTGTTTAATTTGGACTTGCTTGGGTCACTGCCTCAGTTACTGCACGGTGTGAACACTGCCGCCTTACAGCGCGAACCAATCTCACAGCATGAATGTCAGAAGCAAACACCCAAGAATTGTCCTCCTGACCATAACCTTTCCACTTGACCAATTACTGGAGTCTCTGTCTAGACAGACTAGAATCCAATATTTTCTCCACTTCATACTCCAGATTGCCCTCAACCAAAACAGGCTCAGAGGGCGTAGCCATAGGAACCACTGGCTCAACAAACCTTTTCAATAAAGATTTATGGAAGAGCCAAACGGAAAGAAATGGGATTAAGGATTTCCAAGATCTTATAAGGTCCAATGAACATTGGCTTAAATTTTGGAGACGCGACCTTTATAGGGATATTTTTTGAGGACAACCAACCATGTCACCCACTTTAAACCGGGGACCATCAGTCCTATGCTGGTTGGCAAAACTGCAGGGCCCCCGCAGGTAGATAACCAGCAGATACTGAAAACAGGGACTGAACAAATAAACAGTGGTAGCTGAGAAACAGAGACCAGCGCAGGCCCCAGACGGGGAACCTGGCGGACCTCACTCAGAAGGGCAGAAAAAACAAAAGGAAAATAAAATCCACAAAAACAAGCAGAAAACAACTTATCTGAAGGTTGCAGGAGACAGCAGAAAGCAAGCTGACTTCCAAATGGGACCAGGAAGAACAAATCACCTGTGAGGATCATGGGAAGGTTAGACCCTTATCTCCCCAGTTAGAGCTACCAGATTGCCAATCGTCCCCAGCTGATCGACCTCTGCCAGCTAAATCAGCTCCACTACTATCAGCAGCCACCAGAGGGAGCCCAGACTCAGAATTCAGATCCAATGCGTTCACAACACATCCCCACTCCATATAATCATCGATGTATCTCCCATACCAGACGATGTGCGACATAAAAACTTTAGAAAAAGAATACAAATAATTGTTCTCCCGAAAGGCCATGATGAGGTTTGTCAATAAAGGGGACAATTTTACCGCCATAGCCACGCTTGAGCACTGTAAATAATATTGCCGATCCAAAGAGAAAAGAATATGATTAAGTAAATATGTCACCTGTAAAACATAATCAAATCCTGAGAAAAAACACTAAATCTTGTCAGATGAAAATCTAATGCCTCCATGGTTACAGAATGGGGAATACAGTTACACAATGATACCACATCACAACTGAGCCAGGTAAAGTGTGATAACCATCTTTTCTGTGAAAAAACCTCTAACAAATCTCTAGAATCCTTTATGTATCCTGAGACCCTCTGTACCAATGGCTTTAGAAGTCAGTCTAACCATTCACACATGCAGGGGCGGACACTGACAGCTTGGGGCCCCTGTGCAAGAAATGTGTCTGGGCCCCCTTTCTTTTATGGCGACAAAACTACAGATATATATATATATAGCCACACACACATACATGTATATATATTTTATATAGTCTCCTGTATTATGTATATTGCCATCCCCTATTATACAATGCCCTCTCTTGTTATGTACAGTACCGTCCCTTACATATTGGATTATATAGAGCCCTGTCTTTATTACATACCATCCTGTCTTGTTAGCTGTATAATGCAATGATGGCTGATGGAGCATGGGAAAATGTCTTTTCTAATGGAGGAGCTGATGGACTGGTCGTCTGGTCACCGGCTCTTCCATCAGCAGTCATTTTATATCTAAAAAGAGAGGAGACTATATAATAAAAGAGGGCACTGTGAATAACAAAATTAACAAGAATACAATATGTAAGAGACAGCACTATACATAACAGCAGAGGAAGCTATATAGTAAGGGACCGCACCATGTATAACTAGAGAGGATGATACGTAATAAGGGTCGGTGTTATACATAATAAAAGAGGAAACTGTAACTAAGGATGGTGTTATACTGAATTAGTGATTACACTATACACTAAGGGACTGTGTTATACATAACAAGTACGTACACTATATACTAAGGGACTGTGTTAGACATAAGTGAGTACACCACTCATCTCTACACACACACAACAGATGTACATGCAAAACACACACACATACATCCAGCATCTCTTACCTGTCTGCACACTCTCCCACTGCCACAGGATCACAGTCGCCGGCAGCTTCCTCTCTCTGGCACAGCCAGCCGCTGAATGATGACGTCACACAGTGGCGCTGTCGTCTGCGTGAGGAAGCGCGGGCACCGGGCAGGATGGATCCCTGCAGCTCTGCTCCGCTGCCTACAAGAGAAAATAGCAGCGGAGCAGAGCTGCAGGGATCTGTCCTGCCCGGAGCCCGCGATTCCTCTCACACAGACAGCGGCGCCGCTGTGTGACGTCATCATTCAGCGGCTGGCTGTGCCACAGAGAGGAATCTGCCGCTGCACATGAGGGCAATCTGGCCAGGGGCGCCCCGAAGCCTTGGGCCCAGAGAAACAGACCAGATTGCCCTCATTATTAGCTGCCCTGCAGGGGTCCCGGTGCAGCCACAGAGGCTGCACATGTGATATGTCCACCCATATACACATGTGTTCATTAGTTGAACTGATACCATACACTATAGGTCTCATTGGAGGAAAAACATCTCGCTTATGGAATTTGGGTAATCCATGCACTATTGGTAAAACAGTATGCTTGACCTCCAAAAATTCTGCTTGTTTTTTTGGTTAATTAATACACCTAAAGATAGACCTTCTGCTATCATTTTATTGATCTCAATCTTGAACACGTGTAGAGTTAGTTGATAAACTTTTACTTGTCTGGGTGTCAGACAAAAGTTCTAACATCTTGTCACGATAATCTGAAGAATTCATAACCACTACTACTCCTCCCTTATCTGACATTTTGATAGTAATATCAGACATAGCCTTTGTTTCCCGTAAAGCATTACGTTCCTCATATGAAAGATTTTATTTAGAATGACCAGACATATGATTGTGTTTAAGAGTTTTTAAATCCCTTTATAATAGTTCCTGGAATTTGTCCATGCAACTTGATCTTGATTGTAATGGATATAAAAAGGGGATTTTTTACATTTAATGTCAGCGATTGATCAAATTATCAGATCCCACCTCATTCACATTCAGTTCTTGTAGAGTAAGAAGAGAAAATTGTTTTTTGAAAATCTTTGTGATGAAATTCGTTGACAACATAATTATCACCTGTACTGCTGGCTTGCTCTTGATCAGACCAAAAATGCTTTCTGATGGTCAAATTAAGCATGAATTTATTGACATCAAGAATCGATGAAAAAAGATTAAAATCCTGATCAGGGACAAAATTCCAGCCATACGATAGGAAATCCAATTGCACCTTGGAAAAATTCCTAGATGATAAGTACAATATATTACCAGGAGAGCTTATACTGTAGGTGTTTTCTTGTAACGAGTTGGCATGCTAGACACGTTTCCTATGTTTTCTGACGCCCCGACTTTTGCGTTTTTTTCGCCGGCCGAAAGGAATGGGTTTTCATAGAATAACCCGATTCATTTAAAGAAATATCTGAATCACTAAGATTTGTATCTGATGAAGCAGGATTTGATGAATTAAAACTCACATGCGGTTTTATATTCTTTGTCTTCCTGTAATAACCTTTCAGAATAGATTTAGGGGTTCTATGGACGTTATCCCATGTGCCCCAATCATATACCCTTTTAAATGTATAATCATTTAAATCTTGCTGAAATTTGCATTTTTTCCTTTCCATGATGTCTTCTTTTAAGACTGAAATAGAATCATGCGTTTTTTGCAATGTTGATTCACAGTTCGGTGTAGTTTGGAATTGTTCCAAAGAGGATTTCATATAATTTATTTCTTTTTGTATATGACATAATATACACATATATTCTGCGCCATACAGGGCCTCCAGTGTCTGAAAAAAACAAAATTGGCCACATATATTCTGCGCTATACAGTGCCTCCGGTCTCAGAAAAATAAAAAATTGAGCACATATATTCTGCGCCATACAGTGCCTCCGGTGTCTGACAGAAAAATAAAAAATTGAGCACATATATTCTGCGCCATACAGGGCCTCCAGTGTCTGACTGAAAAAAAAACATTTGGTAAACTTTAAAACCTTATTCGTTCCGTAAATTCATAATAAGGCCACCCAAACGCAAGCAAGTTCTTTCTCAGGAGGAAACTGAGGCAAAAAGAAAAAAAAGGGCAGAAGCTCAAAAGGTTCGTAGAAGTAGAGGTAAAAAACAGCACCTTAAATTGCAGCGTGAAGACACTGTCAGAAGAAGGGCTGCCCGTCATAATCTCACACAAGAAAAGCGTCAACAGATGCGCAAAGCTGACGCTGAAAGGCATAGGTCTGCCCAAGAGAGTATGACAGACTGTGAGCTTCAGCAGCATCGCAAAGCCAATGCTGAGATACAAAGAGTAGCCCGTGCTAAACAACCTGCCCGCTGGGGTAAGAACGTAAGATGTCGCAACACTGCTTTGCTTGCTGAAAACTTCAATGAAGACGACATTGAAGCGTGCTATCTTGGCCCAATGAACAACAAATGCTCATTTTGTAATGCTAACCATTTCCAAAATGAAATTACTACAAACTGTTGTCATAATGGAACCATCATACTGGAAGAAGTACGAATGAATCCCTATATTACTAATTGCATGAAGAGATTGGAACCAAACTCCAAGAATTTTATGGAAAACATAAGATCATACAATAATGCAACAATGGGTGCACAAATTGACCAATCAATTAACAGGCGATCAGGTCCTTTCTGCTACAGAATCCATGGGCAAATTTACCATGCAACATCTGCGCTGCACCCTAACCAAGGTGAATCACCAACATTTGCCCAGTTATATATTCTGGATTCGGCTCAAGCCTTGAATGAAAGAATGCAAAATCCAGCCAACAGTGGATTCATTCGTAATGTTATGGAAAATCTACAAAAAATTCTCGAAGACATGAATCCTTTCTCCAGACAATACAAAAATGTTACAATTTGAATAAGAAGAAATGCTAAAAGCAAATCTAGAAAACCGAATGCCTATTGAATATAGCATGACTTTCGTGAGAGAAAAAGTAAATACGATGCACCCTGGCAGAATCAATGCTCCAACTGCCAGAGGGGAAATTGCTGCCATTTTCCACAGCGCAGATGGTGCACCCCCAGAAAACTGTGACATTACCATTCATCCCAAAAGTGGCATTTTACAAAATACAGGTGCTTCTCACAAAATTAGAATATCATCAAAAAGTTTATTTATTTCAGTTCATCAATACAAAAAGTGAAACTCATATTATATAGAGTCATTACAAACAGGGTGATCTATTTCAAGTGTTTATTTCTGTTAATGTTGATGATGATGGCTTACAGCCAACGAAAACCCAAAAGTCATTATCTCAGTAAATTGGAATACTTTATAACACCAGCTTGAAAAAATGATTTTAAAATCTGAAATGTTGGCCTACAGAAATGTATGTTCAGTAAATGCACTCAATACTTGGTCGGGGCTCCTTTTGCATCAATTATTGCATTAATGCAGTGTGGCATGGAGGCGATCAGCCTGTGGTACTGCTGAGGTGTTATGGAAGCCCAGGTTGCTTTGATAGCAGCCTTCAGCTTGTCTGTATTGTTGGGTCTGATGTCTCTTATCTTTCTCTTTGACAATACCCCAATAGATTCGCCTTACCTTAACCCATAGAGAGTTTGCTGGCCAATCAAGCACAGGGATACTGTTGTTTTTAAACCAGGTATTGGTACTTTTTGCAGTGTGGACAGGTGCCAAGTGCTGCTGGAGAATGAAATTTCCACCTCCTAAAAGCTTGTCAGCAGAGGGAAGCATGACTTGGTCTAAAATTTCATGGTAGACGACTGTGCTGACTTTGGTCTTGATAAAACACAGTGGACCTACCCCAGCAGATGACATGGCTCCCCAAACCATCACTGATTGTGGAAACTTCACACTAGAACCTCAAGCAGCTTGGATTGTGGCCTCTCCACTCTTCTTCCAGACACTGGGACCTTGATTTCCAAATGAAATGCAAAATTTACTTTCATCTGAAAACAACACTTTGGACCACTGAGCAACAGTCCAGTTCTTTTTCTCCTTGGCCCAGGTAAGACGCTTCTGGTGTTGTCTATTGGTCATGAGTGGCTTGACACAAGGAATGCGACACATGTAGCCAATGTCCTGGATACATCTGTGTGTGGCGGCTCTTGAAGCAATGACTCCAGCAGCAGTCCACTCCTTATGAATTTTCCCCAAATTTTTGAATGTCCTGTTCTTAACAATCCTTTCAAGGCTACAGTTATCCCGGTTGCTTGTGCACCTTTTTCTACCACACTTTTTCCTTCCACTCAACTTTCCATTAATATGCTTGGATACAGAACTCTGTGAACAGTCAGCTTCTTTAGCAATGACCTTTTGTCGCTTACCCTCCTTGTGGAGTATGTCAATGACTTCCTTCAGAATGACTGTCAAGTCAGCAGTCTTCCCCATGATTGTGGGGCCTACTGAAACAGACTAAGGGACCTTTTTAAACACTTAGGAAGCCTTTGGAGGTGTGTTTTTGTTAATTATTCTAATTTACTGAGATAATGACTTTTGGGTTTTCATTGGCTGTAAGCCATAATCATCAACGTTAACAGAAATAAACACTTGAAATAGATCACTCTGTTTGTAATGACTCTATATAATATATGAGTTTCACTTTTTGTATTAAACAACTGAAATAAATTTACTTTTTGATGATATTCTAATTTTGTGAGAAGCACCTGTATATCAATCCTGAGTAGACTCTGTGACCCAATGTGCTACCCTTTGCTTTTTCCTTATGGTGACTCTGGGTGGACTACAGAACTAAAAAAAACAGTTGGTCGAGGAAATGTGACTCAACTTCAATGGTATTCATACCACTTTGCCATTCGTAATGGTACTTTTAACCAGTTCCTTAATGCAGGAAAGCTGACACACCAATTTATGGTTGATGCCTATTGCAAAACTGAAGCAAACCGGTTAAATTTAAATTCTTATTACAGGAGATCGAGAGGTTTGATGGAATTAGGCGATGCAGTAAGTATGGTTTAATTGAGATTAATGAAGGAGTCTGTGTCATTTTTTCAAATAAAGGACTTTATTCTGGCTGTGTCTTTATTTACCATATAACTATATGATTAGTAATGGATGGGTGTCTTATAGACACCTCTCCATTACTAAGCCGTGGGCTTGATATCAACCCCACAAATATCACCTCACTTGCCACCGCTACAGGGCAAGTGGGAAGAGCTGGGCAAAGCACCAGAATTGGCACAGCTAATAGATATGCCTTTTCCTGGCGGCTGTGGGATGCTATTTTTAGACTGGAGGGCATATATCCCCCTTACCACAGAGGGGAAGACACCTGACAGACTCTGTCACCTCCTTACATCATTATATAAGTTATTTGTTGTGAGAAAATGGAGGTTGGGTTTTCCTTCAGGACAAGTAATGAAGATGTGACCATGTAATGTGTCCTAAGGCTATTAGCTCCATCTTGGCCACTATACGTCCTGGTTTGTGACCATGGACCTTCTTTTAGTGTTAATAATTTTTTCCGGGGGCACGATACATGTCAACTTATATTGACTGCACTGTGGGAATGGCAGTTTTCGGACTGCGGCATAGAATTTGTATTACTTGGCTATATAGGTTAATTTTAATGCCAACGGGCAATAAAATGCTATATAATTTTTACTTAAGCATTGCAGGTATCACCAATCTTCACTTTTTCACTTCCCATTTCCCTCTCACTCATCTTGTCATATTTTCCTTGTACTGTACTTGTACTTTGGCTTAGTTTCTACATGTATTCATTGTCAGGGTAATAATTCTTCCTTTATACATTGTTTGTCATCTTCACATCTGATTCAGGAGGGCATACTGTGTATGTCGGCCCTTTTGATTTTTGACTGTCCGCTCTCTTGCACTTTAATTTTTACCCTCTCTTTACACTTGATCACATCCTCAAAGTCAGATGATGTATGTAGTCAGATTTTTCACTTTATTTTCACTTTTTTTTATTTTCACCACTTCCATTTACTACAGCTTGTCAATTATATTCTATAACTACTATTGTATTTATTTTTCATATTTTTTCCCTTTTACCTATGAGCTTTGGCTCACTTGTACCTCATGTATCACTAGCGTTACCGACAGGGGCCCCCAGCCAGTGGCATGCCGATAAAAGCAGCACGTCACGCAGTTGCTATGGGGCCCGAGAGTCAGGGGGACCTGCCTAGCACCAATGCCGATTTAACCCCGAAGCATTCAACTGAAAGGGCATCATAGATGCTGATACAGTTGAAAGCAATGATGGAGAAGAGAGTGTCAGCTGACGCTCCCTCTCCCGTCATTCCCCTCTGCCTCTGATACTGCGGGTGCAAGATGACGTCACTTCATCATGCACCCACTGTATGCAGGGCAGTGCAGCCACTGACTGAGACCGGAGCAGAGCCTGGAGCAGCACAGGGAACGGTGAGGATTGCGTTTTTTTAAATATCGGTGAGTGAGTACTGGACTGTGGGCCTAAATTATATTCTCTGGGGGAGCTACATTACATTCTATAAGGGTGCTGTATTATGTTCTATGAGGCGGGTTGCATCATACTGTTTGAGGGGGCTACATTACATTCTATGGGGAGGTGGGCTGTATTATATTCTCTGGGGGTCTGTATTATATTTATTATATTCTATGAGGGGGGTTAAATCATACTCTATGAGGGGTGCATTATACTATATGAGCCGGATGCATTATACTCTATGAGGGGGCTACATTATATTCTATGGAGGGGCTGCATTATATTCTATGGGGGGGGTTACATTATATTGTATGGAGGGGCTGCATTATACTCTGTGGGGTGGCTGCATTATACTGTATCGAGGACTATGGGGAATGCATTATACTATATGAAAAACTGTTGAGTGCATTATACTATGGGAAGTGAATTGTACTACATGGATGATTATGGCGGAACATTATACTATATGGAGCACCATGAGAAGTGCATTATACTATATGAAGGACTATGGGGAGTGTATAATACTATATGTAGGACTGAGGAGTGTATTATACTATATTGAGGACTATGAGGAGTGTATTTTAATACATGGAGGACTATAGGAAGTGTATTATACTAGATTGAGGACTATGGAGAGTGTATTATACTTTACGGCGGACTATGGGGAGTGTATTATACTATATGGAGGACTATAGGGAGTGTGTTATACTATATAGATGCAGGTTCAGTTTCTCTATTGCCTTGCGGGCCCGTGCAATAGTTAAAGCCGCCAGTCAATCTGAGGCTGGCAGCTGACGTCAGTGCACACGTCGCCGGGGTATGACGTCACTGTCATTCGCCGGCAAGTGCGCGCTTGAAACGAGGGGAGAGATCAACGCCGTGGGAGCGCCGCGGCAAGGTAAGAAAACAGTTTTTTTTTATTGAAAGTGGCAAAATGTTTCACAGAATGGAGAATTGAACGGGGCAGAATGGAGGCACGGGGCAGGTTGGAGGCTTGGGGCATGATGAAGACACGGTGGCAGGATGGAGGCACGGGGGCATGATGAAGACACAGGGCAGGATGGAGGCACGGGGACATGATGAAGACACGGGGCAGGATGGAGTCACGGGGCAGGATGGAGGCACGGGGGCATGATGAAGACACGGGCAGGATGGAGGCACGGGGGCAGGATGGAGGCACGGGGGCAGGATGAAGACACGGGGCAGGATGGAGGCACAGGGCAGGATGGAGGCACGGGGCAGGATGGAGGCACGGGGCAGGATGAAGACACGGGGCAGGATGGAGGCACGGGGCAGGATGAAGGCACAGGGCAGGATGGAGGCACGGTCAGGATGGAGGCATGGGGGGCAGGATGGAGGCACGGGGGCATGATGAAGACACGGGGCAGGATGGAGGCACGGGGCAGGATGGAGGCACGGAGGCAGGATGAAGACACGGAGCAGGATGGAGGCACGGGGCAGGATGGAGGCACAGGGCAGGATGGAGGCATGGGGCAGGATGGAGGCACAGGGCAGGATGAAGACACGGGGCCAGGATGGAGGCACGGGGCAGGATGAAGGCACAGGGCAGGATGGAGGCATGGTCAGGATGGAGGCACGGGGCAGGATGGAGGCATGGGGGCAGGATGGAGGCATGGGGGCATGATGAAGACATGGGGCAGGATGGAGTCATGGGGGGCAGGATGGAGGCACGGGGGCATGATGAAGACACGGGGGCAGGATGGAGGCACGGGGCAGGATGGAGGCATGGGGCAGGATGGAAGCACGGGGCAGGATGAAGACACGGGGCAGGATGAAGACACGGGGGCAGGATGAAGACACGGGGCAGGATGAAGGCACTTGGCAGATGGAGGCATGGGGGCAGGATGGAGGCATGGGGCAGGATGGAGGCATGGGGGCAGGATGGAGGACGGGGGGCAGGATGGAGGCACGGGGACAGGATGAGACACGGGGGCAGGATGGAGTCACGGGGGGCAGGATGGAGTCACGGGGCAGGATGGAGTCCGTCAGGATGGAGGCACGGGGCAGGATGGAGGCACGGGGCAGGATGAAGACACGGGGCAGGATGGAGGCACGGGCAGGATGGAGGCATGGGGACAAGATGGAGGCAGGGGCAGGATGAAGACACGGGGCATGATGAAGACACGGTGCATGATGAAGCACGGGCAGATGGAGGCACTGGGCAGATGGAGGCACGGGGGCAGGATGGAGGCACGGGGGCAGGATGAGGCATGGGGGCAGATGAGGCACGGGGCAGGATGGAGGCACAGGGCAGGATGAGACACGGGGCCAGGATGGAGGCACGGGGCAGGATGAAGGCACAGGGCAGGATGGAGGCATGGTCAGGATGGAGGCACGGGCAGGATGGAGGCAGGGGGCAGGATGGAGGCATGGGGCATGATGAAGACATGGGCAGGATGGAGTCATGGGGGCAGGATGGAGGCACGGGGGCATGATGAAGAACGGGGGCAGATGGAGGCACGGGGCAGGATGGCATGGGCAGGGTGAAGCACGGGCAGATGAAGACACGGGGCAGGATGAAGACAGGGGGCGATGAAGACACGGGGCAGGATGAAGGCACTTGGCAGGATGAGGCAGGGGGGCAGGATGGAGGCATGGGGCAGGATGGAGGCATGGGGCAGGGATGGAGGACGGGGGCAGGATGGAGGCAGGGGGACAGGATGAGACACGGGGGCAGGATGGAGTCACGGGGCAGGATGGAGTCACGGGCAGGATAGAGTCACGGTCAGGATGGAGGCACGGGGCAGGATGGAGGCACGGGGCAGGATGAAGACACGGGGCAGGATGGAGGCACGGGGCAGGATGGAGGCATGGGGACAAGATGGAGGCAGGGGGCAGGATGAAGACACGGGGGCATGATGAAGACACGGGTGCATGATGAAGACACGGGGCAGGATGGAGGCACTGGGCAGGATGGAGGCACGGGGCAGGATGGAGGCACGGGGGCAGGATGGAGGCATGGGGCAGGATGGAGGCACGGGGCAGGATGGAAGCATGGGGCAGGATGAAGACACGGGGCAGGATGAAGACACAGGGGCAGGATGAAGACACGGGGCAGGATGAAGGCACTTGGCAGGATGGAGGCATGGGGGGCAGGATGGAGGCATGGGGCAGGATGGAGGCATGGTCAGGATGGAGGCATGGTCAGGATGGAGGCACGGGGCAGGATGGAGGCACGGGGGCAGGATGGAGGCATGGGGGCATGATGAAGACATGGGGCAGGATGGAGTCACGGGGGGGAAGGATGGAGGCACGGGGGCATGATGAAGACACGGGGGCAGGATGGAGGCACGGGGCAGGATGGAGGCACGGGGCAGGATGGAAGCACGGGGCAGGATGAAGACACGGGGCAGGATGAAGACACGGGGGCAGGATGAAGACACGGGGCAGGATGAAGGCACTTGGCAGGATGGAGGCATGGGGGGCAGGATGGAGGCATGGGGCAGGATGGAGGCACGGGGGCAGGATGGAGGGACGGGGGGCAGGATGGAGGCACAGGGGACAGGATTGAGACACGGGGGCAGGATGGAGTCACGGGGGCAGGATGGAGTCACGGGGCAGGATGGAGTCACGGGGCAGGATGGAGTCACGGTCAGGATGGAGGCACGGGGCAGGATGGAGGCACGGGGCAGGATGAAGACACGTGGCAGGATGGAGGCACAGGTCAGGATGGAGGCATGGGGACAAGATGGAGGCAGGGGGCAGGATGAAGACACGGGGGCATGATGAAGACACGGGTGCATGATGAAGACACGGGGCAGGATGGAGGCACTGGGCAGGATGGAGGCACGGGGGGTAGGATGGAGGCACGGGGGCAGGATGGAGGCATGGGGGCAGGATGGAGGCACGGGGCAGGATGGAGGCACGGGGCAGGATGGAAGCAGGGGGCAGGATGAAGACACGGGGGCAGGATGAAGACACGGGGCAGGATGAAGGCACTTGGCAGGATGGAGGCATGGGGGGCAGGATGGAGGCATGGGGCAGGATGGAGGCACGGGGGCAGGATGGAGGGACGGGGGGCAGGATGGAGGCACAGGGAACAGGATTGAGACACGGGGGCAGGATGGAGTCACGGGGGCAGGATGGAGTCACGGGGCAGGATGGAGTCACGGTCAGGATGGAGGCATGGGGCAGGATGGAGGCACGGGGCAGGATGAAGACACGGGGCAGGATGGAGGCACGGGGCAGGATGGAGGCATGGGGACAAGATGGAGGCAGGGGGCAGGATGAAGACACGGGGCATGATGAAGACACGGGTGCATGATGAAGACACGGGGCAGGATGGAGGCACTGGGCAGGATGGAGGCACGGGGGGCAGGATGGAGGCACGGGGGCAGGATGGAGGCATGGGGCAGGATGGAGGCACGGGGGGGCGGATGGAGGCACGGGGACATGATTGAGACATGGGGCAGGATGGAGTCACGGGGCAGGATGGAGTCACAGAGGGCAGGAATGAGTCACGGGGACAGGATGGAGTCACAGAGGCAGGATGGAGACATAAAGGCAGGATGGAGATACAGGGGGCATGATTGGAGACACAAGGCAGGATGGAGACATGGTATGGGATGGAGACAGATGGGGCAGGATCATGGGCGCAGGGTTGGAGACATGGGCGCAGGGTTGGAGACATGGGCGCAGGGTTGGAGACATGGGTGCAGGGTTGGAGACAGATGGGGCAGGATCATGGGGCAGAATGGATACTCATGAGGGCGGGATGGTAGAACATATGGCTGAAGCCAGGAATGAGACACACGGGGGCCAGGATGGGGGATATTATTACCATAGGGGCTAATAAGGGATATTATTACTGCAGTGATGTATTTATTTTATTTTCTGAGGATACTGTTTCAAATGAGGGGGTCCTGTTACTGTGCAGAGCGACACTATGTCACCTTTTTTTCTTCATGTGATGTAATGTAGAAGTTGGGAAAAAAATAAGTAATGTGTTCTGCAATCGGAGCTCGAGATAACTGTGTTATTTCCTGCAGAGACGAGCCCTGGCTGGAAGAAGTGATGGCGGTCTGTGCTGGATGAAAGATGAAAAACAAAGATGAAGGACTTCACCTAGAGACGTCCCTGGTGAGTCAGTGTGTTACCTATACACTAACACTATACACTGTATAATATATACAGCTGTCTTGTGTATAATGTCATTGATCACTGTTACCTGTACACAGACACTGCATACTAAGTACAGATCTCCTGTGTAGAATGGCACTTATGGTGCTAGTATTGATTTTTTTATTACTGATCAGTATTGAAGTATTCAGTCACTATGTGGTGCAGTGTTGTGGTATTTGGTCCTTGTATGAGATATTATTCGGTCACTATGTGGTGGTAATATGTGGTCTAGTCATGGTGCCGGTGGTATTTGGTCCTTGTATGTGATATTATTCGGTCACTGTGTTGGTAATATGTGGTCTGGACATGGTGTGGTGGTATGTGATATTATTGGTCATTTTAAAAATTGAAAACTAAATAAAAATATGCCTAAATTGTATTGCATATTTTAACAAATATTTAATAGGTTAACGTAGAGTAGAGCTTGGCCAAAAGTGTCTACGGTGTTATGATGGTGGCTTAAAAAATCTTTTAGCCAAAACAAAAGCAGCCGGCTGTATGTGTGATCTGGTGATGGGAACTGTTAATGTGTGATTGGTGAGAAGTAGAGTTTTTCCAAGAGAGAGCGGTGGGACTGTAGACAGTTTGATAGGTGGAGGCGGGGCTGGGGTGGAGCTTGGGTGGAGTCTCAAGGGGGTTCCGAAAATTTTGCCAGTATGGAGCCCCAAAATTCCTAGTGGCAGCCCTGCTGACAAGGGCATAAAATTGCATATACCACGTAATTCGTACGACACGTGATGAAATCTTTTATGTTATGCGTAATTTTGCCTAAATTTAAAACCTTCCCTGTAATCCGCAGCCGACAGTATGAACAATGTCCACAACGAAAAATCCCTATTGGTTTACTATCTATTAACCATGTAGATGTTTTTATATCAGCTGTACATCTTTTTCTCACTAGTAGGTCGCCAATATTTTTGTTGCTTCTATATGTAACGGTTTATTCTGATCTACAGTACTAAGGTCTCGCTCACCTTATAATAAATGCCAGTTTTTTCTGATCGCATTCTTCATCAAACTCATATTTGGGTTATTTCTAAAAATAAAAAAAATCTTTGTTTTCTTTTATTCATATCAGTTCTTGGCTTTTTTATTAATGCTGCGTGCGTTTTTTCTTTAGCTCTATTATGTGCCTCTTTTAGTAATGTTGAAGGGTAACGACTATCTCTAAAGTTTTTTGTAAGTTCTGCTTGAGTTTCAAAGCTGCATCACTACTGTTGATTCGTCCTAGGCCGGGGTCACACTTGCCAGTGTGATGCGAGAAACTTGCGCGAGTCTCTCGCCTCAATACCTGCACTGCCGCCGGCACTCGGGACAGGAGTGTGAGCCTGCATAGAAATACATGCAGCACATGTCTGTGGTATTTTCCTGAAGAAGAAGTCATATAGACTTTGAAACGCGCAGAATAAACCACCTGAGTTTTTTCCAACCATATCTGGATTTGGATTTTTATGGCAGCGCGGATATAATCCACGTATCTCCACTATAACGTCTCTGATAAGCTCGCTGGCCGACTTGTGGATCTGCAGCAGCTGATACGTACATGCATTCATTCTATACCATCAGGTGAGCAGTTCTTTGAAATTATTTGGAAATAATCCGAGGGATAAGACCCTATTTGCACTTTTTCTGTTTCCCAAACCTTACTATCTGCATAGGCGACATACCTTATATATTTGTTATATCTCATATCACCCCAGCAAACACTGTGTCTGCAGAGTTTATCATTCCCAGGCCTCAAGGATTGGTGATTGGGGACACACTGTTGTCCAGGCACTCTGGCCACATTATTTATTCATGTGAGGGGTGCGATTGTTCACCCTCACCTGATTCCATTGGCGTCTTGCAATAGGTGGCTTCCATGCAGATATCAGGATATTATAGTGCGGCGTGTTTACCCAATTATATATATTTACGATCTACCTTTATGCACGTCGGCTGAACACGGGAGCAATTAGGATTTATATATAGTCATTTGTTTTACAACTACTAGTAATTTGCTGCAACTGCCCTCCGTGTGTTTGAGGCACCTTTTTATGTCATTAATGTTTTCTCTTTTATGTATTGCTTTAAATTTTCAAAAATAAATTTTATTTTGCATTGAATATAAGCACTTCTTGATTTGTATGTTGCATACATGTGTCATGATCATTATGGCTTCCTATTGTTCTGGAGCCCATCCCAGCCTTGTGCAGGTCTACAATTTTGTCCCTGGTGTCCTTAGACAGCTCTTTGGTCTTGGCCATGGAGGAGATGTTGGAGTGTGATTGATTGTGTAGACAGGTGTCTTTTATACAGTTAAATTCAAAAGGAGCAATTAATAGCGGTAATGAGTGCAGAGTAGGAGGGCATCTTAACCTCTTAACAACTGCCGATATGCCTTTTAACAGCGCAGTTAAGACGCTGAGGAATAAGAGTATAGCACCCCCCAAAGTTAAAATTTCTCCAGGGTCCCCCAGAGAACGATTCAGGTCAGGTTTTCCGACCCCGCAGTTGCGATCACCGTTATTAATAGTATAATGGCGCTTGCAAAAAAAGGTCAGATTTTCAATTTAATTTCTCTCTCCTCTGATGTGATCGCACATTACAGGAGAGAGAAATATGGTCCTTGATTCCCCACGAATCTCCCGGTGTCCCCGGACCCTCCTGCATCCCCATGCGGCCACCATCCCTTCTTCTGGGAAGAAAATGGCAGGCGCATGCGCCGAGCGCCCGCCACGGTCTGCAGGCCATCACCTGGCAACAATAAGAAATTTTTCCTATTGGTTCACTTTAATCACTGTGTTAGACCCTATCACAGTGATCAAAATAAAAAAATAGTAAATCAAACTCCCTTTATCACCACCTTAGTTAGGGAAAAATAAAATAAAAAAAATGTATTTATTTTCATTTTCCCATTAGGGTTAGAGTTGGACTAAAGTGAGATGGGCTAAAGTGAGTTGGGCTAAAGTTAGGGTTAGGTATGGGGCTAAAGTTAGGGTTGGGGCTAGAGTTGGGGGGACGGTTAGGGTTGGGATTAGGGTTAGGGGTGTGTTGGGTTTAGGATTGGAGTAACAATTGGGGGGTTTCCACTGTTTAGCTACATCAGGGTGTCTTCAAACATGACATGGCACCACCATTGATTCCAGCCAATTTTGTGTTCAAAAAGTCAAATGGTGCTCCCTTCCTACTGAGCCCTGCCATGCACCCAAACAGTGGCTTTTCCCCACATATGGGGTATCGGCGTACTCAGGAGAAATTGCACAACAAATTTTGTGGTCAATTTTCTCCTGATACCCTTGTGAAAATAAAAAAATTTGGCTCCAATGTACTTATTTGTGAAAAAAGTAAAATGTTCATTTTTTACTTACACATTGCTTTAGTTCTCGTGAAGCACCTGAAGGGCTGATAAACTTCTTGAAGGTGGTTTTGCGCACCCTGAGGGGTGCAGTTTTTAGAATGGTGTCACTTTTTGGTATTTTTGGTATATTGACCCCCAAACTCATTTCAAATGTGTAGTGGTCCCTAGCCATTATAATAATTACTAGATACTCTAGCCAGAGAGGAGTCTGCTAGAACAATGACCGCAGAAAGCAAATTAGAGCAGGTGTACACCATAATTAGATCTTTGCAGAAAGATGTGGAAGGTTTGCAAAAGGAAATTGGAAGCATGTAATGCAATGAACAAGTGTTTGGACAAACTTTACAGGATCTAAGTACCCGAATGGCAGCACAGGAAACCAAACTTGCTGGCATGGAGTCACAGTATGGATGGGCTTTTCAGGACATAAGCACGCAGATGGCGGCACAAGTGACTTTACCCTCTGGGCAACTGCCACCAGCTAGCCCACGTAAGTTGCCCCCATTCAGATTTAATGACGATTGCGACAAATTTCGTGGTTTTTTGAATCAATGTATGCTATATTTTGATGTGCATGCTGACCGATTCCCTAATGATAGATCCAAAGTATTGTGTGTAATAATGTTGCTTACCTCATGAGGACTCGCCTAGGCGAATCAGATAATCGAGTCTCGGTTAAATAATTTGGACGATTTCTTGGCCACTATGGCGTTAATGTTTAATAACCCTAATCGCAGCGCAACCGCTGAATCTGCTTTACTATCTTTACACCAGGGTAAACGTTCTGTTATTGAGTATGCTACTGAATTTAGGAGATTATCGATAGATACTAATTGGGACAGTTATGCACAATTGCCTATCTTTAAGAGAGGTCTGTCTAGTATTGTAAAAGATGAATTAGCCCGCTCTGAGTCACCACAAGAGCTAGAAACATTTATACAGCATTGTGCGTGCATAGACATTCGCCTAACTGAACATAGGCAAGAGAAATTGGCTGCATTCAATCGTATGTCTAACTTTTCCCTTCCTCCCAAAGAGCCTGCAGGTAAAACATCTCAGGAGGTAGAGGAGGTGCCCATGCAAATTGATTCCATGCAGAGGCGGGAGAATAATGAGCGTCGGGAGCATTGCCTTCGGGAAAGTCTATGTTTCTAATGCTGCCAGTCTGACCACTTTTTAATCAACTGTTCCAAGTGCCCCAAGCGGCCTAACAAGGTGCTAGCAGTGGTAGGGGAGTATGATAACTGTGATGAGGAATCTAACATCTCTGAAAGTAGCCTGCCTTTAAACGCTGTATTCCATTCACTTTCTATGACTTCACCTCCCAGGGATCTGAAGGAAAAGAACTCTCACTGCTTTCTCCCTATTAAGATCCTGTATTCAGGACAGTGGATTTCCAATGCAGCTATGATTGACTCTAGCGCAGGGGGCAATGGACATCGCATTTGCCAAGGAACATGGTTTTGAGATTCAACTAAGAGCCTCTCCGATCACCATGGAAACAGTGGATGGGTCACCTTTAATCTCCGGGCCTGTGGATCAGGAGACTGTACCTCTTGAGATTTTGTTAGAGCCTAATCATCAGGAGCAACTCTCTTGTTAATTTCTTCTCCTCATTTCCCTGTGATTCTAGGCATCCCTTGGTTGCGTTCTCAGAACCCGACTATCAACTGGGAGACCAAGGAGATTATCTTTCCAACAAGGAGCAAATCAGCAATAACTGAAGCTGTCCCTTCATGTGCTCGTTACAAGACTCTTTATGTGTCTCCTATTGGTCTTCTTCAACCATTACCTGTTCCGTCCCGCCCATGGGGGTCTATCTCGATGGATTTCATTGTGGAGTTGCCTACATCGGGGGGCATGAATACGATCCTGGTGTTGGTCGATCGCCTGAATATTGCTGCTCATTTTGTTCCATGCGCCAGCCTCCCCTCAGCTAAGGATACAGTGTACTTGGTTATACAGAATGTTTTTCGGCTGCATGGGGTCCCGAATGAGATCATCTCTTACCATGGAGTGCAGTACACCTCAAGATTCTGGAAGGGTTTTGCTCTGAACTCAATATTAATATCTGTCTTTCTTCCGCTTTTCACCGCCAGACGAATGGTCAGACCGAGCTTACCAACCAGATTTTAGAACAGTATCTATGATGCTACGTCAGCCATCTTCAGGATGATTGGTTGGAGTTACTCCCCTTAGCTGAATTCTCATATAACAATTCTCAGTGTCTCTACTAAGTTCACACCTTTCTTTGCCAATTTGGGTTACCATCTGAAAGGTCCTTAAATGCACCCTCTGCATTAAGAAGCTTCCATCCCGGTGGGAAAAGAAGTTATGTCAGCAGTGTACAGATAAGGTGGTTAGGGCTGAACATCCCTCACTCCTGGACGAAATCCATACTCTGGTAAAGCAGGAGGTACAGTCCTCCTTGATTACCTTTACACCTCCCCCTCCTCCTCCTTCTCTGGGACCATCTCCCCCTAAGAAGAGGAAGCTGCATATTGAGGACTCTGACTCAGATTACAAGGACTCTTACAGCTCGGCCTCAGGGAAATGGGAGGAATCATCATCCCATAAGATATCTGATGCCAGGAAATATTTTTTCTCCATAGAATATATGGAGGAATTAATTGGTGAAGTCCATAACACCATGGGCTTGGAGGAGGAACAGGCCCCCCAAACAGTCCAGGATGAAATGTTTGGAGGGTTGAAGGCAGAGAGGCAGATAGGGTTCCCGCTCCATGACAACATCATGAACATGATCTCCCAAGAATGGGAGTTACCGGAAAAGCGGCTGAACACCCCCTCAGAGCTTAAGCATAAGTTCCCTCTAGTGGGTGAATCGGTTAGCTGAGACGTCCCTAAGGTAGACGTGTAGACGTACAGGTGGTGACAGCAGCCAAGAAGACAGCATTCCTCTTTGAGGACTCTTCTCAACTTAAGGACTCTATGGATACGAAGGTGGAGAGCCTCCTGAAAAAATCCTGGGAGACCTCCACTTCCTCGCTTAGGACTAATATAGCTTCCACCTGTGTAGCTAGATCTCTCTTTCAGTGGATGGATCAGTTGGAGAGTCACATTTCCCGGGGGACCTCAAGAGGGAATTGTTAGATTCCCTTCAGCTACTTAAAAATGCAACTGGATTTTTGCCGGACACCTCGGCTGAGTCGGTTCGCATTGCTGCCAGGACCATGGTCCAGTCTAACTCTGCCAGGAGGGCCCTATGGCTTAAAATGTGGAGTGGGGATGTTACATCAAAGATTAAACTTTTCTCCATCCCTTTTAAAGGTGAATATGTCTTCAGATCAGCCGTCGATGACATACTGGAAAAGGCTACAGACAAAAAAAGACTTCCTGAGCAAAAACCTGCAAAGAAGTGTTTTTTTTTGTCCCTCTCTACCTCAGACCCTCAAGCCAGAGGTAAAGGTAAGACCGGGAGGTGGAGCTACGCTAATGGGAAAGACAATAACATTCTTGTCCCCTAGCAGCAGCATCAGGACAAACAATGACTCCGACACCGTGGGGGGAAGCATTCGAAGTTCTTCCATCAGTGACTGGCGGTTTCCAATTGCCAGTGGGTCCTTAATATTATCAAGGAGGGCCTCCTTATAGAGTTTGAATCCTCCCCTCCGCGGGTCTAAAAATCCCCTCCCTACTATCCGGGGAGCACAAGACCTTTTGATATCAGGTCTTCAGGATCTGCTGAGAGCAAATGTAATCTCCCCAGTGCCAGTGGAAGAGTGGGGAAGAGAGTCACTACTCTCACCTCTTTATTGTGAAAAAACCTTCAGGGGATGTGCTCATCATTATAAATCTGAAGGGTCTCAATCAGCATGTGGTATACCGAAGATTCAAGATGGAGTCGGTGAAATCGGCAATTCCACTAATAGGACCCCATTTTGTTATGGCAACCATCAACCTGAAGGATGCTTATTTTCACATCTCCATTCACCATCGCCACAGGAAGTATCTAAGGTTTGCGGTCTAACAAAACCAGCAGGTGAAGCGCAACCAGTACAACGTGCTCCCATTCGGCATCTCCTCAGTGCCGAGGGTTATTTCCATGATCTGGGGGCAGGGTATCTGTATTGTATCATTTCTGGACGATCTCCTAATCATAGCTCTGTCTGCTCAGACACTCAGGGGTCATGTACTGAGGTCACTGGATATCCTACAATCCCGAATCTAAAGAAATCAGAGCTCCAACCCTCTACAAAATGGAGATTCCTAGGAGTGATTCTAGACTCAGGAAAACAGATGTCCTTCCTACCATCATCTGACTCTGATGACCAAAATATCCGAGTTCAGGAAACAAAAGTCTCCTACCCTCCGGACAGCAATGTCTGTCCTAGGTTCCTGCCTGCATCCAATCGGTACTTTGGGCTCAAGCCCACTCCAGGACCTTACAGGCTCACATTCCATTCTCAAAAGCTGGAATGGAAATCCCAACTCTCCAAACAGCAGGGTTCAGACCCCGGGCAGGGTTAAGGCCTCCATGGCTTGGTGGTTGGACCGCAAAAATCTTCAAAAGGGTGTAGCCTGGTCCCAGTCACCTCTGTTTACGATAACAACCGATGCCAGCAAGTGTGGGGGTGGTGTAGTATTACATACCCCTTTCCAGGGACACTGGAGTCTGGAGACGAGCACCAGATCATCCAATGTCAGGGAATTGAAGGCGGTGGAGGAGACCCTTCTTGCAGCAGGCAACCTGGTCACCAGTCGTCATGTCAAGCTGTATTCGTACAACGTCACCACCGTAGCTCACCTCAAACATCAGGGGAGCACAAGATTCAACAGTTTGAAGAGCATATCAAACCAAGTATTTTGTTGGGCTGAAAGACATCTTCTCTCACTGACGGTCGTCCATCCAAAGGGGTCCTCCAACCGTCAAGCAGACTTCCTGAGTCGGCAGGATATACAACCAGGAGAATGGAGCCTGAATCAGGGAATCTTCTGGATGCTGGTAGCAAAATGGGATTAACCAGAAATTGAGCTGTTCACCTCAGGGCAAAATTTTCAGCTCGAAATTTATTTCTTCCTGAACCCCACAGACAAATCCAAAGGGGTAGACTCCTTCTCTCAACAGTGGAACTTCCAGCTGGCTTATGCATTTCCTCTGATTCCAATACTGGCAAAGGCTCTTCAAAAGATCCGGGAACCATCCTGGTGGCCCAAAAGGAGCTGGTTCAACCTCGTAATCGATCTCCAGGTGGACAGTCCAATCCAGTTACCGCCAAATATAGATCTTTTCTCACAGGGACCTCTGCATCATCCAGATCCTCAGAAGCTGAAGTTAGCTGCTTGGCTACTGAAGCCCAGGTATTGCGTGCACAGGGGCTGTCAGACAAAGTAATTGCCACCTTAAAAATATGCAGAAAACCAGTCACCAATGCCATATACAACAAAGTATGAAAAAACTTTCATCCTGGTGCATGCCTAATGCACTAGACCCATTCCACCCCAACATATCTCAAATTTTGGACTTTTTACCGAAGGGGTTAGAGCTAGGCCTCAAGCCTAGTACCTTAAAAGTTCAGGTCTCTGCCCTAAGTTCTGTATTTGTCCAAGACTTAGCCAACCATCGTTGGATTAAAAGGTTCATTGTGTCAGCCCTTTGACGATGTCCCAGGAAACAGCCTGTTATCCCCTCATGGGATCTAAATATAGTCCTCAAGGGCCTCACACAACTTCCATTTGAACCTTTATCCCCTGTACTCCTCATTTTTTTCTTTCAAAGCAGCTTTCCTAGTAGCTATTACTATGGCAAGACGTGTAGGGGAACTGCAGGCACTGTCTATATGAGAACCTTATCTAATAATCAGAGACGATTGTTTAGCTCTCCATCTTGATCCGTCTTTTTTGCCCAAGGTTGTGTTCAATTTCCACCACTCACAGGACATTGTTCTCCCCTCCTTTTGCCAAAATCCAACAAACTCAAAGGAGGAGGAATTTCATACACTCGATGTTCGGCGTACGATTTTGTACTACCTGGCACTAACCAAATCGTAGAGAATTGACCAGAATCTATTCATTCATCCATCAGGTCAAAATAGGGGTAAGAAGGTGGCGAAGAGTACCATCTCAAACTGGATCAAGAGGGCTATCTTTGAATCATATTTAGCCCAGAACATGACACCCTCCGATTGGGTCAAGGCTCACTCTACAAGATCTACGTTGGCCTCCTGGGCTGAGAGAGCTGGCGCATCCACCGAGCAGATTTGCATGATCATCACTTCATACCTTCACCAGACACTATAGACTGGACTTGTTGTCCAATAGGGATTTAGCCTTTGGCTGAAAGGTTCTTCAGGCCATTGTCCCCTCCCTAATGCAGAATTGGTTTGTATTCCTCCTATGCTGTAGTGGAAGGTGACTAGAGAAAATAGAATTAAACTTACCATTAAACGACAGCACTAATTCCCTTCCTATGTTCCTTGGATAATTCCTGGGAGCCTAAAGGTAACCGGTGCTATGGTGCTCGTTATAAGTCATTGGCGAGTAGGAGGTGGGAGGGGCTTTTAACCTCTTCATGCTTTCTGTCCCCCATTAGGTCATGGAGACAACCTTCTATGCTGCTATGCTATCGTGGAAGGTTCCTAGAAACCGAATTACCGGTAAGTCTAATTCTATTTTTTTTACCTGTGGATTTTTTACATCTAATGCAATTCTATAGGGAAAATCCTCACATAAACCTCAGAAATTGATATGTTGCGACTTTCAAAATGCCCCCCTGGTCAGATTACACTGTGTGAAAAAAAAAGCACAGTGGGTATGTGATTTCTATAAATCTCATGCATTTTGCTAGAACTGAAATTGATATAGTGTTTTAGGACGTGTCATTTTGGAAGTGGCAATACCAAATTTGTAACTTTTTCGCTGCAGTTTTTTTTCCAGATTAAAACCTCCTTTTGGGGGCAAATGAAAAATGATATTTTGAGGAATGCATCTTTACTTCTCTTTTTTCATTTTAAAATTCGTTATTAATTTTATTTTTACAATGTTTATTAGTCCCCCATAGAGAATTTAACATGCAATCTCATGATCGCGTTAGTAATACACGGCAGTGCTGTATATTACATTACACAGTTGCTGCACTGACTGTTAAACTATCAGGCCTTGCCACTGGCAGGATCTGTTTGACTGTGATGTATGGCAGACCCAAGGCAATTTGTCAGGCCTCCAGTTGCCATAGTTATCAATCGGCACACATGATTGTACTGCGGTGCTGCCGATGACTGACAGAGGGATTGGTTTTCCTCTGTCTAACTCCTCAAGTGCTGCTGTCACTTATGACAGCGGCATATGAAGGGTTAAATGCTAGGATCGGCGGGTCTTAGCAGTTACAGCAGGAGCCTGGCTGTGTTTAACAGTCTGGCTCCAGTTTCTGATCGCACAAAAGGTATACCATGCAATTACCTTTATGGACATAGCTGTTATAGTGCAGTAAGTGACGTGCTCATGCGGATATTTCTTTTGGTGTTAGAGAATTAAAGGGGTTGTCCACTACTAGGACAACTCCTTCTTGATCAAAATGTTTGGCTTATACTTATATCAAATGTTTAGCTTATAAAGCTTATACTCCCCTCCCATGCCAGCGCTGTTCCTGTGGTGTCAGCACTTGCGGTCACGTGAATCACGTGCAGTTGTTGTGACAAGAGATGAGCAAATATTTCAATGTTCGGACTGTGATCGCCGATTTTGCAATATTCGCTGATTAATTTGTCGAATATTCGCCGAACATAGCCGATGCATGAGGTATCAGTGTCTGGGCCAGCATTTACAGCTTTGAGTTGAACTTCAAATTAAGACGAGGTGGATGAGGCATCGTTGTAAGTGTGCTGTACTGGAAGCTCTGATACCACATTCAACAGCTCAACCAGCTTTGATGCTCAGCCACACTCAGGTGGCACAAATATCAGTTTCGTAGACTACTATTGACAGAAAAATGTAAGGATAGTAACACGGGTAGTTGACTCAAATTGGGTGGAGGCCTGCCGGTCTCGGAGGCCTACTGCTACCGTCAACACATGAAAGAAACCCAACCAGGAGTCTACACATTTCCAAAAATTAGTGGTAGACAACATCAAAGTGGCATCAATTGCAATAGAGTAGAACTAGTATAATGGGGACCTACAACTCTTCCACTACAGCTAACCCAGCAGATTGAGACTGTAACGGGTAAGGTGGTGGAACCGCTGTGACGTAGCCCTTGGAAAGCCTGGAGGGGCATAACTAGGTGGCCTACCATACTGACCTCGGATAAGCGGCCGCAGGTGACACGACGACACAAGGAGGGACAAGGAAGTGGCACCAGGTGCTACTCCAGGGCTGACCTAAAGAGGGTGGCAGCTGACTCCCTTGAGCGGGTAGGCTGGTACAGCCCAAAGGAGGGACAAAGGATGCAGGCAGGCACTGTAGGGACACTGGAACCACGGGTGCAGATGGGATCGGCTGAGGAACAGAAAAGCATTGGCAGGTGCAGACTGAACTAGGTGTTAGATGGGCACTGGCAGGTGCGGACTGGACCAGATGTTAGACAGATGGGCACTGGCAGGTGCGGGCTGGACCGAATGAGGAACAGAAGAGCACTGGCAGGTGCAGGCTGGACCAGGTGTTTGACAGATGGGCACTGACAGGTGCGGGCTGGACCAGCTGATGGACAGAAGAGCTCAAACAGGTATGAGCAGATGGGTACAGGGAAGACAAGCAGATGGGCAGACCTGGGGAACCTGACAACTATAAAACATACAACGCAAACTAACAACTATTGTGAATAATCTGTAGGCGACTTCTGAGTTGGAGATCCCTCCGGTGGTTGCTGAGGGTAATGAACTAATTGCCGAATGGCCTTCAGCTGGCTCTGAATGGTTTGATATAAGTGACCTGAACTCCCTTCAGCCTTGCCGGTAATCAATTGTTCTTCTAGTCTTGCTTGGAGCTCAGCTTGCAGTCCTGCTCGCATTCAGATAAGTGATTTGCTGTTTTTTTTTCCTCTGGTTGGATTATCTTTGCTGGTTTGCTGCTTGCAGTGGACTTCAGCCTGGTCCCCTTTTGGGGTCTGGTGCTGCAATTGTGCTCATTTTGTATTTGCACTTTTGCTCTGTTCCTTTGTCACTTTTTGTTTGCTGAATTGCTGTGTGTTACACCACAGATCTGATTTAGGTGGTAGAGATCGTGTGATCTCAGGTTTTTTGTTAATCAGAAGTGTTGGTATTTTTGTCAGGGTTTTTTTGGGTTGCAGTCAGAATTCTTTCCTATACTTTTCTACCTAGACAGCTTGGGCCCCAGCGTTTGCTCATTCTATTTTCTGTCTGTGTCCGCATTTTCTTCTTGTCTAACCACCATTACATGTTTGGGGGCTTCCTATTTCTTTGGGGGTTCTGCTCCGGGGCAGATAGCTTTCATCTTTTTGCCTTTAGGTGTAGTTATCTCTCCGGCTGTGACGAGGCGTCTAGGATCACCGTAGGTACGCTCCACGGCTACTTCTAGTGTGGCGGTTAGTTTAGGGTACTGCAATCCAATAGTTTCCAGCCTCTCTGGTGTATTACTACTTTTTGCTATTTTTGCAATTTCTCCTCAGCTACCGAAACATAACAGTATTACCGGCCAAACTGAAAATTATATGGTACTCACAGAAGGGAAAAAATAGTATAAAGGGAAAAGGAAAAAAAAGGGAGTTGTCAGAATTTTTTTTTTTCTCTGTTGCATTTTTTTTCCCACTTTTTCTCTGGGTGCTGAGGAGGATTTTTTTTTTCTCTCAATGGAGTTTGCACAGTTGTCTGGCAGTGTGGAGCAGCTTGCCACTGAGGTTCGGAGTATTACTACCTATCTTGCTAGGTTGCCGGTTGTGGAACCTAGGATCCCCATACCAGATTTATTTTTGGGGGATCGGTCTAAATTTCTGAATTTCAAAAATAACTGTAAGTTGTTTTTTGCCTTAAAGCCTAAGTTCTCAGGGAACGCAGCACAGCAGGTTCAAATTGTCATCTCTCTGCTGCTCGGCGACCCTCAGGATTGGGCTTTTTCCCTGACACCTGGGGATCCTGTTTTGAATGATGTTAATGTATTTTTTCAGGCTCTGGGGTTATTGTACGATGAACCTAATGTCACTGATCAAGCTGAAAAGACCTTGTTGGCATTAAATCAGGGTCGTGAAGACGCTGAGCTGAACTGTCAGAAATTTCGAAAGTGGGCAGTCCTGACCAAATGGAATGATGATGCTTTGGCAGCCCTTTTTCGGAAGGGTCTGTCAGAAAATGTAAAGGACGTTATGGTGGGATTCCCTGTTCCCTCTGGTCTCAATGATTCTATGTCTTTGGCTATTCAAATTGACAGACGTTTGCGGGAGCGCAGAGGTATGCATGAGATAGTGTTGCCTTGTGAGCCAGCTCCTGAGCCCATGCAGTGTGATGGAGTGACTTCTGGGGCTCAGCGTCATGAGTTTCGTAAGCGCAATGGGTTATGTTTCTACTGTGGTGACGCTTCCCATGCTATTTCCGTCTGCCCTAAGCGGGGAAGACGTTTTGCGCGCTCAGTTGTCTTGGGTAGTGTTTCGACTAAATTTCTGTTAACTGTTACCCTGATTTGCTCACTGTCCACATTTTCGGCTCAGGCTTTTGTTGATTCAGGAGCAGCTATTAACCTGATGGATTTTGACTTTGCCAAACGTTGTGGGTTTCCCATGATACCTGTCATGGGTGCATCGCCACGAAGATCGTCGCGATTGCACATTCTGACTTCTCACAGCTGAGCTGCTGTTTCTTTGTGTTTGGTAATGAGAGAGTTAATTTTACCTAGCTCTTTGCTAAGACTAGGTCCAGCCTCGCCCGGCTGCTTTGGATTATGTTCTAATTAGTTTCCTTTATATTCCTGCCAGTCTGGGTGTTTGATGCCGGTGAAAGCATTCATATAGTTTAGCAGACTGGATCGGTTCTGGGAATACTTAAGCTAAGAGCTCCTTAGTTGTTTTTACTCTTACAGCTTATAGTTTATCTCTGAGACCTAAGGTGTTCCTACTGTGTGTGAGTGTTGTATGTAAGACTTTATTTACTTTATTTCTTATCTTTCTTGTTTGTCTTTCTGTTCATTAACCATTACCTGGTCATTCCCTTTGGTGGTATTCAGGGTCCTTCTTAGGACTAGAATACAGTTGGCAGGGATTGATAGGAGACAGGGTTTACGCTGGTGGCCTGGACCTCTGTACCTTTAACAGTACCTCCAGGTTGAGGGATTAGTTAGGACCCCAGTTAGGGTCAGCTTAGACCCCGGTCACCCTCTAGCCGGAGACAGCGTATAACGGATTCCGTTCTGACCCACTGGACTTTCTGCCAGGTAAATCTATGTTATCATATAGCTATGCGCATGTTATATAGTATGTTGCCCTTTTGATATAGATTATTGTCATCACATATATATATCTGCTATACAGCGTGACATTTTCACCGGCCCATACTAAAGATTCTCCCCAGCTATCATGGATCCAGTAGCCCAGCTGGCCCGGCAGTTGCAGGGATTGTCCATGGAGTTGGCAGACATTAAGTCCAAGGTTTTGTCCCCCCCGGAGCAAACCAGATCTGAACCTAAGGTTGCTCTCCCGGACAGGTTCACTGGTGGGCGGGACAAATTTTTTACTTTCCGGGAGGCATGTAAATTGTACTTTCGGCTGCGGCCTCGGTCATCTGGGAGTGAAGAGCAGAGGGTGGGAATTGTTATCTCGCTCTTACAAGGGGATCCTCAATCTTGGGCGTTCTCTATTCCTCCAGGCTCCCCAGATCTCCAGTCAGTGGATCGATTTTTTACTGCCCTGGGTCTGGTATATGATGATCCGGATCGAGTCTCCCTTGCTGAAACAAGGTTACGTAAAATACGGCAAGGAAATCGTCCAGCGGAGGAATATTCTTCTGAGTTCCGTAGATGGGCAACAGATACTCAGTGGAATGACCCAGCTCTTAGGAGCCAGTTTTGTCAAGGGTTGTCTGACAAATTAAAGGATGTGTTAGCTCAGTATGATTCTCCTCCATCACTGGAGGCTGCTATGGCCCTCGCTATTCGCATTGATAGACGTCTTCGGGGAAGACGCGAGGTAACTCCGCCCCCGTGATGACTCCACCTACTACTAAAGTCCCTTATACTGAGGTTCCCCTGGTCTGTTCTGAGGAACCCATGCAGTTGGGAGGGACATCATTTTGTAGGAGGGAATCAGCGGTGCGCCGCAAGACTAGAAGGTGTTTCTTTTGCGGGAGAGAGGGACATTTTGTTGGGGGGTGTCCATCCCGGACCTCTTTGAACCAAGGAGTTAACCTGGGAGTGTGTATTTCGTCCCCAAATCCCTCTCAGTTTCTCGTGCCTGCGGAGGTGGTGATTGGTACTAGAACTGAGAGGATTTCTGTTTTTCTTGATAGTGGGTCCGGGGCTAATTTGGTGGACACTCGGTTTGCCCAGGTGCATGGTATGCAACTGAGTGTATTGGCCAAACCGGTCCCTATACTCTCTATTGATTCTAGACCTCTTGGTCAAGGTAGCTTGGTACAAGCTGTTCATAACATAGATCTTCGAGTAGGGGCAATACATAAAGAGCAATTGTCTTGTTATGTGTTGGAGGGTCTGCCTGCTCCTATTGTGTTGGGACTTCCTTGGTTGGCTAAACATAACCCAGTGATTGATTGGCAATCCAGAAAGATAAGCCAGTGGGGTGAATTTTGCAAGAATAACTGCATGAGCACGGTCATCGGTGCGGTTGTGCCTAGGACTTTGCCTCCTTTTCTGGAGGACTTTTGGGAGAAGTTCTCAGAGGAGGGGTGTAAAGAGTTACCTCCTCATCGCACATATGACTTCTCAATAAAGTTGCTTCCTGATGCCTTATCTCGTACTTTCCCAGGGGTCGGGAAGACGGATGATCCGGTTCCTATTCCTCAGGAGGGAGTTGTAGTGTCAGCTGTATGCTCTGAGCTTGAGGGGGAGGTATTGGGGGCTCAGGGGGACGCCCCTGTGGGACTTCCAGGGAGACTGATAGTTCCAGATCGCTTAAGACTGAAGGTTACGGAGAACCCTTACAAACGGATGGCTGATAGGAGGAGAGTTTCTGGTCTAGATCTGAGGGTGAACGATCTGGTGTGGTTGTCTACCAGGAATATAAAACTTAAAGTTCCCTCCTGGAGGTTGGGTCCCAGATTCATCGGGCCATACAGGATCAGTTCCATAATTAATCCTGTGGCATTTCGTCTGGACCTCCCTCCTACATTTAAAATTCATAATGTGTTTCACAAGTCATTACTTAAAAAGTATGTGGCACCAGTCATACCGTCACCTCTACCTCCTCCTTCAGTGGTAGTCAATGATAACGTGGAAGTTCATTGGAGGGGGTATGGTCCTGAGGAGAGGACGTGGGTCCCTGCGTCTGATGATAACGCAGATCGATTGGTTCGGACCTTTCACACAATTTACCCGGACAGACCTGGTCATGAGGGTCCGGAGGCCCCTCGTAGAAGGGGGGGTACTGTCATGGGTGCATCGCCACGAAGATCGTCGCGATTGCACATTCTGACTTCTCACAGCTGAGCTGCTGTTTCTTTGTGTTTGGTAATGAGAGAGTTAATTTTACCTAGCTCTTTGCTAAGACTAGGTCCAGCCTCGCCCGGCTGCTTTGGATTATGTTCTAATTAGTTTCCTTTATATTCCTGCCAGTCTGGGTGTTTGATGCCGGTGAAAGCATTCATATAGTTTAGCAGACTGGATCGGTTCTGGGAATACTTAAGCTAAGAGCTCCTTAGTTGTTTTTACTCTTACAGCTTATAGTTTATCTCTGAGACCTAAGGTGTTCCTACTGTGTGTGAGTGTTGTATGTAAGACTTTATTTACTTTATTTCTTATCTTTCTTGTTTGTCTTTCTGTTCATTAACCATTACCTGGTCATTCCCTTTGGTGGTATT
>JARQOD010000005.1:379839691-379936850 GCA_033576555.1 Oophaga sylvatica
AAAAAAATTTGGCTCCAATGTACTTTTTGTGAAAAAAGTAAAATGTTCATTTTTTACTTACACATTGCTTTAGTTCTCGTGAAGCACCTGAAGGCTGAAAAACTTCTTGAAGGTGGTTTTGCGCACCCTGAGGGTGCAGTTTTTAGAATGGTGTCACTTTTTGGTATTTTTGGTATATTGACCCCCAAACTCATTTCAAATGTGTATGGTCCCTAGCCATTATAATAATTACTAGATACTCTAGCCAGAGAGGAGTCTGCTAGAACAATGACCGCAGAAAGCAAATTAGAGCAGGTGTACACCATAATTAGATCTTTGCAGAAAGATGTGGAAGGTTTGCAAAAGGAAATTGGAAGCATGTAATGCAATGAACAAGTGTTTGGACAAACTTTACAGGATCTAAGTACCCCGAATGGCAGCACAGGAAACCAAACTTGCTGGCATGGAGTCACAGTATGGATGGGCTTTTCAGGACATAAGCACGCAGATGGCGGCACAAGTGACTTTACCCTCTGGGCAACTGCCACCAGCTAGCCCACGTAAGTTGCCCCCCATTCAGATTTAATGATGATTGCGACAAATTTCGTGGTTTTTTTGAATCAATGTATGCTATATTTTGATGTGCATGCTGACCGATTCCCTAATGATAGATCCAAAGTATTGTGTGTAATAATGTTGCTTACCTCATGAGGACTCGCCTAGGCGAATCAGATAATCGAGTCTCGGTTAAATAATTTGGACGATTTCTTGGCCACTATGGCGTTAATGTTTAATAACCCTAATCGCAGCGCAACCGCTGAATCTGCTTTACTATCTTTACACCAGGGTAAACGTTCTGTTATTGAGTATGCTACTGAATTTAGGAGATTATCGATAGATACTAATTGGGACAGTTATGCACAATTGCCTATCTTTAAGAGAGGTCTGTCTAGTATTGTAAAAGATGAATTAGCCCCCTCTGAGTCACCACAAGAGCTAGAAACATTTATACAGCATTGTGCGTGCATAGACATTCGCCTAACTGAACATAGGCAAGAGAAATTGGCTGCATTCAATCGTAGTCTAACTTTTCCCCTTCCTCCCAAAGAGCTGCAGGTAAAACATCTCAGGAGGTAGAGGAGGTGCCCATGCAAATTGATTCCATGCAGAGGCGGGAGAATAATGAGCGTCGGGAGCATTGCCTTCGGGAAAGTCTATGTTTCTAATGCTGCCTCTGACCACTTTTTAATCAACTGTTCCAAGTGCCCCAAGCGCCTAACAAGGTGCTAGCAGTGGTAGGGGAGTATGATAACTGTGATGAGGAATCTAACATCTCTGAAAGTAGCCTGCCTTTAAACGCTTATTCCATTCACTTTCTATGACTTCACCTCCCAGGGATCTGAAGGAAAAGAACTCTCACTGCTTTCTCCCTATTAAGATCCTATTCAGGACAGTGGATTTCCAATGCAGCTATGATTGACTCTAGCGCAGGGGGCAATGGACATCGCATTTGCCAAGGAACATGGTTTTGAGATTCAACTAAGAGCCTCTCCGATCACCATGGAAACAGTGGATGGGTCACCTTTAATCTCCGGGCCTTCGGATCAGGAGACTGTACCTCTTGAGATTTTGTTAGAGCCTAATCATCAGGAGCAACTCTCTTTTAATTTCTTCTCCTCATTTCCCGTGATTCTAGGCATCCCTTGGTTGCGTTCTCAGAACCCGACTATCAACTGGGAGACCAAGGAGATTATCTTTCCAACAAGGAGCAAATCAGCAATAACTGAAGCTGTCCCTTCATTTGCTCGTTACAAGACTCTTTATGTGTCTCCTATTGGTCTTCTTCAACCATTACCTTTCCGTCCCGCCCATGGGGGTCTATCTCGATGGATTTCATTGTGGAGTTGCCTACATCGGGGGGGCATGAATACGATCCTGGTGTTGTCGATCGCCTGAATATTGCCGCTCATTTTGTTCCATGCGCCAGCCTCCCCTCAGCTAAGGATACAGTGTACTTGGTTATACAGAATGTTTTTCGGCTGCATGGGGTCCCGAATGAGATCATCTCTTACCATGGAGTGCAGTACACCTCAAGATTCTGGAAGGGTTTTGCTCTGAACTCAATATTAATATCTGTCTTTCTTCCGCTTTTCACCCCCAGACGAATGGTCAGACCGAGCTTACCAACCAGATTTTAGAACAGTATCTATGATGCTACGTCAGCCATCTTCAGGATGATTGGTTGGAGTTACTCCCGTTAGCTGAATTCTCATATAACAATTCTCAGTGTCTCTACTAAGTTCACACCTTTCTTTGCCAATTTGGGTTACCATCTGAAAGGTCCTTAAATGCACCCTCTGCATTAAGAAGCTTCCATCCCGGTGGGAAAAGAAGTTATGTCAGCAGTGTACAGATAAGGTGGTTAGGGCTGAACATCCCTCACTCCTGGACGAAATCCATACTCTGGTAAAGCAGGAGGTACAGTCCTCCTTGATTACCTTTACACCTCCCCCTCCTCCTCCTTCTCTGGGACCATCTCCCCCTAAGAAGAGGAAGCTGCATATTGAGGACTCTGACTCAGATTACAAGGACTCTTACAGCTCGGCCTCAGGAAATGGGAGGAATCATCATCCCATAAGATATCTGATGCCAGGAAATATTTTTTCTCCATAGAATATATGGAGGAATTAATTGGTGAAGTCCATAACACCATGGGCTTGGAGGAGGAACAGGCCCCCCAAACAGTCCAGGATGAAATGTTTGGAGGGTTGAAGGCAGAGAGGCAGATAGGGTTCCCGCTCCATGACAACATCATGAACATGATCTCCCAAGAATGGGAGTTACCGGAAAAGCGGCTGAACACCCCCTCAGAGCTTAAGCATAAGTTCCCTTAGTGGGTGAATCGGTTAGCTGAGACGTCCCTAAGGTAGACGTGTAGACGTACAGGTGGTGACAGCAGCCAAGAAGACAGCATTCCTCTTTGAGGACTCTTCTCAACTTAAGGACTCTATGGATACGAAGGTGGAGAGCCTCCTGAAAAAATCCTGGGAGACCTCCACTTCCTCGCTTAGGACTAATATAGCTTCCACCTGTGTAGCTAGATCCTCTTTCAGTGGATGGATCAGTTGGAGAGTCACATTTCCCGGGGACCTCAAGAGGGAAATTGTTAGATTCCCTTCAGCTACTTAAAAATGCAACTGGATTTTTGCCGGACACCTCGGCTGAGTCGGTTCGCATTGCTGCCAGGACCATGGTCCAGTCTAACTCTGCCAGGAGGGCCCTATGGCTTAAAATGTGGAGTGGGGATGTTACATCAAAGATTAAACTTTTCTCCATCCCTTTTAAAGGTGAATATGTCTTCAGATCAGCCGTCGATGACATACTGGAAAAGGCTACAGACAAAAAAGACTTCCTGAGCAAAAACCTGCAAAGAAGTGTTTTTTTTTGTCCCTCTCTACCTCAGACCCTCAAGCCAGAGGTAAAGGTAAGACCGGGAGGTGGAGCTACGCTAATGGGAAAGACAATAACATTCTTGTCCCCTAGCAGCAGCATCAGGACAAACAATGACTCCGACACCGTGGGGGAAGCATTCGAAGTTCTTCCATCAGTGACTGGCGGTTTCCAATTGCCAGTGGGTCCTTAATATTATCAAGGAGGGCCTCCTTATAGAGTTTGAATCCTCCCCTCCGCGGGGTCTAAAAATCCCCTCCCTACTATCCGGGAGCACAAGACCTTTTGATATCAGGTCTTCAGGATCTGCTGAGAGCAAATGTAATCTCCCCAGTGCCAGTGGAAGAGTGGGAAGAGAGTCACTACTCTCACCTCTTTATTGTGAAAAAACCTTCAGGGGATGTGCTCATCATTATAAATCTGAAGGGTCTCAATCAGCATGTGGTATACCGAAGATTCAAGATGGAGTCGGTGAAATCGGCAATTCCACTAATAGGACCCCATTTTGTTATGGCAACCATCAACCTGAAGGATGCTTATTTTCACATCTCCATTCACCATCGCCACAGGAAGTATCTAAGGTTTGCGGTCTAACAAAACCAGCAGGTGAAGCGCAACCAGTACAACGTGCTCCCATTCGGCATCTCCTCAGTGCCGAGGGTTATTTCCATGATCTGGGGGCAGGGTATCTGTATTGTATCATTTCTGGACGATCTCCTAATCATAGCTCTGTCTGCTCAGACACTCAGGGGTCATGTACTGAGTCACTGGATATCCTACAATCCCGAATCTAAAGAAATCAGAGCTCCAACCCTCTACAAAATGGAGATTCCTAGGAGTGATTCTAGACTCAGGAAAACAGATGTCCTTCCTACCATCATCTGACTCTGATGACCAAAATATCCGAGTTCAGGAAACAAAAGTCTCCTACCCTCCGGACAGCAATGTCTGTCCTAGGTTCCTGCCTGCATCCAATCGGTACTTTGGGCTCAAGCCCACTCCAGGACCTTACAGGCTCACATTCCATTCTCAAAAGCTGGAATGGAAATCCCAACTCTCCAAACAGCAGGGTTCAGACCCCGGGCAGGGTTAAGGCCTCCATGGCTTGGTGGTTGGACCGCAAAAATCTTCAAAAGGGTGTAGCCTGGTCCCAGTCACCTCTGTTTACGGTAACAACCGATGCCAGCAAGTGTGGGGGTGGTGTAGTATTACATACCCCTTTCCAGGGACACTGGAGTCTGGAGACGAGCACCAGATCATCCAATGTCAGGGAATTGAAGGCGGTGGAGGAGACCCTTCTTGCAGCAGGCAACCTGGTCACCAGTCGTCATGTCAAGCTGTATTCGTACAACGTCACCACCGTAGCTCACCTCAAACATCAGGGGAGCACAAGATTCAACAGTTTGAAGAGCATATCAAACCAAGTATTTTGTTGGGCTGAAAGACATCTTCTCTCACTGACGGTCGTCCATCCAAAGGGGTCCTCCAACCGTCAAGCAGACTTCCTGAGTCGGCAGGATATACAACCAGGAGAATGGAGCCTGAATCAGGGAATCTTCTGGATGCTGGTAGCAAAATGGGATTAACCAGAAATTGAGCTGTTCACCTCAGGGCAAAATTTTCAGCTCGAAATTTATTTCTTCCTGAACCCCACAGACAAATCCAAAGGGGTAGACTCCTTCTCTCAACAGTGGAACTTCCAGCTGGCTTATGCATTTCCTCTGATTCCAATACTGGCAAAGGCTCTTCAAAAGATCCGGGAACCATCCTGGTGGCCCAAAAGGAGCTGGTTCAACCTCGTAATCGATCTCCAGGTGGACAGTCCAATCCAGTTACCGCCAAATATAGATCTTTTCTCACAGGGACCTCTGCATCATCCAGATCCTCAGAAGCTGAAGTTAGCTGCTTGGCTACTGAAGCCCAGGTATTGCGTGCACAGGGGCTGTCAGACAAAGTAATTGCCACCTTAAAAATATGCAGAAAACCAGTCACCAATGCCATATACAACAAAGTATGAAAAAACTTTCATCCTGGTGCATGCCTAATGCACTAGACCCATTCCACCCCAACATATCTCAAATTTTGGACTTTTTACCGAAGGGGTTAGAGCTAGGCCTCAAGCCTAGTACCTTAAAAGTTCAGGTCTCTGCCCTAAGTTCTGTATTTGTCCAAGACTTAGCCAACCATCGTTGGATTAAAAGGTTCATTGTGTCAGCCCTTTGACGATGTCCCAGGAAACAGCCTGTTATCCCCTCATGGGATCTAAATATAGTCCTCAAGGGCCTCACACAACTTCCATTTGAACCTTTATCCCCCTGTACTCCTCATTTTTTTCTTTCAAAGCAGCTTTCCTAGTAGCTATTACTATGGCAAGACGTGTAGGGGAACTGCAGGCACTGTCTATATGAGAACCTTATCTAATAATCAGAGACGATTGTTTAGCTCTCCATCTTGATCCGTCTTTTTTGCCCAAGGTTGTGTTCAATTTCCACCACTCACAGGACATTGTTCTCCCCTCCTTTTGCCAAAATCCAACAAACTCAAAGGAGGAGGAATTTCATACACTCGATGTTCGGCGTACGATTTTGTACTACCTGGCACTAACCAAATCGTAGAGAATTGACCAGAATCTATTCATTCATCCATCAGGTCAAAATAGGGGTAAGAAGGTGGCGAAGAGTACCATCTCAAACTGGATCAAGAGGGCTATCTTTGAATCATATTTAGCCCAGAACATGACACCCTCCGATTGGGTCAAGGCTCACTCTACAAGATCTACGTTGGCCTCCTGGGCTGAGAGAGCTGGCGCATCCACCGAGCAGATTTGCATGATCATCACTTCATACCTTCACCAGACACTATAGACTGGACTTGTTGTCCAATAGGGATTTAGCCTTTGGCTGAAAGGTTCTTCAGGCCATTGTCCCCTCCCTAATGCAGAATTGGTTTGTATTCCTCCTATGCTGTAGTGGAAGGTGACTAGAGAAAATAGAATTAAACTTACCATTAAACGACAGCACTAATTCCCTTCCTATGTTCCTTGGATAATTCCTGGGAGCCTAAAGGTAACCGGTGCTATGGTGCTCGTTATAAGTCATTGGCGAGTAGGAGGTGGGAGGGGCTTTTAACCTCTTCATGCTTTCTGTCCCCCATTAGGTCATGGAGACAACCTTCTATGCTGCTATGCTATCGTGGAAGGTTCCTAGAAACCGAATTACCGGTAAGTCTAATTCTATTTTTTTACCTGTGGATTTTTTACATCTAATGCAATTCTATAGGGAAAATCCTCACATAAACCTCAGAAATTGATATGTTGCGACTTTCAAAATGCCCCCCTGGTCAGATTACACTGTGTGAAAAAAAAAGCACAGTGGGTATGTGATTTCTATAAATCTCATGCATTTTGCTAGAACTGAAATTGATATAGTGTTTTAGGACGTGTCATTTTGGAAGTGGCAATACCAAATTTGTAACTTTTTCGCTGCAGTTTTTTTTCCAGATTAAAACCTCCTTTTGGGGGCAAATGAAAAATGATATTTTGAGGAATGCATCTTTACTTCTCTTTTTTCATTTTAAAATTCGTTATTAATTTTATTTTTACAATGTTTATTAGTCCCCCATAGAGAATTTAACATGCAATCTCATGATCGCGTTAGTAATACACGGCAGTGCTGTATATTACATTACACAGTTGCTGCACTGACTGTTAAACTATCAGGCCTTGCCACTGGCAGGATCTGTTTGACTGTGATGTATGGCAGACCCAAGGCAATTTGTCAGGCCTCCAGTTGCCATAGTTATCAATCGGCACACATGATTGTACTGCGGTGCTGCCGATGACTGACAGAGGGATTGGTTTTCCTCTGTCTAACTCCTCAAGTGCTGCTGTCACTTATGACAGCGGCATATGAAGGGTTAAATGCTAGGATCGGCGGGTCTTAGCAGTTACAGCAGGAGCCTGGCTGTGTTTAACAGTCTGGCTCCAGTTTCTGATCGCACAAAAGGTATACCATGCAATTACCTTTATGGACATAGCTGTTATAGTGCAGTAAGTGACGTGCTCATGCGGATATTTCTTTTGGTGTTAGAGAATTAAAGGGGTTGTCCACTACTAGGACAACTCCTTCTTGATCAAAATGTTTGGCTTATACTTATATCAAATGTTTAGCTTATAAAGCTTATACTCCCCTCCCATGCCAGCGCTGTTCCTGTGGTGTCAGCACTTGCGGTCACGTGAATCACGTGCAGTTGTTGTGACAAGAGATGAGCAAATATTTCAATGTTCGGACTGTGATCGCCGATTTTGCAATATTCGCTGATTAATTTGTCGAATATTCGCCGAACATAGCCGATGCATGAGGTATCAGTGTCTGGGCCAGCATTTACAGCTTTGAGTTGAACTTCAAATTAAGACGAGGTGGATGAGGCATCGTTGTAAGTGTGCTGTACTGGAAGCTCTGATACCACATTCAACAGCTCAACCAGCTTTGATGCTCAGCCACACTCAGGTGGCACAAATATCAGTTTCGTAGACTACTATTGACAGAAAAATGTAAGGATAGTAACACGGGTAGTTGACTCAAATTGGGTGGAGGCCTGCCGGTCTCGGAGGCCTACTGCTACCGTCAACACATGAAAGAAACCCAACCAGGAGTCTACACATTTCCAAAAATTAGTGGTAGACAACATCAAAGTGGCATCAATTGCAATAGAGTAGAACTAGTATAATGGGGACCTACAACTCTTCCACTACAGCTAACCCAGCAGATTGAGACTGTAACGGGTAAGGTGGTGGAACCGCTGTGACGTAGCCCTTGGAAAGCCTGGAGGGGCATAACTAGGTGGCCTACCATACTGACCTCGGATAAGCGGCCGCAGGTGACACGACGACACAAGGAGGGACAAGGAAGTGGCACCAGGTGCTACTCCAGGGCTGACCTAAAGAGGGTGGCAGCTGACTCCCTTGAGCGGGTAGGCTGGTACAGCCCAAAGGAGGGACAAAGGATGCAGGCAGGCACTGTAGGGACACTGGAACCACGGGTGCAGATGGGATCGGCTGAGGAACAGAAAAGCATTGGCAGGTGCAGACTGAACTAGGTGTTAGATGGGCACTGGCAGGTGCGGACTGGACCAGATGTTAGACAGATGGGCACTGGCAGGTGCGGGCTGGACCGAATGAGGAACAGAAGAGCACTGGCAGGTGCAGGCTGGACCAGGTGTTTGACAGATGGGCACTGACAGGTGCGGGCTGGACCAGCTGATGGACAGAAGAGCTCAAACAGGTATGAGCAGATGGGTACAGGGAAGACAAGCAGATGGGCAGACCTGGGGAACCTGACAACTATAAAACATACAACGCAAACTAACAACTATTGTGAATAATCTGTAGGCGACTTCTGAGTTGGAGATCCCTCCGGTGGTTGCTGAGGGTAATGAACTAATTGCCGAATGGCCTTCAGCTGGCTCTGAATGGTTTGATATAAGTGACCTGAACTCCCTTCAGCCTTGCCGGTAATCAATTGTTCTTCTAGTCTTGCTTGGAGCTCAGCTTGCAGTCCTGCTCGCATTCAGATAAGTGATTTGCTGTTTTTTTTCCTCTGGTTGGATTATCTTTGCTGGTTTGCTGCTTGCAGTGGACTTCAGCCTGGTCCCCTTTTGGGGTCTGGTGCTGCAATTGTGCTCATTTTGTATTTGCACTTTTGCTCTGTTCCTTTGTCACTTTTTGTTTGCTGAATTGCTGTGTGTTACACCACAGATCTGATTTAGGTGGTAGAGATCGTGTGATCTCAGGTTTTTTGTTAATCAGAAGTGTTGGTATTTTTGTCAGGGTTTTTTTGGGTTGCAGTCAGAATTTCTTCCTATACTTTTCTACCTAGACAGCTTGGGCCCCAGCGTTTGCTCATTCTATTTTCTGTCTGTGTCCGCATTTTCTTCTTGTCTAACCACCATTACATGTTTGGGGGCTTCCTATTTCTTTGGGGGTTCTGCTCCGGGGCAGATAGCTTTCATCTTTTTGCCTTTAGGTGTAGTTATCTCTCCGGCTGTGACGAGGCGTCTAGGATCACCGTAGGTACGCTCCACGGCTACTTCTAGTGTGGCGGTTAGTTTAGGGTACTGCAATCCAATAGTTTCCAGCCTCTCTGGTGTATTACTACGTTTTGCTATTTTTGCAATTTCTCCTCAGCTACCGAAACATAACAGTATTACCGGCCAAACTGAAAATTATATGGTACTCACAGAAGGGAAAAATAGTATAAAGGGAAAAGGAAAAAAAAGGGAGTTGTCAGAATTTTTTTTTTTCTCTGTTGCATTTTTTTTCCCACTTTTTCTCTGGGTGCTGAGGAGGATTTTTTTTTCTCTCAATGGAGTTTGCACAGTTGTCTGGCAGTGTGGAGCAGCTTGCCACTGAGGTTCGGAATATTACTACCTATCTTGCTAGGTTGCCGGTTGTGGAACCTAGGATCCCCATACCAGATTTATTTTTGGGGGATCGGTCTAAATTTCTGAATTTCAAAAATAACTGTAAGTTGTTTTTTGCCTTAAAGCCTAAGTTCTCAGGGAACGCAGCACAGCAGGTTCAAATTGTCATCTCTCTGCTGCTCGGCGACCCTCAGGATTGGGCTTTTTCCCTGACACCTGGGGATCCTGTTTTGAATGATGTTAATGTATTTTTTCAGGCTCTGGGGTTATTGTACGATGAACCTAATGTCACTGATCAAGCTGAAAAGACCTTGTTGGCATTAAATCAGGGTCGTGAAGACGCTGAGCTGAACTGTCAGAAATTTCGAAAGTGGGCAGTCCTGACCAAATGGAATGATGATGCTTTGGCAGCCCTTTTTCGGAAGGGTCTGTCAGAAAATGTAAAGGACGTTATGGTGGGATTCCCTGTTCCCTCTGGTCTCAATGATTCTATGTCTTTGGCTATTCAAATTGACAGACGTTTGCGGGAGCGCAGAGGTATGCATGAGATAGTGTTGCCTTGTGAGCCAGCTCCTGAGCCCATGCAGTGTGATGGAGTGACTTCTGGGGCTCAGCGTCATGAGTTTCGTAAGCGCAATGGGTTATGTTTCTACTGTGGTGACGCTTCCCATGCTATTTCCGTCTGCCCTAAGCGGGGAAGACGTTTTGCGCGCTCAGTTGTCTTGGGTAGTGTTTCGACTAAATTTCTGTTAACTGTTACCCTGATTTGCTCACTGTCCACATTTTCGGCTCAGGCTTTTGTTGATTCAGGAGCAGCTATTAACCTGATGGATTTTGACTTTGCCAAACGTTGTGGGTTTCCCATGATACCCCTGCGGAAGTCTATTCCTTTACTGGGTGTCAGTATTCCGGGTTTTCTAGGTAACTTTGTCAATGATTTTGCCCTTTGTTAAGATGGAGTTTGCTGTTTTCTGTGCCCTACTTCCTGTTCGTTTGTTTAAAACCCGGCTCAGGTGCTGGCTTCACTGCTGGAATATTCTGCTTCTGTTTCCCTGCAACCCAGCTGCTTGTTCCTCACAGATCGTTGTGTATTTACCAGGAAAGTGCATAACCAGGTTATCTTCAGGTGTTTCTCTGCCACAGCAGTTGCTACCCATGGCTCTGGACATTCTCTGCATATGTAAGTTGCACATACTGTGTTGTCACTAAACTGTTGACTTGGGAATTTAACCTTTGGTTCACTCCATCTGATAAGAACTGTGTTTCTGAACTGTTGCTGTTTAACCCTTTGTGCATTACCTCTGGTGAGAGCTGTTGGAACTATTACTGGAACCTTACTGACTTATGAACTTGTTGTTGGACTTCACTGAATTAAGCCACAACTGAGATTAACTTGTTCCTGGACCTCCCTGTGTTTTCTGCATACCTGGATCTGACTCTTCACACACCAGCAGTGTGTAAATCCAGCCACGTAACCTGTGCATCAGACTTACCTTGTGGTCACATTTGTGTGAGGACTTCGTCGTAAGAACTTTACCACCCTCGCTATAGAGGTTCAAGGACTTATATATCCGGATTCATATAACTGGACTTGTGTATATATATATGGACTCATTGCATGTCACTACAGGTTGTTTGAATATTGTTTTGGGGGTTTTGCTGTTTCACAAATACATTATTTACATTCAAAGAAACCCGTCTCTGATTGTTCATTGCCCCACGCTATCAGAATCCTCGAGTTCCTACAATAGTATTACAGGATATTCCAGCCTAAAAAAGAGGATTCTGCTGGGGCAATGACGGAGACACGGGCAGACAAACTGTTCACCATAGTTAACTCCTTGCAGCAGGAGGTGTCGGCTGCACTCAATCAAATTAGAGACTTGGAGTCTCGGGTTAACCACAATGCACAGGGGTTTGGTCAGGCTCTCCAAGATCTACGTTCTAGGTTAGGAGTCCTGGAGGCCTTACCTACTGAGCCTACCTCATCCACCAGTATGCCCAAATTGCCTCCATTCCGTTTTAATGGTGACCGAAGTCAATTCCGTGGTTTGTTAATCAATGTATATTATTTTTTGATGTACATGCCTCTTACTACCGGTCTGATAGATCTAAGGTTCTATGTATTATTATGTTGTTGACATCACGTGCACTGGCTTGGGCAAATCCTATGGTTGAAAGTCATGATACCCGTCTAAATAATTTGGACAATTTTCTGGCAGCCATGGCGCAAATGTTCGACGATCCCAACCGCCGTGCTACCGCTGAATCTGCCTTGCTTTCCTTACGCCAGGGGAAACGGTCAGTCATAGAATATGTTACTGAATTTAAAAGGTTAGTGGTGGACACCCAGTGGGAAAACAATGCTTTATTACCAATCTTTAGAAAAGGTTTGTCAAATGTAATCAAGGATGAGCTAGCTCGTTCAGAGTCTCCACAGGAGTTTGAATTGTTTATACAGCACTGTGTACGTATTGATACCCGTTTAACTGAACGCAGACAAGAAAAATGGGCCGCTGTAAATCGCATTACTAATTACTCTCTTCCGTCCAGGGAAACCACAGGCAAAAACCCGCGAGAGGCTGAGGAGGTGCCTATGCAGGTGGACTCACTGCAGAGACGTGAGAATAATGAACGCCGCGAACACCGTTTCCGTGAGCGCTTATGTTTCTATTGTGGTCAATCGGACCATTTCCTCATCAATTGTCCTAAATGTCCTAGGCGACCCAACAAGGTGTTGGCGGTAGTAGGAGATTATGATAACACAGACGCTGAGTCTGAAGTTTCAGAAACCAGTCTACATCTAGATGCGGTTTTTCCCCCAATACTGATGCCGACTTCCCCTAAAGATCACGGGGAGAAATATTCACATTGTTCTCTTCCTATACAGATTCAGTGGGAGGAACAGTGGATATCAAGTTCTGCCATGATAGACTCTGGAGCAGGTGGGAATTTCATGGATTCTTCTTTTGCAGAGAAACATGGTATAAAGACACAACTAAGAGCTTCACCAATCACTATGGAAACGGTGGATGGTTCCCCATTAGTTTCTGGACCAGTAGATCGGGAGACAGTGCCTCTGGAGTGTAAGATGGAACCAGACCATCAAGAAACACTTTCATTCATGTTAATATCTTCTCCTCATTTTCCTGTAATTTTAGGAATTCCCTGGTTACGGTCACAAAATCCAATCATCAATTGGGAAACCAAGGAGATAACCTTTCTCCCGAAGTGCAGTTCTACCATCAGTCCAACTGTAGCGGCTCCAGTTACCCAGAACTTGGAAGAGGTGATACAGGTACCTACTCTCCCTCTGATTTATCAGGAATTCTCAGACATTTGTGATAAAAGGAAGGCAGATCAACTTCCCCCACATAGACCGTATGACTGCCCCATAGAATTGCTTCCTGGAGCAGCGATTCCTTTCGGCCATGTTTACCCGTTGGCGGCTCCGGAATTAAAATCTTTACGAGAGTATATAGATGAGAATTTAGCCAAGGGGTTTATCCGACCATCTTCTTCACCAGCGGGAGCTCCAATATTCTTTGTAAAGAAGAAGGATGGTACTCTAAGACCCTGCATTGACTACCGGGAGTTAAATAAGGTAACCATTCGTAACAGGTACCCGTTGCCCCTAATTCCAGAATTGTTGGAAAGAGTTCGCCAGGCCAAAGTATTTACCAAATTAGATCTTCGTGGGGCATATAATTTACTCCGTATACGGCCCGGAGACGAATGGAAGACAGCTTTTAGATGCCGGTATGGACATTTTGAATATTTGGTGATGCCATTCGGACTCTGTAACGCTCCTGCTGCTTTTCAACATTTAGCCAACGACATTTTCAGGGATTTATTGGACCAATATGTGGTAATTTACCTTGATGACATCTTAATCTTTTCTGACTCCTTACAGGAACATCAGGAACATGTCAAGACCGTACTTAGACGTTTGAGAGATAATCATTTGTACATCAAACTCGAAAAGTGTGAGTTCCATTGTTCTGAAATTCAATTTTTGGGCTATGTTATCTCGCCTCAGGGATTGAATATGGAGTCCAGCAAGATCCAGGCAATCTTGGACTGGCCGGTACCAGGAAACATTAAGGAGGTACAACGATTCATTGGCTTTGCTAACTTTTATAGACGGTTTATCCGAAATTTTTCAGAAATTGTCCGTCCCATCACTCTCCTCACCAAGAAGGGGAAGAAGTTTGAATGGTCTTCGCAAGCTCAGGAAGCCTTTGATCGCCTGAAGGGTTGTTTTACCACAGCTCCAATATTGATGCATCCGGATCCTGCACAGCCTTTTATCGTGGAGGTGGACGCGTCTGACTGTGCATTGGGAGCTATCCTCTCACAACGTACCGGAGACAAAGGTTTGCTGCACCCGTGTGCCTTCTTCTCTCGTAGGTTATCTTCTGCAGAACTGAACTATGATGTGGCAGATAAGGAACTTTTGGCAATTATTTCTGCCTTTAAGGAATGGAGACACCATTTGCAGGGGCAACTCAGCAGGTAGTAGTACTCACGGATCATCGCAATTTGGAATTCCTTAAGTCTGCCAGGTGTCTTTCTCCTCGACAAGCTAGGTGGAGTTTGTTCTTGAACCAGTTTAATTTTATTATTTCGTACCGCCCAGGTTCACGTAATGGGAAAGCTGACGCATTATCCCGAATCCATACTGTGGATTCCGTGCCTGGGACCCCGTCGAAGACCATCTTGTCGGAGGCCAATTTCGTTGGAGTGCTCCGGAACCGGGACTTGTGGCAGGAGATCAAGCTGGCCTATGACGGTGACGTATTTCTTGCAGCTCCACCTGACAATGTGAATCTTGTCCTTCGGAATGGTGTGTGGCTTAGAGATCGATGTATTTATGTCCCAGAGGCTGTAAGACTTCGAGTTCTCAGATTGGTCCACGACTCTAAATTGGCTGGTCATAGGGGGGTACAGAAGACGCAGGAATTGTTAACTCGTTTTTTTTGGTGGCCTACCTGCTTGAAAGATGTGAATGACTATGTCCGCTCTTGTGAAGTTTGTGCCCGGTACAAGGTTCCTCGTGTTTCACCTACTGGTCTTCTTAAACCGCTACCTGTACCGTCTCGCCCTTGGGGTCTATTTCGATGGACTTTATTGTGGAGTTACCCACCTCTGGTGGTAAAAATACTATTTTGGTGGTAGTAGATCGTTTAACGAAAGCTGCTCATTTCATTCCGTGCGCTGGTCTTCCCTCAGCTACAGAGACAGTAGATCTAGTTATCCAGAACATTTTCCGGCTGCATGGGGTACCAGATGACATCATTTCTGACCGGGGAATACAATTTACCTCTAGATTTTGGAAAGGATTTTGTTCTGCGCTCCACATTAATGTTTGCTTGTCTTCTGCATACCATCCTCAGACCAACGGGCAGACCGAACGGACAAATCAAACTTTGGAGCAATATCTACGCTGTTACGTCAGTCATTTGCAGGACGATTGGCTGAAGCTACTTCCTCTAGCGGAATTTTCGTACAACAACTCCCAAAGCAGTTCCACGAAGGTAACGCCTTTTTTTGCCAACCTGGGTTATCATCCAAATATTTTGCCTAGGTCTCCGGTTACGATTTCGGTACCAGCGGTTGAAGACAGAGTGACGGCGTTGCAACGTAATCTTGAAGTTTTGAAGGACTCCCTGACCACAGCACAGGAGCGTTACAAAAAGTCGGCCGATAGATTCCGGAAACCAGCACCTATGTATAAGGTAGGAGACTCAGTTTGGTTGTCCACCAAGAATCTAAAATTGGGTGTTCCTTCGCAGAAACTGGGACAGAAATTCATCGGTCCATTCAAGATCACGGGGATTGTGAGCTCTGTTGCCTGTCGGTTGAAGCTACCACGGACTTTAAAGGTACACCCAGTATTTCATGTTTCCTTATTAAAACCAGTCTCTCCTAACACATTTCAGGGACGTATCGTACCTCCCCCTCCACCAGTGTTGGTTGATGGCGAAGAACAATTCGTGGTACAGGATATTGTTAATTCGAGACTTCATAGAAACCGGCTTCAGTATCTAGTTAGATGGCAAGGTTACTCTCCTGAAAATGATTCTTGGGAACCAGTAAGTAACATCAATGCGCCTCTGAAGATTGCTCAGTTTCATCGGAGATACCCGGACAGGCCTGGTCCAGGACCGTCCGGAGGCCGTCTTTAGGGGGGGGAGTAATGTCAGTATTCCGGGTTTTCTAGGTAACTTTGTCAATGATTTTGCCCTTTGTTAAGATGGAGTTTGCTGTTTTCTGTGCCCTACTTCCTGTTCGTTTGTTTAAAACCCGGCTCAGGTGCTGGCTTCACTGCTGGAATATTCTGCTTCTGTTTCCCTGCAACCCAGCTGCTTGTTCCTCACAGATCGTTGTGTATTTACCAGGAAAGTGCATAACCAGGTTATCTTCAGGTGTTTCTCTGCCACAGCAGTTGCTACCCATGGCTCTGGACATTCTCTGCATATGTAAGTTGCACATACTGTGTTGTCACTAAACTGTTGACTTGGGAATTTAACCTTTGGTTCACTCCATCTGATAAGAACTGTGTTTCTGAACTGTTGCTGTTTAACCCTTTGTGCATTACCTCTGGTGAGAGCTGTTGGAACTATTACTGGAACCTTACTGACTTATGAACTTGTTGTTGGACTTCACTGAATTAAGCCACAACTGAGATTAACTTGTTCCTGGACCTCCCTGTGTTTTCTGCATACCTGGATCTGACTCTTCACACACCAGCAGTGTGTAAATCCAGCCACGTAACCTGTGCATCAGACTTACCTTGTGGTCACATTTGTGTGAGGACTTCGTCGTAAGAACTTTACCACCCTCGCTATAGAGGTTCAAGGACTTATATATCCGGATTCATATAACTGGACTTGTGTATATATATATGGACTCATTGCATGTCACTACAGGTTGTTTGAATATTGTTTTGGGGGTTTTGCTGTTTCACAAATACATTATTTACATTCAAAGAAACCCGTCTCTGATTGTTCATTGCCCCACGCTATCAGAATCCTCGAGTTCCTACAATAGTATTACACTGGGCATTGATTCTACCCCTCTGGCAGAGAATAAACCCCAGTTTTCTACTCAGGTGATAATGAGGGTTGAACCAGATCATCAGGAGAGTTGCAAATTTCTGGTGTTGCATAATCTGCATGACATTATTGTACTGGGTTTCCCTTGGTTACAGACTCATAATCCTGTTTTGGATTGGAAATCTGTGTCTGTGACCAGTTGGGGCTGCCAATGTGTTAATACTGACACTCCTGTTTTTTCTGCCTCTCCCCAGTCTCAGGATGTCCCTGACTTTTTGACTGATTTTTCTGATGTGTTTAGTGAAAGTAAATCTGCATCCTTACCTCCTCACAGGAGCTATGATTGCGCTATTGAGTTAATGCCTGGTGGTAAATTTCCTAAAGGTCGCCTTTTTAATTTATTTGTACCTGAACACGATGCTATGCGATCTTATATCAAAGAGTCATTGGAGAAGGGTCATATCAGACCATCCTCTTCACCCTTGGGCGCCGGTTTTTTCTTTGTGGCCAAAAAAGATGGTTCATTGAGGCCGTGTATTGATTATCGCCTCCTGAATAAGATCACTGTTAAATATCAATATCCGTTACCCTTGATTTCTGACCTATTTTCCAGAGTGAAAAGTGCTAGTTGGTTTACCAAGCTTGACCTCAGGGGGCGTATAACCTTATTCGCATTAAGCATGGGGATGAATGGAAGACGGCGTTTAATACCCCAGAGGGGCATTTTGAGTACCTAGTGATGCCTTTTGGGCTTACTAATGCCCCTTCCGTTTTCCAATCCTTCATGAATGATATTTTTAGGGATTTTGTGGATAAATTTCTGATCGTTTATTTGGATAATATCTTGATTTTTTCCAACGACTGGGACTCTCATGTGAAACATGTTCGGACTGTGTTCCAGATTTTGAGAGAGAATGCACTGTATGTGAATGGATCAAAGTGTCTTTTTGGCGTACAGAAGGTCTCATTTCTGGGATTCATTTTGTCACCATCTGTTATTGAAATGGACCCGGTCAAGGTTCAGGCCATCTGTGATTGGGTCCAACCTACTTATTTGAAGGCTCTTCAGAGATTTTTGGGTTTTGCCAATTTTTATCGTAAATTTATTGGTAATTTCTCCGGTATTGTTAAACCATTGACTGATTTGACCAAAAAGGGTTCCGATGTGGTGAATTGGCCTCCTGAGGCAGTTTCTGCGTTTCAGGAACTTAAGAAGAGATTCATTTCTGCTCCTGTTCTATGGCAGCCTGATGTTTCTCTGCCGTTTCAGGTGGAGGTTGATGCCTGTGAGATTGGGGCAGGTGCCGTTTTGTCCCAAAGGGATCCAGAGACCTCTAAGAGTAACCCTTGTGCCTTTTTCTCTCGAAAATTTTCTCCAACTGAACGTAATTATGACGTGGGTAATCGGAAGTTATTGGCCATGAAGTGGGCCTTTGAAGAGTGGAGACATTGGCTGGAAGGAGCCAAACATCAGGTGGTGGTCCTCACGGACCATAAGAATCTGGTTTATCTCGAATCAGCCAAGCGACTTAATCCTAGACAGGCCAGGTGGGCCTTGTTTTTCACACGTTTTAATTTTGTGGTTTCTTTTCTTCCTGGCACTAAGAATGTTAAGGCGGATGCCCTCTCGAGGAGTTTCTTTGCGGACTCTCCTGAGTTATCTGATCCTACTGTTATTTTGAAAGAGGGTGTAGTTCTTTCCGCCATCTCGCCCAATTTGAGACTGGCTCTAGAAGGGTGTCAGGAGGATAAACCTGATCGCTGCCCTATTGGGAAATTGTTTGTTCCAGACCAGTGGAAGAAGAGTGTGATGTCTGAGATTCATTGTTCCGCGTTGACTGGTCATCCTGGGATTTTTGGTACCAGAGACTTGGTGAGTCGGTCCTTTTGGTGGCCTACTTTGTCTCGTGACGTCAGGGAATTTGTGCAGTCCTGTGGGACTTGCTCTCGCTCCAAGCCTTGCTCTCGCTCTAGTGGTTTGTTAATGCCATTACCTGTGCCCAAGAGGCCATGGACCCATATCTCTATGGATTTTATTTCTGACCTCCCTGTTTCTCAGAGAATGACCGTTATCTGGGTAATCTGTGATAGGTTTTCCAAGATGATACATCTTGTGCCATTACCTAAGTTGCCTTCCTCCTCCGAATTGGTGCCTTTGTTCCTTCAGTACGTGGTTCGGTTACATGGCATTCCGGAGAACATTGTGTCTGACAGAGGAGTCCAGTTTGTTTCCAGATTTTGGAGGACATTTTGTTCTAAACTTGGTGTTCAATTATCTTTCTCCTCTGCTTTTCATCCTCAGACCAATGGACAAACCGAGAGAACAAACCAGACCTTGGAGACTTATTTGAGATGTTTTGTGTCTGCTGATCAAGATGACTGGGTCTCTTTTTTGCCTTTGGCTGAGTTTGCTCTTAATAATAGGGCTAGCTCTGCCACCTTGATGTCTCCATTTTTCTGCAATTTTGGGTTTCACCCTCGATTTTCTTCGGGACAGGCGGAGGCTTCTGTCTGTCCAGGTGTTGACTCTGTTGTGTAGCGAATGCAGCAGATTTGGGACCAGATAGTGGAGAGGTTGTCTCTCTCTCAGGAGAAGGCCCAACGGTTTGCCAACCGGCATAGGACTGATGGTCCTCGGTTTAAAGTGGGGGACTTGGTTTGGTTGTCCTCAAGAAATATCCCTATGAGGGTTGCATCTCCAAATTTTAAGCCTAGGTTAAGTGGACCTTATAAGATCATGGAGATTCTTAATCCTGTTTCCTTCCGTTTGCTTCTTCCAGGGACATTTAAGATCCATAACGTGTTCCACAAGTCCTTATTGAAGAGGTTTGTTAAGCCAGTGGTTCCTATGGCTGCGCCTCCTGACCCTGTTTTGGTTGAGGGCAATCTGGAGTATGTGGTTGAGAAAATATTGGATTCTCGTTTTTCTAGACAGAAACTCCAGTATTTGGTTAAGTGGAGAGGTTATGGTCAGGAGGACAATTCTTGGGTGTTTGCTTCGGAAATCCATGCTAGGAGACTGATCCGTGCCTATCACCGAGCTCATCCTGATCGGCCTGGTTGCACAAGTGAGGGTTCGGTGACCCCTCCTCAAGGGGGGTACTGTTATGAATGTGCTGGAGATGGTTTCTGAGCAGAGGCTCCCTCTGGTGGTTACAGACAGTACTGAACCTTTCAGCGAGGAATGGCAATCTGGGATCACGGACTGGTCTGATATAAGGGAGGTTCCCTCCCATGATGATTGCCGGTGATCAATTGTTCTTGTCTCAATTGTGGTTCCTGATTCATTTGGAAGTTTGCTGAGTCTTGCCTGCATCTTCTGCTATCAGATAAGATATTTTCTGCTTTTACTTTTGTGCTTGATTTTTGCATTGTTCCCTGCACTTCTGTGGAGGTCAGCCAGGTCCCCTCCGGGGGCTTGTGCTCCTCTCAGTTGATCTGGAGCCACTGTTGTTTGTTCATTTGCTTTTTCCTGTTTTTTCAGTCACTGCGGCTTAGTTTTGTTACACCAGAGATCTGATTAGGTGGTAGAGATCGTGTGATCTCAGGTGTTTTTGCAATCAGAAGAGTTGGTATTCTTTAGGGTTTTTTTGGATTGCAGTGAGTATCCTTTCCTGTACTTTTCTGTCTAGACAGATTGGGCCCCAGCGTTTGCTCATTCTATTTTCTGTCTGTGTCCGTGCTTCTTCTTGTCTAACCGCCATTACATGTTTGGGGGCCTATTTTCTTTGGGGATCTGCTCCGGGGCAGATAGCTTTCATCTTTCTGCCTTTAGGTGTAGTTATCTCTCAGGCTGTGATGAGGCATCTAGGATCAACGTAGGAACGCTCCACGGCTACCTCTAGTTGTGTGGTTAGTTCAGGTTACTGCAATCCAATAGGTTCCAGCCTCTCTGGTGTATTGCCGTTTTTGCTTATTCTCCTTAGCTACCAAAACATAACAGTTCTCCATCATGGCTGCCATCTTGTTACTTATAGTATCAGTCCAAATCACAGCTTTTGACAAATTCAGTCCTTAAGTCACATCCGGTAGTTTACTCACAGTTACAAAATCTTCAACCCGCAATCCTCGGGTCATATCTGTCACATATGAATCATCATCGGCATCTTCTTTCTTCTGCTGTTCCTCCGCAGTGCAAGGTGTTGGCATCCTGCTGACTACGCCAATTGTACAGGTGGGCAGGGCCGTAGTCATGGCCGAGGACACCGGAGTACCTGAGCCCTGGCCTCTCTTCACAGAAACACTACATTTCTCTTGCACTCTCCTTTCCTCTTCATTCCTGGCACCGACGTGGCCTACCCTTCTTTTCGTGGGGTCACCTCTGGCTTGTTGTGAATGAACAGAGACACAGTCCAAGTATAACTCAAAATGCAAAACTTTGCTTTCAGATCTTCTTAGCACATCCAGATACAATCCATCATCAACATCAGTTTCCAGGTTACATGTCACTGCATCTTTCCCTTCTCTTCTCTCCCTGTCACACGACTCGAGATCGGGTCATACTGCACTGTACGCTTCCCTGACGTCCTCGTAGTGTAAGCTCACAGCATCCTGTGGGTCCCTCATACGTTTCACCCCGGCACCAAGGGAGTCCACCCATGCTAGCAATCTCCATATCCTGAGTGACCCGTCTGTCCTGCCACGTTCTCAACTGCAGTATTCTTCCTGGGAAATTCAATCTCCTGCTTCGGGGGAACTTTATCCCCTAACTCTTCAGCTATTACTTCACCAGCTGGCATGCTGATTCTGGATGGCTGGGCACTTTCTTCAACATTGTGGGGTGTCTGGTAGCTCGGGCATAATGCCCACCTGAGCACTAAGGGCTACCCGCCCTTACTGAACTAAATCAGGAAATACTGCTACCTTATTCCCAGCTAACCCCTCCTATAGTTAACTATTTACAGGGTGGCTAAACTATAGGACTCTATGCCCCCATCTAGTGGCCCAAACTGTACACTGCACTGTCCCTATTATCTACATTGTACAGCAAAATTACAACATTACACCGGACAATTATAAACACATTCTAAAGCAGCATATAAATATACACTTGACAATTATATACACTTTAAAGACGATACATATACTGTATGTATGCACTAAAGAGAGGGGGGAACATGCTCAGTGGCTAGGACGGTTATTGTGACCCCCTTACACCTGTAACATTTAATACTCAGCTTTCATTACACTCTGAATGTAATTAAACCACCAGAGCCATGATCAATACATGATTAAAAAACCAGAACATAAGTACATAAATACATTGCCAGAGCCGCCATCAGGACATTAATACCTCAAAAGAATCATAATCCATGCATGAATACATCATCATGACATTCATCAGTCCATTAATACTTCAACAGACCCACAATCTGTCCATAAATACATTACCAAATCCACCATGAGTCCATGAATGCATCACAAGAATCACCACTAGTTCATAAATACAGCACCATCAGTCCAGGAATATATCACCAGAAACACCATCAGCACATGTATACATCGCTAGAACCACTATCAATTCAAGAATACATCACCAGAACAAGCATCAGTCTATTAATACATTGCCAGAAGCACCATGAGTCTTAGAATAAATCACCAGAACATAACCACATCACTAGCATCACCTATAGTCCACGGATATATCACCATAACCATTATCAGTACAGGTATTCATGTAGTAATGGTGGTTATTAATGGAGCACACTCGGACTGGGTCACGGTTAGCAGTGGGGTACCACAGGGGTCAGTATTGGGGCCGCTTCTCTTTAACATATTTATTAATGACATCCAGTTGGAAGAATGTCTCAAGTGGGGTACCACAAGGCTCTGTTTTGGGCCCTGTATTGTTCAACATCTTTATCAATGATTTAGATGAAGGAATTGAGGGTAAACTGATCAAATTTGCTGATGACACAAAGCTAGGAGGGGTAGCTAATACTAGAGAAGAGAGAGAGAGGATTCAAAAAGATATAAATAAACTGGAGCAGTGGGCAGCAACTAACAGAATGGTTTTTAACAGGGAAAAATGCAAAGTACTACATCTGGGCAATAAAAATGAAAAAAGCATATACAAAATGGGAGGAATAGGGCTAAGTAACAGCACATGTGAAAAAGACTTGGGTATACTAATTGATAACAGACTGAACATGAGTCAACAGTGTGATGCAGCAGCAAAAAAGGCAAATACAATTCTAGGATGTATCAATAGAAGCATACAGTCTAGATCACGTGAGGTCATTATTGCCCTCTACTCCTCTTTGGTCAGACCTCATCTGGAATACTGTGTCCAGTTTTGGGCACCACATTTTAAAAAAGACATCAACAAACTGGAGCAAGTTCAAAGAAGAGCCACCAGAATAGTGACCGGTCTGCAAACCATGTCCTATGAGGAAGGGTTGCAGGATTTGGGAATGTTTAGCTTGCAAAAAAGAAGACTGAGAGGAGACTTAATAGCTGTCTACAAATATCTCAAGGGCTATCACATTGTAGAAGGATCATCTTTATTCTCATTTGCACAAGGAAAGACTAGAAGCAATGGGATGAAACTGAATGGGAGGCGACACAGATTAGATATTAGAAAAAACTTTTTGACAGTTAGGGTGATCAAGGAGTGGAACAGGCTGCCACGAGAGGTGGTGAGTTCTCCTTCAATGGAAGTCTTCAAACAGAGGCTGGACAGACATCTGTCTGGGATGATTTAGAGAATCCTGCTTTGAGCAGGGGGTTGGACCAGATGGCCCAGGAGGTCCCTTCCAACTCTACCATTCTATGATTCTATATGATTCTATGACCTTGTAGGGGGCATACAGAGTAGTATTTCAATATTTGCAGATGACACTAAACTCTGCAGGGTAATAAATACAGAGGAGGATAATTTTATATTACAGGAGGATTTATGTAAACTAGAAGCTTGGGCTGATAAATGGCAAATGAGCTTTAATGGGGATAAATGTAAGGTCATGCACTTGGGTAGAACAAACAAGATGTATAATTATGTGCTTTATTGTAAAACACTGGGCAAAACTGTCACTGAAAAAGACCTGGGTGTATGGGTGGATGACAAACTCACATTTAGTGGCCAATGTCAGGCAGCTGCTGCCAAGGCAAATAAAATAACGGGATGCATTAAAAGAGGCATAGATGCTCATGAGGAGAACATAATTTTACCTCTATACAAGTCACTGGTGCAACCACACTTAGAATACTGTGTGCAGTTCTGGTCTCCGGTGTATAAGAAAGACATAGCTGAACTGGAGCGGGTGCAGAGAAGAGCGACCAAGGTTATTAGAGAACTGGGGGGTCTGCAATACCAAGACAGGTTATTACACTTGGGGTTATTTAGTTTGGAAAAACGAAGGCTTAGGGGTGATCTTATTACAATGTATAAATATATGAGGGGACAGTACAAAGACCTTTCTAATGATCTTTTTACTCTTAGACCTATGACGGGGACAAGGGGGCATCCTCTACGTCTGGAGGAAAGAAGGTTTAGCCATAATCACAGACGCAGATTCTTTACTGTAAAAGCAGTGAGACTATGGAACTCTCTGCCGTCTAATGTTGCAATGAGGGATTCCTTACTAAAATTTAAGAAGGGACTGGATGCCTTTCTTGAAAAGTATAATATTACAGGCTATATTCACTAGTTTCCTAGATACTGCATTGATCCAGGAGCTAGTCTGATTGCCGTATGTGGAGTCGGGAAGGAATTTTTTTCCCCAATGTGAAGCTTACTGTTTGCCACTTGGGTTTTTTTTGCCTTCCTCTGGATCAACATGTTAGGGCAGGTTAGGATAGGATAAGGGTTGAACTAGATGGACTTAAAGTCTTCCTTCAACCTTAATAACTATGTTACTATGTTCTGGTGATGTATTCATGTGCTGTTGATGTTTTTGTTGATGTATTTATCACTAAAGATGGGCGACTTTGCCTCCGGGAGGGCCGAGTCGGGTTTCTTACCACCCGACTTTACCAAAAGTCGAGTTGAACGAAATCGGCCGACTATCGGCAAAAGTCGGAGTTCCGACCGAAACCTGACCCCAGTGCAAGTCAATGGGGAATAAAAGTCGGCAGTGAGAGAAGGACAGTAAACACACCTACAGTGCCCATTTCAATGCCAACGACATCAATTCTTATTACTTAAGCTTGTCAACCTTAATTTACTTTATAATAATAGTAACGCATTGAAAACTGGGGGTTATTTGGCTAAAGTTGGGGGGGGGTACAGCCCAGTTAGGGAGGTGGAAAAACTGGCATATGTTGAGGTGTAGGCTGGACGTTCAGCAGCTGCAAATGGAGGAATTGGAGAAGTCGGAGGAAGAGGAGGACAAAGCGAGCCATTTTGCTGGCAACCTATGTGTCATCAGGGGAAGGTGGTACAAAATCTTTTGAAACCCAGACATGGTTCATTTTAATGAAGGTGAGATCATCAACATTTTGGGTCGACAGCCGGGTCCTTCTTTCTGTCAGGATTGATCCAGCAGCACTGTAGACTCTTTCTGATAGCACACTACCAGCAGGGCAAGCGAGCTCCTGTAAGGCATATTGTGCCAATTCAGGCCAGGTGTCCAGTTTACAGGCCCAGTAGTTAAAGGGGAATGAACTGTGAGGGAGAACATCGATAGGGGAAGAGAGGTAATTTTGAACCATAGTTGACAACTGCTGTCTCGTCTGCTGCAATCGATTCAGTATTACTAGTCATGTGAGCGTTACTCGAGAAATCAGTCCACAACATGGTCATGAAACCCCTGTCTCCAACGCCACTTCGGCTGTGTGCACCACGAACACCTCTTCCATGTTGCCCAGTAAGGCTCGTGGTAGAACCTGCACCGCTGCTGTGTGCTGAGAATGCCTCTAACAAACGGTTTACCAGAGTTGCTTGTTTGTTCGCCAGTATTAGCTCTAGGTTCTCCTGTGGCATGATGTTCTGTAATTTGCCTCTATAGCATGGATCCAGGATGCTGGCCAACCAGTAGTCGTCATCCTTCATTATTTTGGCAATGCGGGGGTCACTTTTTAGGATCTGCAAGAGATAATCACACATGTGGGCCAATGTTCCAGGTGTCAATGATGCACTGCCAGTGGTGGGTGGAGGAGCACTTTCTGCCAAATCCACATCCCTCTAGTCACGCACAAACCCTGTACCTGACCTTGGCAAGCCAACATTTTCTCTTACCCACTGAGAAGCATCTTCCTCCCCAAAATAATCATCCCCCTCCTCCTTCTCTTCCTCTTCTTACTCCACCTCGTCCAGGACAGTTCCCTAAGCAGACAATGCCTGACTGTCATCAAGGCTTCCCTCCTCCTCCTCCTCCGCTGCAGACGCCTGATCCTTAGGCTAGATGCACACGTAGAGGAATCTTTGCAGAAATTTCCTGAGAAAAAACTGACTTTTTCCCAGGAAATCCGGACGCGTTTTTTTTTGTAGTTTTTGCGCGTTTTTTTTGCGGATTTTTCGCATTTTTTCCTGAACATCCTAGGGTCAATAATATAGCGGGAAATCCGCAATCCAGAAAAAAACACACCATGTGCACAAAAATTGCTGAATGCATTCTAATAATAGGATGCTTAATGCATGTGTTTTTTAAGCATTTTTGCGGCGAAAAACACTAAATTTACTGAACGTGTGCACATAGCCTTAATGTGCATCAAAGTTTGCATGAGAAGACGCATAAGTGGAATGCTCATGCTTATGATGGTGTCATCTGCGCTTACCAGCCGTGTGCATTCCTCAAAACACTGAAGGACTTTACAGAGGTCTTTCAGCTTTGACCACTGCACACCCGACAACTCGATGTCTGCCCTCAAACTGCCTGCCCGTGTATCCTCCCACAAATGCATTACAGCCTGCCTCTGTTCGCACAGCCTCTGAGCCATGTGCATGGTGGAGTTCCACCTTGTTGCAACGTCTATGGTTAGGCGGTGCTTGGGGAGATGGAGTGATCGCTGCAGCCTCTGCATACGACTGGAGTCTACAGGCGAGAAACGGATCTGCGAGCACAGTCTTCGCACCTTATGGAGCAGGGCTGGTAACTCCGGATAATTATTTATGAAGCACTGCACCACCAGGTTCAAGGTGTGAGCCAGGCAAGGAATGTGTCTGAGTTTTGCCAGGGCTATGGCCGCCACAAAATTATGGCCGTTTTCACTGGCTACCTTGCCTGGCGCAAGATGTAGACTGCCCAGCCATGACTTTTCGCTGCAAGTAGTCGGCCAGTACCTCCGCGGTGTGTCTGTTGTCGCCCAAAGACATCATCTTTAAAACAGCCTGCTGACGCTTACCACTAGCTGTTCGATAGTGGGACACTTCATGTGCAACACTGGCAGCTGCGGATGGAGTCATCGTGTGACTGCGGTCTGTCGACGAGCTTTCGCTTCTGGAGGAGGAGGAGGAGGGTCGACCGCCTACAGCCAACTGTTGCCATGGCTAGGCAGCACTGTCCCACCACCGCTGTCCCCTGTGGACCCTGCATCCAGCACATTAACCCAGTGCGCAGTGATGGACACGTAACGGCACTGGCCATGCCTACTGGCCCATGCATCTGTTGTGAGGTGCACCTTTCCATTCACTGATTGTTTGAGTGCATGGACAATGCGGTCTTTCACATGCAGGTGGAGGGCAGGGATGGCTTTTCTAGAAAAGAAGTGCCGACTGGGTAGGTCATAGCGTGGGACAGCGTAGGCCATGAGCTCTCGGAACGCTGCACTTTCAACCAAACAGAAGGGCATCATCTCGAATGAGATCAGTTTGGCAATGTAGGCGTTCAAAGCCAGTGTACGCGGATGAGAGGATGAATACTTTCTTTTCCTACTCAGAGTCTCTGCTAGGGTGAGCTGGACTTGAGAGCTGCATATGGTAGAACTAACGGTGGACATGGCGGACTGAGAGGGGGTTGATGATGGTGATGGTGGTGATGGCCTAGATGCAGTCTTTCGTTGGAAAAACATTGTGATTCCCTGACTGCTTTGGCCTTGCGACGACACCTCAACATTTCTTGCTGGTGGTGTGCTAACCGGTGGCTTACAGTGGGGGAAGCGATGTAGTGTTGCTGGCTACCTTCAGTCGGAGCAGGTGCACTTGTGCTACTTGAGGTTTTGGAGTACATCCACGCTTGCAAGTGCATGGTGTTTACATGTCTAAGCATGCAACTGGTATTCAAATTTCGGAGATTTTTCCCTCGGCTAAAGGTCCTTCCGCACTTCTTACAGATAACCTTCGCCTCATCAATAAGATTTTGGTCAAAAAAGTGCCACATTGCACTCTTCCTACTATGGGAAAAATTTTCAGGGCTTGCACGCTGCGCTAATTTGACCATCTGGCCATCTGTCCTGCAACTCTTTTTGTTTCTTTAACATGTTTTTGGACTGCTACGGGCCAGCCAGATAACCGCAGCTGCGATGTCGATGCCTGCTGCGGATCCTCCTCCTCTTCTGAGCTATTGCCAGCGGCTCCCTCTTCCCCCAATGGATGCCAATCTGGGTTAACAGCTGGGTCATCCATTGTCATGTGTGCATCGCCACGAAGATCGTCGCGGTTGCACATTCTGACTTCTCACAGCTGAGTTGCTGTTTCTTTGTGTTTGGCAGTTAGGGAGTTAATTCTGTCTGTGCTCAGTTCTGGGACTGGTGCAGTTTCTCCCGCTGCAATTAATTATTTGTTGATTGGTTTCCTTTAAATCTCTGGTTGTCTGTGTTGGGAGTTGCCAGTGAAATTCTTCATGCAGACCACAGATAGGATTGTATCTGTATAGACTTAAGTTAAAGAGCTCCTTAGTTGTTTTAAGCTCACCTTGCTTAGAGTTTAATATCCCAGATCATTTATGTTCCTTCTGTGTTTGAGTGTGTATGCAAGTCTGTGTTTTCTCCAGTCTGTCTTATATGTCTAATCTGTGTATTTAGCAGAGATCATGTAATGTATGTGATACAGTTCATATAGCGTCTTGTGCTTGGTGCGATGAAAATACTTGAGACACAGGTTGAAAAAGAAAGTCTTGTATTGCTTCATACAAATTGGCAAAAATAAACACACAGGTTGCAAACACAGAAGCAGGAGACACAGCAGGCCAAAGTAATCTAAGTTCATCAATAACTCTCCACAACAGATTCAGATCTTCTTCTATGTTACCGCAAGTCCATGCAACCGTGAGGCTTTCAAGAGCAGAGTTCAGAGTCCACAAGAGCTCCAGAGTTTCTCAGTAGAAATGGCTGGAGTACAAAGTCCAAGGCTTCAGGAGTCAGAACACAGGTTCACTGCAGGCCAGATTCTGAAGCACTGATTGCTCAGGTGTGGCTGTTTAAGAAGCAAACGGAGAGAATCAGGGCGGGAACATACAAGCTGGAAAACTCCATTTTAACTGAGGGCAAGATAGCTGCAGCAAAACAGAAAGCAAAATGGCCGACGAACAAACTGAGTTTCAGAAACAGATATACAGAACCTTACATTACTCCCCCCTTAGGGGCAACCTCCGGATGACCTCAGACCAGGCTTATGTGGGTACCTCTGATGAAACTGACGGAGCAAGCGAGGAGCATTAACGTTATTGACTGGCTCCCATGATTGTCCTCCACTGGGTAGCCCTGCCATTTGATCAGATATTGTAACTGATTTCTATACAACCTGGAATCTAAAATCCTTTCCACCACAAATTCTTCCTGACCATCGACTAGCACTGGGTCAGGGCAAGGAGAAGAACGTCCAGGAAACGTATTGGGTGTTGCAGCCTTTAGTAGGGATACATGAAAGACAGGGTGGATTCTCATAGTTCTGGGCAATTGAAGACGACAAGCAACGGCACTTATAATCTTACTGATTTTATAGGGTCCAATGTACTTATGTCCCAACTTAGATGATGGAATCCTTAACTTAAGATTTCTGGTTGACAGCCAGACCAGGTCTCCTACCTTAAAAACTGGTGCAGGTTTACGAAATTTATCTGCTGCCTTTTTGTACCTTTCCTGAGCCGATTCCAGATTCTCCTTTAGAAGATCCATATTCTTCTGTAAAGTCGTGACTCTTTCAGCCACTGCTGGCAAAGGCGTCTCTATGGGAAATCGTGGTAGAATATTAGGATGATAACCTAAATTAGAGAAAAAAGGAGACTGTTTAGTGGAGGCACTCTGAGAGTTGTTGTAAGAGAACTCAGCCAATGGAAGTAGATCCACCCAATCATCCTGTAGGTGGCAGATAAAACAGCGGAGATACTGCTCCAGGGTTTGATTGGTTCGTTCGGTTTGTCCATTAGTCTGGGGATGAAAAGCAGAAGAAAGGTTTACTTTAATGTCCAATGCTGCACAGAAATTTTGCCAAAACCTAGAAGTGAATTGCACCCCTCGATCCGAAATAACCTCATCCGGTACTCCATGTAAACGAAACACATCTTTAATCATCAAATCTGATGTCTGTTTTGCAGTGGGTAAGCCGACACAAGGGATAAAATGAGCTGCCTTTGTTAAACGATCAACCACCACTAGAATAGTGTTCTTCCCTTGAGAGGTTGGTAATTCGACAATGAAGTCCATAGAAATGGATCCCCACGGGCGGGACGGGGTGGGAAGAGGCTGTAACAGACCAGTTGGTGAAGAGCGAGGTGTTTTGCATCTTGCACAAACCTCACACGAAGTGACATAATCCAAAACATCCTTCCTACAAGTGGGCCACCAAAAGAAACGAGAAAGAAATTCCTGTGTCTTTAGAATTCCTCTATGCCCGGCTATTTTGGAATCATGAATGAGTTGCAATACTCTCAATCTGACTGTTTCAGGTATATACAGACGTTGTCCCAGAATCCACACACCATTCTTAAAGACAAGACTTACGTCCCTTGGGGGTTGAGCCAAAAAAGAATCCGCATGGTATGCTTCCTTGATGTCTTTAATTAGGTCTTGATGATGAATCACTCCTAGGAATCTAGAGTCAGGAAGAATAGTCTTAGGAGGAGTAATTGGACGTGTCTCTGCTGAGTAAATCCTAGAGAGTGCATCAGCCTTTCCATTGCGCGATCCTGGTCTATAAGAAATAATAAAATTAAATTGGTTTAAGAAAAGATTCCAGCGAGCCTGGCGAGGAGTCAGGCACTTAGCCGACCTGATAAACTCAAGATTACGATGATCTGTCAGAACGACTATTTGCTGTGCAGCTCCTTGCAGAAGGTGTCTCCATTCTTTGAAGGCGGCAATAATGGCCAACAACTCTCTATTGCCCACATCGTAGTTCTTCTCAGCCGAAGACAACTGCTGGGAAAAGAAGGCACAGGGATGCAAGACATTCTTCTCACCTGTTCTCTGAGAGAGTATAGCTCCCACGGCACAGTCTGAAGCATCCACCTCTATTATGAAGGCAAGCTCTGGGTTGGGATGTACTAGAATAGGTGCAGTGGTAAATTTATCTTTTAGACGGGAAAATGCTTCCTGGGCTTGGGGAGTCCAGGAGAACTTAGACTCTTTCCGGGTAAGTTGGGTGATAGGTGACACTACCTCAGAGAAATTTCTAATGAAACGTCTATAGAAGTTTGCAAACCCGATGAAGCGCTGTACCTCCTTCACATTTCTAGGACTTGGCCAATCATTGATGGCTTGGGTTTTACTTCCATCCATACTAATTCCTTGTGTAGACAGTACATACCCCAGAAATTGAATTTCGGTCTTATGGAATTCACACTTTTCAAGCTTGATGTAAAGATGATTTTGTCTTAGACGTTCCAAGACCATTCTCACATGTCCATGATGTTCCTCTGTGGAGTTAGAAAAAATTAAAATATCATCCAAATAAATTACCACGAATGTATCTAGGAGATCCCTGAAGATGTCATTCACCAAGTGTTGGAAAGTGGCTGGGGCGGTACTCAGACCAAAAGGCATAACCAGATATTCAAAGTGTCCATAGCGTGACCTGAATGCAGTCTTCCATTCATCCCCAGGTCTAATACGGACTAAGTTATAGGCCCCACGAAGATCTAGTTTAGAAAAAATTTTAGCATGTCGCACTCTCTCCAATAACTCAGGGATTAAAGGCAATGGATAACGGTTTCTAATAGTAACCTTATTAAGTTCCCTATAGTCTACGCATGGTCTCAGGATCCATCTTTCTTCTTTACAAAGAATATGGGTGCCCCTGCAGGAGATGAAGAGGGGCGTATGAAGCCCTTGGCTAGATTTTCGTCTCTGTTTCCTGATCCACTGGTCCAGAGGTCAGCAGGGAGCCATCCACAGTTTCCATCTGTACGGGAGCAGCCTTCTTCACTGAACGTATTCCCTGTTTTAGAGCAAATGAGACATCCATAAAATTTCCACTTGCACCTGAGTCGATCATGGCAGAGCTAGACACCCAGGCTGAGTCAACCCAGAGTTTGATGGAAAGAAAACAGTGAGAATTGTTTTTCTTACAACTCAGCTGGGACACCGCTGAGGAAACTTGAAAGATGGCAGCATTTACACAGTCAACGTCCTCAGAGGTAACGGAGTTTAAGTCCGAGAAATCAAGATCTGTTGCGGCAGCTATCTCTGGAGCCTGAGGCTCGGACCTGACAGATCCCCTCTCGCAACACTCACAATGAATGAGTGCTGCAGTAGTCTTGCGAGAACGGCTGGGACAGTTAATAATAAAGTGCCCTGACTTACCACAGTAAAAACATAGATTCTCCTTAAAACGATGTTCCTTGCGTGCATCACTAACCCGTCGTAGTAAAGAGTCTACCTGCATGGGTTCAGGTTCAGGTTCCCGTGTAATCCTATTCAAAGGTTCCTTAGCTGGAGAGGAAGGTAGGAAAAGGTTAGTACGATTGCTTTCGAACCATCTCTCTTGCCTGCGTTCAGTTAAACGAGTATCAATACGGATGCAGTAGTTAATAAAGTCACCTAACGCAGTGGGAGGGTCGGCACGAGCAAGTTCATCCTTAATTAGTGGGGATAACCCCTTTCGAAAAATAGATTTTTTGGCGGAATTGTCCCAGGTGGTATCAAGGGCCCATCTCCTGAAATCCAAGGCATATTCAGCTACTGAGTGCTTACCTTGGCGCAAAGCTAACATGGCTGCTTCAGCTGTTGCACCTCGATTGGGGTCATCAAACACCTGCCCCATGGCTGAAATAAAGTCATCAAGGTGATTCAAACAATCATCCTCAGTCTCAATCAGAGGGTTTGCCCATATCAAAGCCTTGTTGGTAAGCAACATAATTATAGTAAGCACCTTAGATCGTTCAGTAGGAAATTGTGAAGCATGTGCAGAAAAAAAAAGATTACATTGATTAACAAATCCCCTGAATTTTTCACGTTCACCACCAAAACGAAAAGGGGGCAACTTGGGAATCCCAGAACTCGGGGCCATGGCAGGAGCCTGGACTTGCCCCTCCAGAACCTCAATCCTGGCTCGCAAATCCTGAGTAGTCTGTCCAACCACTTGCAAATTGTGATTATTTAGGTCCTGAAGATTTGTAAGACGGGTCTTTATATTCTGCAAATCTGCAAGGATATTATCAGTCACTCCACAAAGTTCCTTTATGCGGGCCTCCATTTTCCAGATCTTTTAAGACAGGATACTGGAAGAAGAGGAGAGAAAAAAAAACAATAGTGTTCACCTGTGGCAACACTGAAGAAAGAAAAAACTTTAAGGGAACTGCTCACCTGGAATGGTTGTGAGAAGTCACAACCACTATCATCACAGAAAGCTTTCAACCAGACATCTGATATCCAGAGTTTCAGCAGACAAAAGAGAAGAGAAAAAAAAACAATAGTGTTTACCTGTGATAACTCTGCAGAAAAAAAAAACTTAAGGGAATTGCTCACCTGGAATGGTTGTGAGAAGTCACAACCACTGTTATCACAGAAAGTACAACCGGACATCCGATATCCACAGTACAGCAGACAAGCCTTTCCAGACCCAGCAGACACTAACGTTTGGCTTCAGAATCTTGTAATGTATGTGATACAGTTCATATAGCGTCTTGTGCTTGGGTGCGATGAAAATACTTGAGACACAGGTTGAAAAAGAAAGTCTTGTATTGCTTCATACAAATTGGCAAAAATAAACACACAGGTTGCAAACACAGAAGCAGGAGACACAGCAGGCCAAAGTAATCTAAGTTCATCAATAACTCTCCACAACAGATTCAGATCTTCTTCTATGTTACCGCAAGTCCATGCAACCGTGAGGCTTTCAAGAGCAGAGTTCAGAGTCCACAAGAGCTCCAGAGTTTCTCAGTAGAAATGGCTGGAGTACAAAGTCCAAGGCTTCAGGAGTCAGAACACAGGTTCACTGCAGGCCAGATTCTGAAGCACTGATTGCTCAGGTGTGGCTGTTTAAGAAGCAAACGGAGAGAATCAGGGCGGGAACATACAAGCTGGAAAACTCCATTTTAACTGAGGGCAAGATAGCTGCAGCAAAACAGAAAGCAAAATGGCCGACGAACAAACTGAGTTTCAGAAACAGATATACAGAACCTTACAGATCAGCCCATATCCCTTTGGTGGTAATCAGTATCCTTCTTAGGACTGATTACAGGTTCAGGGACTGATAGGAGACAGGGTTAGGCTGGAGACTTGGACCTCTGAACCATTATCAGTACCTCCAAGGTGAGGGATTAGTTAGGACCCCAGTTTAGGGTCAGGTTAGACCCCCGGTCCTCCTCTTTCCTGTGACAGTGTATCAAGTCCTCAAGATTAACCCTGAGTTCAACGGATATCGTGTCAGGTAAATCTATTCTATATTTACATGCTGATGTTGCTAATCTATATGTTGTATAGAGTGTTGTTCTTTTAAGAATAGTTTACTGACATCGTACACATATCATAAGACCGCGTGACATTTTCACTGGCCCATAAAATTATTTCCAGTTGCCATGGATCCAGTAGCCCAGCTGGCTCTGCAGTTGCAGGGATTATCCATGGAGCTGACGGACATTAAGTCCAAAGTTTTGTCTCCCTCGGAGCAAACCAGATTTGAACCTAAAGTAGCTCTCCCGGACAGGTTCACTGGTGGGCGAGACAAATTTTTTACCTTCAGGGAAGCATGTAAATTGTATTTTCGGCTTCGGCCTCGATCATCAGGGAGTGAAGAGCAGAGAGTGGGAATTGTTATCTCGCTCCTACAAGGGGACCCTCAATCCTGGGCCTTCTCCCTTCCTCCGGGATCCCCGGCTCTGCAGTCAGTAGATCGATTTTTTACTGCCCTGGGTTTGGTATATGATGACCCAGATCGGGTCTCTCTTGCTGAGACAAAATTACGTAATATACAGCAGGGAGATCGTCCGGCGGAGGAATTTGCTTCTGAGTTCCGTAGATGGGCCACAGATACTCAGTGGAATGACCCAGCTCTTAGGAGCCAGTTTTGTCATGGGCTTTCTGACAAATTAAAGGACGTTTTGGCTCAGTATGATTCTCCTCCATCACTGGAGGCTGCTATGGCCCTAGCTATCCGTACTGATAGACGGCTCCGGGAGAGGTGCGAGGTAACTCCGCCCCCTGTTGTTACTCCACTTACTACTAAAGTCCCTTATGTTGAGGTTCCCCTTGTCTGTTCGGAGGAGCCTATGCAGTTGGGAGGGACATCATTTCGTAGGAGGGGATTGGCGGTACGCCGCAGGACTAGAAGGTGTTTCTTCTGCGGGAAAGAGGGACATTTTGTTGGGGGATGTCCATCCCGTGCCTTGTTGAGCAAAAAGTCGCCGGAAAACTGTTAATCCCAGGTTGTGTGGTGGACGACAACCTGGGAGTATGTATTTCGTCCGCTAGTTCTTCTCAGTTCCTTGTACCAGTGGAGGTGGTGGTTGGTACGAGAGTGGAGAGATTTTCTGTTCTTCTTGATAGTGGGTCCGGGGCTAATCTGGTTGACGCTCAGTTTGCTCAGGCTCAAGGTATGCATCTGAGTGTATTGGTCAAACCGATCCCTATATTCTCCATTGACGCCAGGCCTCTCGGCCAAGGTAGCTTTGTTCATGAGGTTCATAACATTGACCTTCGGGTAGGGGCAATACATAGGGAACTATTATCTTGTTATGTGTTGGAGGGTCTACCTACTCCTATTGTGTTGGGACTTCCTTGGTTGGTTAAACATAACCCTGTGATTAATTGGCAGTCCAGAGATATAAGCCAATGGGGGGAGTTTTGCAAAAGTAACTGCATGAACACAGTCATCAGTGCGGTCGTGCCTAGTACTTTGCCTCCTTTTTTGGAGGACTTTGGGGATGTGTTCTCTGAGGAGGGGTGTCAGGAGTTGCCTCCTCATCGCGTGTATGACTGCTCTATTAATTTACTTCCTGATGCTAAGTTACCTAAAGCTAGGTTATATAACCTTTCTGGTCCTGAGAGGCAGGCTATGAAAGATTATATTTCGGAAAGTCTGGCCAAAGGGCATATTAGACCTTCATCTTCCCCAGTGGCCGCGGGGTTCTTCTTTGTGAAGAAAAAAGATGGAGGCCTACGCCCTTGCTTGGATTTCCGCGAACTTAATCGGATTACTGTTCGAGATCCGTATCCACTCCCTCTGATTCCTGATCTCTTCAATCAAATTGTTGGCGCCAAATGGTTCTCTAAATTGGATCTCAGGGGGGCGTATAATCTGATTAGGATAAAAGAGGGGGATGAGTGGAAAACGGCGTTTAACACGCCGGAGGGACATTATGAGAACCTTGTCATGCCTTTTGGTCTGACTACTGCACCAGCAGTATTCCAACATTTTGTTAATGACATTTTTCGTCATCTGGTGGGGCTGTTTGTGGTCGTATATTTGGATGACATTTTAATTTACTCACCAGATCTTGTGTCTCACCAGGAGCATGTGAGACAGGTGTTGCAGATCTTGCGAGACAATAAACTATACGCCAAACTGGAAAAGTGTGTATTCGCCGTACAGGAACTTCAGTTTTTGGGGTTCTTGGTGTCAGCCTCCGGTTTCCGTATGGACCCTGAAAAGGTGAGAGCAGTGCTTGAATGGGATCAGCCAGAGGATCTTAAGGCTCTGCAGCGTTTTCTGGGGTTTGCTAACTACTACCGGAAATTTATTTGTAATTTCTCATCTGTTGTCAAACCTCTCACTGACATGACAAGAAAAGGGACGGATTTTTCTAAATGGTCGGACAAAGCTTGCCAAGCTTTTTCCTCTTTGAAAAAATGTTTTGCTTCGGCACCCGTTCTCATCCAACCAGATGCATCACAGCCGTTCGTTGTGGAGGTGGACGCGTCTGACGTAGGGGTGGGTGCAATATTGTCCCAGGGTCCGTCCCCTGGTAAATGGCATCCTATGGGGAACCGTTATAAACGTATGGCTGATAGGAGGAGAGTTTCTGGTCCAGATCTTAATGTGAACGATCTGGTATGGTTGTCTACCAGGAATATAAAACTTAAAGTTCCCTCCTGGAAGCTGGCCCCAGATTCATCGGGCCGTACAGGATCAGTTCCATAATTAATCCTGTGGCATTTCGTCTGGACCTCCCTCCTACGTTTAAAATTCATAATGTGTTCCACAAGTCATTACTTAAGAGGTACGTGGCACCAGTCATACCATCACCTCTACCTCCTCCTCCAGTGGTGGTCAATGGTAACTTGGAGTTTCAAGTGTCAAAGATCATTGACTCACGTCTGAATCGCCGGTCCCTTCAGTACTTGGTGCATTGGAAGGGGTATGGTCCAGAGGAGAGGACGTGGGTTCCTGCGTCTGACATTAACGCAGATCGTTTGGTGCGGACCTTCCACAGAACTCACCCGGGCAAACCTGGCCCTGAGGGTCCGGAGGCCCCTCGTAGAAGCGGGGGTACTGTCATGTGTGCATCGCCACGAAGATCGTCGCGGTTGCACATTCTGACTTCTCACAGCTGAGTTGCTGTTTCTTTGTGTTTGGCAGTTAGGGAGTTAATTCTGTCTGTGCTCAGTTCTGGGACTGGGTGCAGTTTCTCCCGGCTGCAATTAATTATTTGTTGATTGGTTTCCTTTAAATCTCTGGTTGTCTGTGTTGGGAGTTGCCAGTGAAATTCTTCATGCAGACCACAGATAGGATTGTATCTGTATAGACTTAAGTTAAAGAGCTCCTTAGTTGTTTTAAGCTCACCTTGCTTAGAGTTTAATATCCCAGATCATTTATGTTCCTTCTGTGTTTGAGTGTGTATGCAAGTCTGTGTTTTCTCCAGTCTGTCTTATATGTCTAATCTGTGTATTTAGCAGAGATCAGCCCATATCCCTTTGGTGGTAATCAGTATCCTTCTTAGGACTGATTACAGGGTTCAGGGACTGATAGGAGACAGGGTTAGGCTGGAGACTTGGACCTCTGAACCATTATCAGTACCTCCAAGGTGAGGGATTAGTTAGGACCCCAGTTTAGGGTCAGGTTAGACCCCCGGTCCTCCTCTTTCCTGTGACAGTGTATCAAGTCCTCAAGATTAACCCTGAGTTCAACGGATATCGTGTCAGGTAAATCTATTCTATATTTACATGCTGATGTTGCTAATCTATATGTTGTATAGAGTGTTGTTCTTTTAAGAATAGTTTACTGACATCGTACACATATCATAAGACCGCGTGACATTCATCACCTCCTCTTCAATTTCTTCTGCTCCTTCCTCTGTGTCACCGTGTAAGGTGGTATAGTATGCATGAAGGGGCACCTGAGTTTCATCAGGGTCAGAATCTGGCTCAGTAGACTGCGAGGGCAATGCAGTGCTCTGGTTGAATGTACCAGCAGAATCATATAGCACTGTCTGTGCATCAGTGCAATCCATGTCATATTCATCTTGGACTGGGGAATTCAGGATTTCACTTGATAAGTTAGGCATGGTATGTGAAAAGAGCTCCAGGGAGTAATCTGAAGTATGACCTGCCGCATGCTTCATTTTTGGTGGGGTGAAGGACACAAGGAAAGCTGTTGTTCCTGACCAGGAGCCTGCACTGACGACTCAGTGCTTGCAGTTTTTGAACTTTCAGAAGAGGAGGCGATAGAGCTGGAGGCTGTTTCGGCAATATAAGCCAAACCCTGTTCCTGGTGCTCCGGCTTTAAAAGCGGTTTACCTACTCCCAAAAAGGGAGCCTTCCAGGCCTTCTGGAGCCAGACGATGATGCAGGCTCAACACCTCCTGCCTTAGGTGCTATTGTGCTTTTGGCACTACCAGCAGATGCACCACCACCACCACCACCATCAGTACCAGCTGGCCCTCCCCCCCGCCCACGTCCACGGCCTCTTCCACCATACTTCCTCATGTTTGGGAAAATGTACCAAAAATACCAGCAGATATATGGTACTGTATGAGGAGCGTACAGCTGTATACGGTGTAGGGAAAAATTTAAATCTCCGTATTTATTTCCGGAGTCAGACACAGACGCTCACTCAGTATGCATTTCACCGTAATACCAGCAGATATACAGTACTGTATCAGAGGCGTACAACTGTATACGGTGTAGGGGAAAATTTAAATCTCCGTATTTATTTCCGAAGTCAGACACAGACGCTCACTCAGTATGCATTTGACCGTAATACCAGCAGATATACGGTACTGTATCAGAGGCGTACAGCTGCATACAGTGTATTGAAAAATTTAAATCTCCGTATATATTTCCGGAGTCACACACAGACGCTCACTCAGTATGTATTTGACCGTAATACAAACAGCAGATATATGGTTGTTATGATATGGTAACTGAGGAGGACAGGAGCAAAACAGTAAGGCAGCCGAACACCTGAGAGGTTGGAAACTAATGGGTTGCAGATCCCTAAACTAACCGCACAACTAGAAGCAGCCATGGAGCGTACCTACGGTGACCTAGACGCCTCGGCACAGCCGGAGAGCTAGCTACACCTAAAGATTGAAACAGGAAAGCTAACTGCCCCGGAGTAGAGCCCCAAAGGAATAGGAATCCCCCAAACATATAATGGCGGTTAGACAATATGAAACACAAACGCAGGCAGAGAATAGAGTGAGTAAACCCTGGGGCCATACACTGCCTAAATAGGACAGCACGTTCACAACAGTACCACCCCCTTGAGGAGGGGTCACCGAACCCTCAACTGCGCCACCAGGCCGATCAGGATGAGCTCGGTGATAGGCACGAACCAGTCTCTCCGCATGAATGTCAGAAGCAAACACCCAAGAATTGTCCTCCTGACCATAACCTTTCCACTTAACCAAGTACTGGAGTCTCCGTCTAGCGAAACGAGAATCCAATATCTTCTCCACTTCATACTCCAGATTGCCCTCAACCAAAAGAGGCTCAGGAGGCGAAGTCATAGGAACCACTGGCTCTACAAACCTTTTCAATAAGATTTGTGGAAGACGTTATTAATCTTAAACGTCCCTGGAAGAGCCAAATGAAAAGAAACTGGATTAAAGACTTTCAAGATCCTATAAGGTCTAATGAACCTTGGCTTAAACTTTGGAGACGCAACCTTCATAGGGATATTCTTTGAGGACAACCAAACCAAGTCACCCACTTTAAACCGAGGACCATCAGTCCTATGCCGGTTGGCAAACCGTTGGGCCTTCTCCTGAGAGAGAGACAACTTATCCACTACTTGATCCCAAATCTGCTGCATTCTCTCTATCACAGAGTCAACACCCGGACAGACAGAAGCCTCCACCTGCCCCGAAGAAAATCGAAGATGAAACCCGGAATTGCAGAAGAAAGGGGACATCAGAGTGGCAGAACTGGCCCTATTATTAAGAGCGAATTCAGCCAGGGGCAAAAAAGAGACCCAGTCATCCTGATCCGCAGACATAAAACATCTCAAATAAGTCTCCAAGGTCTGGTTTGTTCTCTCAGTCTGCCCATTGGTTTGAGGATGAAACGCAGAAGAGAAAGACAGCTGAACTCCCAGTTTAGAACAAAATGTCCTCCACAATCTGGAAACAAACTGGACTCCCCTGTCAGACACAATGTTCTCCGGAATGCCGTGCAAATGAACCACATGCTGAAAAAACAAAGGTACCAACTCGGAAGAGGATGGCAACTTGGGTAGTGGCACAAGATGGATCATCTTGGAGAATCTATCACAGATCACCCAAATGACAGTCATTTTAGTCCATGGCCTCCTTGGCACCGGCAGTGGCATTAACAATCCAGTAGAGCAAGAACAGGGCTTGGAACGAGAACAAGTCCCACAGGACTGCACAAAATTCCTGACATCGCGAGATAAAGTGGGCCACTAAAAGGACCGACTCACCAAATCTCTAGCACCAAAAATACCAGGATGACCAGCCAACGCAGAGCAATGAACTTCAGACATAACTCCCTCTCTCCATTGGTCTGGGACATACAATTTCCCCGCAGGGCAACGCTCAGGTATATCCCCCTAAAATTGCTCCAGGGCCAGTCTTAAATGGGGTGAGATAGTGGAAAGAAAGACACCCTCCTTCAGAATGGCAGTAGGCTCAGCCACATCAATAGAATCCTCAAGGAAACTCCTAGAGAGGGCATCCGCCTTAACATTCTTAGTACCCGGGAGGAAGGAGACCACAAAGTTAAAACGTGTGAAATACAAGGCCCACCTGGCCTGTCTGGGATTCAATCGCTTGGCTGATTCAAGATAGATCAAGTTTTTGTGGTCAGTGAGAACCACAACTTGATGTTTGGCTCCCTCCAACCAATGTCTCCACTCTTCGAACGCCCACTTCATAGACAATAATTCCCTATTCCCCACATCATAATTACGTTCAGCTGGGGAAAACTTTCGGGAGAAGAAGGCACAAGGGTTAATCTTAGAGGTTACAGGATCCCTTTGGGACAAAACTGCTCCTGCACCAATCTCAGAATTATCTATCTCCACCTGAAATGGTAGAGAAACATCAGGTTGCCGTAGAACAGGAGCAGAAGTGAATCTGCGCTTAAGCTCCTAAAACACAGAAACTGCCTCAGGAGACCAATTTACAACATCAGAACCCTTTTTGGTTAAATCAGTCAGTGGTTTCACAATACCAGAGAAATTACTTATAAATTTACGGTAGAAATTAGCAAAACCCAAAAAATCTCTGAAGAGCCTTCAATGAAGTGGGCTGAACCCAATCACAAATGGCCTGAACCTTGACCGGGTCCATTTCAATAGTAGACGGGGACAAAATGAATCCCAAAAACGAAACCTTCTGTACTCCAAAGAGACATTTCGATCCCTTAACATACAAGGCATTCTCTCTCAAAATCAGGAATACCCTCTAAACACGTTACACATGAGAATCCCAGTCATTGGAAAATATCAAAATATCGTCAAAGTAAACGATCAGAAACTTATCCACCAAGTCCCGGAAAATATCATTCATGAACGACTGGAAGACGGAAGGGGCATTAGTGAGCACAAAAGGCATCACTAGGTACTCAAAATGCCCCTCAGGGGTATTAAACGCCGTCTTCCATTCGTCTCCGTGCTTGATGCGAATAAGATTATACGCCCCCCTAAGGTCAAGCTTGGTAAACCAACTGGCACCTTTCACTCTGGAAAACAAATCAAAAATCAGATGTAACGGATATTGATATTTCACCGTGATCTTATTAAGGAGACGATAGTCAATACATGGCCTCAATGAACCATCCTTCTTGGTCACAGAGAAAAAGCCGGCGCCCAAGGGTGAAGAGGATGGTCTGATATGACCCTTTTCCAAAAACTCCTTAATATACGATCGCATAGCATCATGCTTGGGTACAGATAAATTGAAGAGCCGACCCTTGGGAAATTTACAACCGGGTACCAACTCAATCGCACAATCATAACTTCTATGCGGAGGCAAGGACGCAGATTTACTCTCACTAAATACATCAGAAAAATCAGCCAAATAGTCAGGGACATCATCTGAGGTAGAAAAAACAGGAGTATCATTACGAACACATTGACAACCCCAACTGACCACAAACACAGTCTTCCAATTCAAAACAGGATTATGAGTCTGTAACCAAGGAAAACCCAGTATAATAATGTCATGTAAATTATGTAACACCAAAAATTTGCAATTATCTTGGTGATCCGGGTCAACCCGATCACCTGGATCGAAAACTGGGGTTTATTCTCCGCCAAAGGGGTAGAATCAATACCCAGCAAAGGAATAGACTTCCGCAGTGGTATCATGGGAAAACCACAACGTTTGGCAAAATCAAAATCCATCAGGTTTAGAGCTGCTCCTAAATCAACAAAAGCCTGAGCCGAAAATGTGGACACGGAGCAAATCAAGGTAACAGTCAAAAGAAATTTAGTCTGAACACTACCCAAAACAAATGAGCGCGCAAAACGTCTTCCCCGCTTGGGGCAGACGGAAATAGCATGAGAAGCGTCTCCACAGTAGAAGCACAACTTATTACGCTTACGAAACTCATGACGCTGGGCCCCAGAAACCACTCCATCACACTGCATAGGCTCAGTGGCTGGCTCGCAAGGTGTCACCACCTCTCGCATATTTCTACGCTCACGTAGATGTCTGTCAATTTGAAAAGCTAATGACATAGAGTCATTGAGACCAGAGGGGGTAGGAAATCCCACCTTAACGTCCTTTACAGTCTCGGCCAGACCCTTCCGAAAAAGAGCTGCCAGGGAATCATCATTCCATTTAGTAAGGACTGCCCACTTTCGGAATTTCTGACAGTATAGCTCTGCAGCTTCCTGACCCTGTTTCAATGCCAACAAGGTTTTCTCAGCTTGATCAGTAACATTAGGTTAATCATACAACAACCCCAGAGCCTGAAAAAACACATCAACATCAGTCAAGACAGGGTCCCCAGGTGTCAGGGAAAAGGCCCAATCCTGAGGGTCGCCGCGCAACAGAGAGATGACAATTTGAACTTGCTGTGCAGCGTTCCTCGAGGACGTAGGCCTCAAGGCAAAAAACAACTTACAGTTATTTTTAAAATTCAAAAATTTAGAGCGATCCCCAAAAAATAACTCAGGAGTAGGAATCCTAGGCTCTGCAGCAGGCATCCGAGAGAGATAGAGTGCCATACTCCGAACTTCAGAAGCAAGCTGCTCCACACGCTCGGACAAGTGCTTGACTTCCATTGAAGAAAAAATTCCTCCTCAGCCCCCAGAGAAAAAGAGGGAAAAATGTATATATATAAAAAAAAAATTCTGACTTTTTTTTTTCTGACAACTTTTTTTTTTTGTACTATTTTTCCCTTCTGTTGAGTACCATAGAATTTTCAGTAAGGCCGGTGATTCTGTTATGATATGGTAACTGAGGAGGACAGGAGCAAAACAGTAAGGCAGCCGAACACCTGAGAAGTTGGAAACTAATGGGTTGCAGATCCCTAAACTAACCGCACAACTAGAAGCAACCGTGGAGCGTACCTACGGTGATCCTAGATGCCTCGACACAGCCGGAGAGCTAGCTACACCTAAACACAGAAACAGGAAAGCTAACTGCCCCGGAGTACAGCCCCAAAGGAATAGGCAGCCCCCAAACATATAATGGCGGTTAGACAAGACGAAAGACAAACGCAGGCAGAAAATAGAGTGAGCAAACGCTGGGGCCAAACACTGCCTAAATATGACAGGACAGAATACTATCTGCAACCCAGCAAAACCCTAGCAAAACTTCCAACACTTCTGATTACAAAAATGCTGAGATCACACGATTTCGCCACCCACTAAATCAGATCTCAAAGTGAACAAGGCTAACCCGCAGCCACTTAAAAAGCAGGGAAAGATTAATTGAACAATAACAGTGGCTACTGAAAACAGAGAGTAGCAAAGGCCCCAGGAGGGGACCCGGCTAACCTCCACAAAGGTGCAGACAAAAATGGATATAGCAAACACAATAGAAACAAGCAGAAAATATCTTATCTGAAAGTAGCAGATGAAGGCAAGACACCAGCAGACTTCAAATGAACCAGGAAACAACAATTGATCACAGGGGAGGATCATGGGAAGGCAGCTCCCCTATATCAGCCTAGTCAGTGATTACTGATTGCCAGCTATTGCTGACAGGTGAGGAGGCCCTGTCATTCGATACAGCTTCAGTACCGTCAGCAACCACCAGAGGGAGCCTCAGCTCAGACATTGTCTCCAGCACGTTCACAACATACGGTACTGTATGAGGAGCGTACAGCTGTTTACGGTGTAGGGAAAAATGTAAATCTCCGTATATATTTCCGGAGTCACACACAGATGCTCACTCAGTATGTATTTGACCGTAATACAAACAGCAGATATACGGTACTGTATGAGGAGCGTACAGCTGTATACGGTGTAGGGGAAAATTTAAATCTCCGTATTTATTTCCGGAGTCACACACAGACGCTCCCTCAGTATGGATTTCACCGTTATACAAACAGCAGATATATGGTACTGTATCAGAAGCGTACAGCTGTATACGGTGTAGGGAAAAATTTAAATCTCCGTGTATATTTCTGGAGTCACACACAGACGCTCACTCAGTATGTATTTGACCGTAATACAAACAGCAGATATACGGTACTGTATGAGGAGCGTACAGCTGTATACGGTGTAGGGGAAAATTTAAATCTCCGTATTTATTTCCGGAGTCACACACAGACGCTCTCTCAGTATGGATTTCACCGTTATACAAACAGCAGATATATGGTACTGTATCAGAAGCATACAGCTGTATACGGTGTAGGTAAAAATTTAATTCTCCATGTATATTTCCAGAGTCACACACAGACGCTCACTCAGTATGTATTTGACTGTAATACAAACAGCAGATATACTGTACTGTATGAGGAGCGTACAGCTGTATACGGTGTAGGGAAAAATTTAAATCTCCGTGTATATTTCTGGAGTCACACACAGACGCTCACTCAGTATGTATTTGACCGTAATACAAACAGCAGATATACGGTACTGTATGAGGAGCGTACAGCTGTATACGGTGTAGGGGAAAATTTAAATCTCCGTATTTATTTCCAAAGTCACACACAGATAGTGAGCATGTATTTGTCCGTGATACCAGCCGGTACACGGTAGTGTGTTAGGAGCGTACAGCTCTATACGGTGTGGGAAAAAATGAATGCTCGATAACTGTGCAGAAAAAAAGAATAAAAGTATTAGTGCTGTGTAAAAAGCAGTATGCACAGCAGTGTACACACAGCAATACAGCTATCAGGCAGCCTAATAACCAGCGCTGCTGCACACAAGAAAATCCTCCCCTGTCACTGCACACTAACTGTACAACACAATTGCTATCAGCACAGAACTTCTTATATTTTTACAGCCCTAACTCTCTCCCTACTGATAAACAGCAACCTCTCCCTACTGTTAAGATCGGCAGAAGTAAAATGGAGGTCGGCGATCAGGGCTTTTATAGACACTATGACGCCCCCGAAAGCAAGCCAATCACTGCAATGCCCTTCTCTACGATGATGGTGGACGCTGCACATGTCATCTCGTTGCCCACAGTGTACGTCCTTGCTCATTGGCTGAAATAAGTGACTATATGGCAATCACTACAGCCTCTGATGGTGAGGATAGGCTTATCTGCAGGTAGTCACCAGGTACTACTACAGGGCAGTCCTCGGGTCTGCAGCAGCTGACCGGAGGATCAGAGGCACGGATACAAGATACAAGTGGACGAAGGCAACAATGATGTCAGACAATCCGAAGTAAAGCAGCAAAAGCTGACCTCTGCAGGACACAAGTGGTCAAATTCTTGCAAGGTCTGACCTCACCTCCCTATAGCTAGGTCGAGACTCACCTGGAGCCGTAGAATTCAGCAGTGCTGGAAATACTGCATGAGGCTGCTCAACGAAACAACTCGAGTCTGGGAGGAGCAGAGATATGATCTCAGTGACTAGGGAGAAGCTTACTGCCCGTGCGAGTCATCGCGTGACAGTATTCCCCCTGATGTATAGGCCAGATTGATGGAGAAACCGCTCAAGAATAGTAGGGGCGCAGATGTTGTCAGCAGGCTCCCAAGATCTCTGCTCAGGGCCAAAACCCTTCCAACCGACCAGAACTTTCTTGGAATCCAGGATGTCCATTACCTTAAACATGTCCAAAAGGCCCTCAGCACCAGGAGTAATAGGCTTGCAGAAGCAGTTCAGGACCACCTGTTTTAGCAGCAAGATGTGGAAGGAATTGGGGAGCCATAGGATCACAGTAGCTGGACACTGTAGGTGACTGGATTGACCTGCTTGAGGACCTTGAATGGCCAAAAGCACCGAGGAGCAAATTATAAGAAGGCACCTTCAGACGAATGTTATGAAATGACAACCAAACTGAATCTCCTGGTCGGTAATGGGAACCTCTCTTCTTGTCTGCATGAAACTTCCTCCTGGACACAGCCTTAAGGAGGGAGGCCTGAGTCTGCTGCCAGATCGGGAAGAAATTCCCATATGAGAAATCAGCTGCTGGTACCCAGAAGAAGCTGACTTAGGAGAGAGCACTAGAGGATTCAGGAAGTATGCAGTAATGCTTCGGAAGGGTCCAATGCGTTTGTTGTAGGAATATTCTGCTTAGGGAAGCAATTGCAACCAGTCATCCTGATGGGCAGAGACATAGTGAAGCAGAGAATTCTTGAGAACCTGATTGACAAATGGGTCTGAAGGTGATACTTATTATTTTTCATTTTTATTTATAGGTAATTTTTTTTGGCTATTCTAATATGTCTCTCCCTTTTTTTTGCTCTCTCTCTTTTCTGAATGCTACACACCTGTTTTCTAATCAACCTGATGGATATATAAGGTTCCTCCCATGGTTTAGTGTTCATTCACATCAAGTCTAAGAACATGTCCTGTTCGAAACGTGTATGATGAATATATGTCCTTTCTTCCTCCCATGTTTCCCCCCCTTTTTCCAAATATCCTTTGGCAAATGATTTTTGGATAATAATAATAATAATCTTTATTTATATAGCGCCAACATATTCCGCAGCGCTTTACAGTTTAACAGTTTCAAAACACAAGTCATAAGTAACAACGTTAACAATAGAATAATTGAAGCAAAATAAGATGACCCTGCTCGTAAGAGCTTACAATCTACAATGAGGTGGGGGAGATACAAAGTACAGGTGTGTATATACAATGGTGTATTTACAATGATGGTCCAGCCATCTTGAGGGAGTGAGGGATGGATGGAGATAGTGAATGGGCCACACACACACACACTTACACATAGAATGACTTTAATTAGTGAACGTGATAGGCCGCTCTGAACAAATGTGTTTTGAGGGAGAGCCTGAAACCATGCAAATTGTGGATAGTCCTAATTTCTTGGGGTAGAGCATTCCAGAGGATTGGCGCAGCGCGGGAGAAGTCTTGGAGTCGGGTGTGGGAGGTACGGATTAGTGCAGAGGTTAGTCGAAAGTCGTTTTCAGAGCGCAGCAGTCGGTTACGCTGATAGATAGAAATGAGGGAGGAGATGTAGGGGGGAGTGCTGCACTGTGGAGAGCTTTGTGGGTGAGAACAAGTACTTTGAATTGGATCCTATAATGAATGGGCAGCCAATGTAAGGACTGGCGAAGAGCGGACGCGTTCGAGTACCGATTAGCCAAATGGATGACCCTGGCTGCTGCATTCAGTATGAACTGGAGAGGGGATATTTCTTTTTTAAATGAATAAGAATAAATCTTGGATTTTACCTGTAATCAGGAGCTGGATCCAATTTTTTTTCCTGCATCTGAAGGTGATGTCCAGAGGAGAAATCCAACTGGACATTCAGCAATTTGCAAAGCGCTCTGTAGATTTTAGAAGTGAATTAAATTGCATTATAGAATGCTGTAGATAAGCACTGAAAGGCAGTGGCCGCATCTTAATACCGCCAAAACTGCTGACAGGTTCCCTTCAACCATTGGGTGGACTTCAGAAAGGTTAAATTTTTATGGTCTGTGTATACGATCAGTGGAGAGCTGGCACTTTCCAATAGATGTCGCCGTTCTTCAAGCACCACCTTAATGTCCAGTATTCACGATCTGCAATGCTATAGTTTCCCTCATTCAATGAGAACAGCTTAGTGAAAAATCAACAGGAGACAGACCTCCCAAAAAAAGTCCTTTGCAGAAGGACTGCTCCAGCACTGATAGAGAAGTCTTAATTTCTAGGAGGAACTGCTTTTTAGGATCGGTGTAGTGCATCACTTGAACTCTCTCAAAGGCCTCTTTCAGGTGTTGGAAGGCTGACACAGCTGACTGAACCACTACTTGGCATTAGCTCCCTTTTTGTTAAGGTGGAAATGGGTGCCATGATGGACGAGAAGTGTTGAATAAATTGCCTGTAGAAGCGCTGGATGGCATGCAAACCTTGAGTATGAGGCCAGTAGAGAATTGCAGAAACCTTCTCTGGAACCATCTCAATACCCTGGTTGGAAAAATTGTAGCTGAGGAAGGGCAAGGAGGTCTTTTCAAAGACATATTTGGACAGCTTGGCAAACAAATTGTTCTCCCGAAGTCTCTGAGAACTTGACGAACGTGTCTTCTGTGGGAGGTAGATCATGGGATATTGTCCAAATACAAAACCATGGAAACATAGAAGCAATCATGGAAAATGTTATTAACAAACTCCTGAAACATGGCAGGTACATTATACAGACCAAAGGGCATGATGAGATACTTGTAGTGACTGTCACTGGTATTAAAGGCCTTCTTCCACTCCTCGGCCTTGCGGATCTGGATCAAGTTACAGTATAAGCCCCTCTTAAATCCAATTTAGTGAAGAAAATCCTTGCCCCATGGATTCTGTCAAATAGTTCAGAGATCAACAGCAGAGGGTACTTGTTCTTGATGATGATTTTGTTAAGACCTCGATAATCAATGCAGGGACATAGGGAGCCGTAATTTTTAGTCACGAAGAGGAAGCTGGCCCAGGCAGCAGAAGAGGACTTAAGGATGAATCCCTTAGCTAGATTTTCTTGGATATATTTTGACATGGCACGAGTCTTTGGCAATGATAACAGATACACCCGGCCTCCAGCTGGAGAGGTGCCAAGATGCAGATCAATGGTGGCAAGATCTCTGCCCTCTTCTCACAAAAGACGTCTGCACAGGTACGATAACAGGTAAGCAGAGAAGCAAGGGTCGAAGGCATGTAGGGTGAAAGTCTTGGGCATGACCTTGTCAAAACAGTTGGTAGCAGAATACAGTCCAAACTGAAGCACCTGGCAAGTAGACCAGTCAAGAACTGGCACATGTAAGTGCGACCATGGAAGGATCATAAGAATAGAGCTTACCAATTTAGGAAGCGCGTAGAAAGATTACTTTTCTAAATGCAGGACTCCCATCTACAATGTGACTGGCTGCTTGATATATTGGACAGGTTCTGCCAGGAGTTGTCCATTTATAGAGGTAATACTCAGGGGATTTTCAAGCTGTTTTATATGGAGCAGGAGTTGAAGAATCAGGTCCCGATGGATGAAGTTGGCAGCGGAGCCAGAGTCTAGATGGGCTGTCGCAGAGAGACACTTCTCTCCCCAGACCAGGGTGACATGGGTCAAAAGTTTTGCAAAGCAGTCTTTCTCATCTACTGCAGTCTCTCCTGCCAGCCCATAATTTTCTTTGGTTCCACAGTACATGCACATGTTTTCTCTAATCCTTCGCTGTCGCTCTAGTATCAAAATCTTTGGCCGCTCCACTTGCATCGGCTCCAAAGCAGGAAGTGGGCTTGTGGCAGCATGAGGCACTGGAAGGTTGGAGCCAGTCTGGTTGGTCGTCTGACATGAATGTGATGCAACAGCTTGCTTCAGAGCTCGCATATGGAAGCAGTAATTGACTCCTGTAGCCAGGTGTATTAGGGCATCCAGAAATGTTGGTAGATCTCTGCCCACTAAGTCATCCTTGATACAACCAGGCAGATCCTGCCAGAAGGTTATGACTAGACCTTACTCATTCCAATCTAGCTCCGCAGCCAGGGTATGGAAACGTAAAGAAAACTCTGCAAACTATCCCCATCTTGTCTTAGTGTTGAAAGCAACCAGGCAGCTTAACTGTGGCCTGATACCTCGAACACTGCTCGGAACACCTCCAGGAACTTTCCTAAGTTGCAGGTCTCCAGAGCAGCACTCTCTCAGATGGAATTTGCCCAAGTCAGGGCTGGTCCAGACAGCAGAGACACCATAAACACGATCTTGGTGTGGTTTGACGGCTAGAGATGGGTGTGGAGCATGAAGTGAATTTGGCACTGATTAATAAAGTCGTGACTCTCCTTGGGATCACCATCGTAGCAGCCAGGAAGTGAAACTGGAGAACTAGGTAGTTCCTCTGGAGAAGATGTCAATCCTGGAAGGATGTTGTGTATCTGATGAAGCATGGGACGATGTGGAAACTGAGGTGGCCAAATATTGCAGCTAAGTTACCACGTTTATTGGCTGCATGAGCTGGTCTTGACACGTTGAGAGCAAACCTCCTGAAACAAAACCAGTACACTAGACTTAGGGTACCTGGGTCCAGATCTGTCAGTGGGGTCCATGGCCTAAATGTGCTGTAACTCGAGTAGCTATGAACCCACTGCAGCACTAGCCCGGCTTAGCCTGGAGGGTTATAACTAAGTGACTACTTGGCATACACTAGAGGCACTGATAGTGAGGATAGGCTTGTCCACAGGTAGTCACCAGGTACTACCTCTCTAGATATGTTAATACAGTCTGGAACTGACATAATGTAAACCTCCAGTTTCCATGAATTTGACAAATGGGCATAACCACACCTTATCCACCCCAGCTCCTTCCGTTTTAGCAGAGCTGCTTAAAACTGGTGTGAAAATAAAAAATAAAAAAGGATTGTGCAACCTTGCTCTACTCATACACTATGTGAAATATTCAATCAGTAAATGACAATATAGCACAAAATACAAGCACAAACCAGTACAATCACAAACCAGTGTATCAGGAAATGTGTGAATACACACTGTGTGCACAATTAGTAGATAATTTGTATTATCCATGATTAACCCCTTAAGGACCAAGCCATTTTGTAGGTTAATGACCAGGCCAATTTTTACAATTCTGACCAATGTCAATTTATGTGCTTATAACTCTGGAACGCTTCAACGGATCTTGGCGATTCTGAGATTGCTTTCTCGTGACATATTGTACTTCATGTTAGTGGTAAAATTTCTTCGATATAACTTGCGTTTATTTATGAAAAAATGGAAATATGGCGAAAATTTTGAAAATTTAGCAATTTTCAAATTTTAATTTTTATGCCCTTTAATCAGAGAGATATGTCACAAAAAAAAGTTAATAAATAACATTTCCCACATGTCTACTTTACATCAGCACAATTTTGGAACCCAAATTTTTTTTGTTAGGATGTTAAAAGTGTTAAAAGTTGACCAGCGATTTCTCATTTTTACAACAAAATGTACAAAACCATTTTTTTTAGTGACCACCTCACATTTGAAGTGACTTTGAGGGGTCAATATGACAGAAAATACCCAAAAGTGACACCATTATTAACACTGCACCCCTCAAGGTGTTCAAAACCACATTCAAGAAGTTTATTAACCCTTTAGGTACTTCACAAGAATTGAAGCAATGTGGAAGGAAAAAATGAACATTTAACTTTTTTCCCCCAAATTTTTCTTTCGACACAATTTTTTTTATTTTGTCTAGGGTATCAGGAGAAAATGAATGACAATATTTGTTGTACAATTTCTCCTGAGTACACCAATATCCCATGTGTGAAGGAAGACCAATCTTTAGGTGCATGGCAGTGCTCAGAAGGGAAGGAGCATCATTTGAGATTTTGAATGTCAAATTGGCTGGAATCGAGAGCGGACACCATGTCGCGTTTGGAGAGCTCCTGATGTACCTAAACAGTGAAAACCCCCCATAAGTGACCCCATTTTGGAAACTAAACCCCCCAATGAACTTATCTAAATGTGTGGTGAGCACTTTAAACCCCCAAGGGCTTCACAGAAGGTTATAACGTAGAGTCTTAAAATTAAAAAATCATATTTTTTCCAAAAAATTATCTTTTCACCCCCAATTTTTATTTTCCAAAGGATAACAGGACCCCAAAAGTTATTGTAAAATTTGTCCTGAGTGCGCAGATACCCCTATGTGGGGTAAACCACTATTTGGGCGCATGGCAGAGCTCGGAAGGGAAGCAGCGCCATTTGACTTTTTTGGTTGGAATTGAGATTGGACGCCATGTCTCATTTGGAGAGTCCCTGATGTGCCTAAACAGTAGAAACCCCCCACAAGTGACCCCATTTTGGAAACTAGACCCCCCAAGGAACTTATCTAGATGTGTGGTGAGCACTTTGAACCCCCAAGGGCTTCACAGAAGGTTATAACGTAGAGCCGTAAAATTACAAAATCATATTATTTCCACAAAAATGATCTTTTCACCTCCAATTTTTATTTTCCAAAGGATAACAGGACCCCAAAAGTTATTGTGCAATTTGTCCTGAGTATGCAGATACCCCATATGTGGGGGTAAACCACTATTTGGGCGCATGGCAGAGCTCGGAAGGGAAGCAGTGCCATTTGACTTTTTTGGTTGGAATTGAGATTGGACACCATGTCGCATTTGGAGAGTCCCTGATGTGCTTAAACAGTAGAAACCCCCCACAAGTGACCACATTTTGGAAACTAGACCCCCCAAGGAACTTATCTAGATGTGTGGTGAGCACTTTGAATCCCAAAGGGCTTCACAGAAGGTTATAACGTAGAGCCGTAAAATTAAAAAATCATATTTTTTTCCACAAAAATGATCTTTTCATCCCCAATTTTTCTTTTCCAAAGGGTAACAGGACCCCATAAGTTATTGTGCAATTTGTCCTGAGTACACTGATACCACACATGGGGGGGTAAACCACATTTGGTTGCATGCGAGCTCAGAAGGGAAGGAGCGCCATTTTGAAATGCAGACTTTGATGGAATGGTCTGCTAGTGTCATGTCGCGTTTGGAGAGCCCCTGATGTGCCTAAACAGTAGAAACCTCCAACAAGTGACCCCATTTTGGAAACTAGACCCCCAAGGAACTTATCTAGATGTGTGGTGAGCACTTTGAACCCCCAAGTGCTTCACAGAAGTTTATAACGTAGAGCCGTGAAAATAAAAAAATCATATTTTTTTCCACAAAAATGATCTTTTTGCCCCCAAATTTTTATTTTTATAAGGGTAACAGGAGAAATAGGACCCCATAAGTTGTTGTGCAATTTGTCCTGAGTACACTGATACCCCATATATGAGGGTAAACCACTGTGATCGCCTTACTGCGATCTTTGGGAGACAGAATGAACAAATCCACAAAAGGTGAATAATTGGTTTTAATTTTTACACCGTTCCTCATGCGGTGTTAGTGATTAGGTGACTTTATTCTTCGGATCGGTGCGATTACGGCGATACCAGATTTACATCCTTTTTTCATGTTTAGCTTCTGTCACACACTAAAAGACGCTTTTTTTCGAAGAATTTTTTGTAAGAAATTTTTGCATTGCCGTATTTTGAGAGCTATAATTTTTCCATATTTCGGCCGACAGAGTCATCTGTGGGCTTATTTTTTGCGGGACGAGCGGACGTTTTTATTGGTAACATATTTGGGCACATAATGTTTTTTGATCTCCTCCTATTCCGATTTTTGTGGAAGCAGAATGAACAAAAACCAGCAATTCTGAAATTGTATTTTTTTTTCCTCCATTCCGCGTGTGGTAAAATTGATAAAGCAGCTTTATTCTTCGGGTCACTACGATTACAACGATACCTCATTTATATCTTTTTTATGTTTTGGCGTTTTTTACACAATAAAAACTTTTATAAAAAAATAATTATTTTTGCATCACTTTATTCTGTGAGCTATAACTTTTTTATTTTTTCGCTGATGATGCTGTTTGGTGGCTTGTTTTTTGCGGGACAAGATGACATTTTCAGTGGTACCATGTTTATTTATATCCATTGTTTTGATCGCGTGTTATTGTACTTTTTCCAAGCGGTATGATGATGGTATGATGCTACGTTTTTTTTACGGCTTTCACTGAAGGGGTTAACTAGGGTTATGCTTTTATAGATGGGATTTTACAGACGCGGTGATACCAAACGTGTTTTTTTTTTTTTTTACATAAAATTTTTTAGGGAATTTTTTTTATTAATTTTTAATATTTATTTTTACAATTTTTAAAAAAAATTTTTTTTTTACCTAGTCCCTTTATGGCACTTTCACTTTTTCACTTTTGATTGCAGGTATAATACATTGCAATGCTCTGGCATTGCAATACATTATACCAATGGAGAAAGCTGTTGAGACCATGTTGTGAGCATGGTCTCAGCGGCTTTCCGTAGCTGGATGACCCAGAGGTTTTCATGATAACCCCGGGTCATCAAGGCAGAGAACGGGCCCCGCGATTGAGGCAGAGGGAGCCCCCGACCCTCTGCCTCCCCCCCTGAACACTGCGATCGCGCTCAATCGCAGCAGTCAGGGGGTTAACAGCCAGGGTCGGCACGGACGCCGCTCCAGGCTGTCAGTGCAGGAAGCTCGGCCACTGCAACGCTGAGCTCGTGCACTGATCCTGCCCGATCGCTGCTGTGTTTGATCAGTCACATTGACTGACCAATCACAGTGCTGTGGGTGCGGGGACCGACTGCAAAGGTCCCCACACCTCTTGCCGTGCCTGTCAGCTGTCTGTGACAGCTGTCGGCTCTGAACTACCACTGCGTGTTTACACGCAGTGGTAGTTCAAAGGCATGACGTGCACAGTCCGTCCTGGTGCCGGAACTGACATCCTGCCATGACGGACTGTGCGCGTCAATGGACATTAAGGGGTTAATTATATTATTGAACATCGACTTAACCCCTTAGTGACTGAGGTAATTTTGACCTTAATGACCCGGCCAAATTTTAGAAATCTGACTAGTGTCATTTTATGTTGCAATAACTCTGGAACCCTTCAAAGGATCCCAGTGACCCTAAGGCTGATTTTTCATGACATGTTGTAAAATTTTTGATATGACTCGCTTTTATTTGTCACAATTTTGGCAAATCGCAATTTTCAAACTTTCAATCTTTATATTCGTAAACCAGTTAGTCATACTGTACAATTAATTAATAACATTTCCCATATGTCTACTTTACATCTGCATAATTTTTCAAATGTAATTTTATTTTGTTAGGATTTTAGAGGGGTTAAAAGTTTAGCAGCAATTTCTCAACAAATTTAAGAAACTCCCCCAAAATTATACCATTTCAAAAACTGCACCCCTCAAATACTTCAAAACTGTTGTCAGGAAAAACTTTAACCCTTCATGTGCTACACAAGAATTATTGCAAAGTGGAAAGAAAAAAATAAGGTTTAAATTTTACCTCTAAAATATTGCTTTAGCCCCAATTTTTTCAACTTTGCAAGAGGTAATACCAAAAACTGGATCCCACAGTTTATTACTCACTTTCTTTCAAGCTCGGCGATACCCGACATGTAGTCAAAAAGTTCTGTTTGGACAAACTGCAGGGTTCGGAATGGAAAGAGCACCATTTGAATTTTGGAATACAAATTGTCTGAAATAGATTGCGTGTGACATATCACATTTGTAGAAACCCTAAGGTGCCTAACAGTATTAATTCCTCCGCACAAAAGACCCCATTTTGGAAACTACACTCCTCAAGAATTTTATCCAGGCTATAATAAGGAATTTTAACCCAAAGGTACTGCACAGAATTTGATGACATTAAGTCATCATACTAAATATGTTATCACTAGTCTTTAGCGCAAGTGCTCACTATTCGATTTTGCATCGGGTGCTCGGGTAGGCCTTGAGTATCGTGGGTGCTCGAGTAACATGCTTGAGTCCCCTCCCTGCATGTTTTGTAGCTGTTAGGCTACTTTCACACATCTGTTTTTTTGTGTCAGGCATAATCCGTCGAATACCTGAAGGGACGGATCCGGCGCTGAAATGAAAAAACTGTTGCAACGGATCAGTTTTTTTGCTGGATCCGACCTGAACTTTTGAACCCGGAAAAAGAAGTTTTGCAGCTGGAAAATGCAGTTTTGCATGTCCGGAGACAGTGGAAAAAGTAGTAGTAGTAGTAGTAGTAGTAGTAGTAGTAGTAGTAGTAGTAGTAGTCCCTGATTTTCAGAATCCGGATCAGTCTTTTGACGGATTTCACAAAAGACTGATCCGGTTCCATAGACTTCTATTATTTCCGGCCGCCTGATGCGCCGATTCAGGCACTATCAGGCGAGTCCGGAAAAGAAAGAAAACGTTGCAGTGACCGTTTGGTCCGGCTGCCGGAATGTACATTTCCGCCGGATCCAGCCAAAAACGGATGCAACGCAATGACATCAGGCGCGATCCGGCGCTAATGAAAGTCAATGCCAAAAAACCGCATCCGGTACCGGATCCGTTTTTTTAAAAACACGCCGGATCGTGCCTGACGTCAAAAAACTGATGTGTGAAAGCAGCTTTAGACACCCAAAGAAAATATGCAGGTATTGCCTGTGTATGGCATATTTTTGGGTAGGAACTCGAGCAAGTCACTTGAGCATCTGCGATAATCGGTGCATACCCGAGCCCCCAGTGCAAACTCGAGTATTAAGCACTTACGCTCAACACTATTTGTCATATTGTCATAATTTTTTTTCACTTTTGAAAAGACCCTAACCCCGGCTTTAACCCTAACAGAAATGAATGAAAGAAATAAAAATTACAAAATAAAAAAAATGTAAACTAAGGGGATGACACAGGAATGATTTACCAATTATTGTTTTTTTGATAGACTATCATAGTGACCAAAAGTGTGTAACCAATAAGAAAATACCCTGTTGACTATTTGCAACAATACTTGTGATGGTTCTGTGATAGCTCCCCAATATCTTAGCAATTTCAAGAATGCTGCATCCCTCTTTAAGACTTTTAACAATTTTTTACTTTTTATAGTGAGTTTAATCTCTTTTTGGAGAAAATTTATAGCAAAGGAATGCTGGCACTTAATCCATGGCTGAAGCAGCTGTATACCACCTGTTCAATCTTTTAGCAAACCACCATCAACCATATGAGTACAGGTGCATACCTTTGTAATAGCAATGTACAAAAGTAGAAGAAAAGGTAGCACCCACCCATTAAACCCGTTGAAGAACATTGAGCTCGAAATGGACGTCTTTTCCTGAAGTCTCCGCACATTCCTCTCGCTGGACCCGAACCCGCTACTACATTACTGAATAACAAAAGTATTAATCGGAGGGTGAATACTATCTTTTCTTCTATTTTTGTACATAAATCTCTTTTTTGGCCAATTTTGCCTAAGGATATCAAGCTTCCTAATAATTCTACACAACTTAATAAAGGGTGTTGATAACTTAGGCCACATGCTCCCTTATTATACAAATACACATCACTTGATATGCTTCCTCCAATAAGCATTCAAGTTTATACAGCTTGGAGTTGGAAAATCTGCATACAAATGATTATATGACCAAAATACACACTTACCTAATAATTCTGCTCACAGTGTAGATTAAAAAAAAGCTAGAAACGAAGGGTGAATGAATAAAAAAGGGGGCAAGACAAAAAATTGCATCCAAATACTGGTGTGGATAAATGATCACACTGCAGCGGATCCTAACTACGTGCGTGCTCACGTGCATTTAGCATGACAGAGCATTCCTCGGACAACCATTAGTAATCTAACTGATAGCAGCCAAGGTGTATAAGTGTGTGAGTTTCTGTGTGTGGCCCATACTTAATATTGAATAAGACGAGATGTTTCGAAAATTTTGTTTCCATTTTTATCAGTTGCACATTATTAACATATTCTTTCAATCCTTTAATTTCAATAATTTCATTTCAATGTTGAGAAATGTAGTACTTTTTTCTTCCAAACATTGCCATTTGTTGCAAACACATGTGTGTTATGAATGTGCTAGAGATGGTTTCTGAGCAGAGGCTCCCTCTGGTGGTTACAGACAGTACTGAACCTTTCAGCGAGGAGTGGCAATCTGGAATCACGGACTGGTCTAATATAAGGGAGTTTCCCTCCCATGATGGTTGCCGGTGATCAATTGTTCTTGTCTCAATTGTGGTTCCTGGTTCATTTGGAAGTTTTCTGGAGTCCTGCCTGTATCTCCTGCTTTCAGATAAGATATTTTTTGCTTTTCTTTTTGTGCTTGCTTTTTGCATTGTTTTCTGCACTTTTGTGGAGGTCAGCCAGGTCCCCTCCTGAGGCCTGAGCTCCTCACAGTTTTTCTGCAGCCACTGTTATTTGCTCATTTGCTTTTTCCTGTTTTTTCAGCGGCTGCGGCTTGGTTTTTGTTCACACTGAGAACTGATTTAGTGGGTGGCGAGATCGTGTGATCTCAGTATTTTTGTAATCAGAATTGTTGGATTTTTGTAGGGTTTTCTGGGTTGCAGAAAGTAATCTCTCCTGTCCTATCCTATTTAGTCAGCTTGTGGTCCCAGCGTTTGCTCAGTCTATTTTCTGCCTATGTTTGTATTTTCATCTTGTCTAACCGCCATTATATGTTTGGGGGATTCCTATTTTCTTTGGGGATCTGCTCCGGGACAGATAGCTTTCATCTTTCTGCCTTTAGGTGTAGTTATCTCTCAGGCTGTGACGAGGCGTCTAGGATCAATGTAGGAACGCTCCACGGCTACCTCTAGTTGTGTCGTTAGTTTAGGAATCTGCAACCCATGAGTTACCAACATCTCAGGTGTTCGGCTGCCCTGCTGTTGTTCCTGTCCTCCTCAGCTACCGAAACATAACAGTATCACTGGCCAACCATCATGGGAGGGAACCTCCCTTATATCAGACCAGTCCGTGATTCCAGATTGCCACTCCTCGCTGAAAGGTTCAGTACTGTCTGTAACCACCAGAGGGAGCCTCTGCTCAGAAACCATCTCTAGCACATTCATAACAGTTGTCCGGTGTTGACTCTGTTGTGGAGCGAAGTCAGCAGATTTGGGACCAGGTAGTGGAGAGGTTGTCTCTCTCTCAGGAGAAGGCCCAACGGTTTGCCAACGGCATAGGACTGATGGTCCTCGGTTTAAAGTGGGGGACTTGGTTTGGTTGTCCTCAAGAAATATCCCTATGAGGGTTGCATCTCCAAAGTTTAAGCCCAGGTTCATTGGACATTATAAGATCATGGAGATTCTTAATCCTGTTTCCTTCCGTTTGCTTCTTCCAGGGACATTTAAGATCCATAACATGTTCCACAAGTCCTTATTGAAGAGGTTTGTCGAGCCAGTGGTTCCTATGGCTGCGCCTCCTGACCCTGTTTTGGTTGAGGGCAATCTGGAGTATGTGGTTGAGAAAATATTGGATTCTCGTTTTTCTAGATTAGAAACTCCAGTATTTGGTTAAGTGGAGAGGTTATGGTCGTGAGGACAATTCTTGGGTGTTTGCTTCGGACATCCATGCTAGGAGACTGATAGTGCCTATCACCGAGCTCATCCTGATCGGCCTAGTTGCACAAGTGAGGGTTCGGTGACCCCTCCTCAAAGGGGGGGTACTGTTATGAATGTGCTAGAGATGGTTTCTGAGCAGAGGCTCCCTCTGGTGGTTACAGACAGTACTGAACCTTTCAGCGAGGAGTGTCAATCTGGAATCACGGACTGGTCTGATATAAGGGAGGTTCCCTCCCATGATGGTTGCCGGTGATCAATTGTTCTTGTCTCAATTGTGGTTCCTGGTTCATTTGGAAGTTTGCTGGAGTCCTGCCTGCATTTCCTGCTTTCAGATAAGATATTTTTTGCTTTTCTTTTTGTGCTTGCTTTTTGCATTGTTTTCTGCACTTTTGTGGAGGTCAGCCAGGTCCCCTCCTGGGGCCTGAGCTCCTCACAGTTTTTCTGCAGCCACTGTTATTTGCTCACTTGCTTTTTCCTGTTTTTTCAGCGGCTGCGGCTTGGTTTTTGTTCACACTGAGAACTGATTTAGTGGGTGGCAAGATCGTGTGATCTCAGTATTTTTGTAATCAGAATTGTTGGATTTTTGTAGGGTTTTCTGGGTTGCAGAAAGTAATCTCTCCTGTCCTATCCTATTTAGTCAGCTTGTGGCCCCAGCGTTTGCTCAGTCTATTTTCTGCCTATGTTTGTATTTTCATCTTGTCTAACCGCCATTATATGTTTGGGGGCTTCCTATTTTCTTTGTGGATCTGCTCTGGGGCAGATAGCTTTCATCTTTCTGCCTTTAGGTGTCCTCCTCAGCTACCGAAACATAACACATGTGGTATTATGTTCCATAGAAACAGTATAAGAAATTGTGCTGTTTAATTTCACCTATTTCCCATTGTGAAAATGAAAAATCTGGGGCTGAAACAACAGTTTAGTGTAGTTTATTTGTAAAAATGTAATTTTTTTATCTTCATGGCTCAATGGTATACAATTTTGTGAGACACAGGTAGTGTAAACATGCTTGCTACTAGAGATGAGCGAATTTGTTCGGTTTTTGTCCCTGAATCTGATTTTGACATATTCAGAGTATTCATGCCGAATGTATGCTTAATGATGAGTTCCGAACGTATTCGGTAATATCTACTCCCATTGACTCTAATGACGTTCGGCTGTGTTCAATGTACAGTTCAAACCAAAAGTTTGGACACACCTTCTCATTTAAAGATTTTTCTGTATTTTCATGACTATGAAAATTGTAAATTCACACTGAAGGCATCAAAACTATGAATTAACACATGTGGAATTATATACTTACCGGTAACAAAAAAGTGTGTAACAACTGAAATTATGTCTTATATATTAGGTTCTTCAAAGTAGCCACCTTTTGCTTTGATGACTGCTTTGCACACTCTTGGCATTCTCTTGATGAGCTTCAAGAGGTAGTCACTGGAAATGGTTTTCACTTCACAGGTGTGCCCTGTCTGGTTTAATAAGTGGGATTTCTGGCCATATAAATGGGGTTGGGACCATCAGTTGTGTTGTGCAGAAGCCTGGTGGATACACAGCTGATAGTCCTACTGAATAGACTGTTAGAATTTGTATTATGGCAAGAAAAAAGCAGCTAAGTAAAGAAAAACGAGTGGCCATCATTACTTTAAGAAATGAAGGTCAGTCAGTCCGAAAAATTGGGAAAACTTTGAAAGTGTCCCCAAGTGCAGTTGCAAAAACCATCAAGCGCTACAAAGAAACTGGCTCACATAAGGACCGCCCCACCGTGTCTTTGTGCGATGCAGAAAAGGTGAACAGATGGATTCTACATGCCTGGTTCCCACCATGAAGCATAGAGGAGGTGGTGTTATGATGTGGGGGTGCTTTGCTGGTGACACTGTTGGGGATTTATTCAAAATTAAAGGCATACTGAACCAGCATGACTACCACAGCATCTTGCAGCGGCATGCTATTCCATCCGGTTTGCGTTTAGTTGGACCATCATTTATTTTTCAACAGGACAATGACCCCAAACACACCTCCAGGCTGTGTAAGGGCTATTTGACCAAGAAGGAGAGTGATGGGGTGCTACGTTTTGATGCTTTCAGTGTGAAAGTACAATTTTCATAGTCATGAAAATACAGAAAAATCTTTAAATGAGAAGGTGTGTCCAAACTTTTGGTCTGTACTGTATATTGCAAAAGCAATATTCCATGCCGATCGTATTCGGAACCGAATAAGAACAAATTCGCTCATCTTTACTTGCTACACCTCTCTTTGAATTAATTGAAGAATGCAGTTTGTTAAGTTGGGTCACTTTTGGGGGGCCCTGCTGTCTTGACAACTCAAGGGCTCTGCCAATGTAACATGGCATCCACAATCCATTCCCGTAAAATCTGTAGTCCAATCTGGTCCTCTTTCATTTCTGAGACATACTTTGTGCCTGAACAGTAATTTCTGACCATGTATGGGGTATTGGCGTACTCAGAAAAATTGTGTTACAGAATGTGTGGTTCAATTTCTCCTATTACCCCTTTTGAAAATGAAAATTTGGGGCTAAAGCAAAATTCTACTGAAAAAAAATTGTTTCATTTTCACCAACAAATGTTATAACTGTCTGTGAATCTCTTGTGGGTGGAAGATGCTCACTACAGTTTTAGATCAATTACCTGAGAAGTGCAGTTTCCAAAATTGGGTCACTTGTGGACATTTCTGTTGTTTTTTCACGTCACAGCCTCTTCAAATACGACATGGTTTTCGCAATCTATTCCAGCCACATTTCCCTGCCAGAAATTAAATAGGGCACTTTGCCTCTCATACCATGTAGGACGAGAGAAACAGTTGTGGTAGTAAATTTTGGATCAGTTCATAGATAGAGAGTGTGAAAATTTTATTGTCCGCTTATTGAGGTCAGGTCCAGGATTGTGATGCCCCCTTGAGGTCTGAGGAGTACATTCCTTAATTGAAGTAAAAGAAATAAATCTATGGGACACATTCATTCCTGCTCTGAATATGTCAAAGTTCATCAAAAGTTCGTATTCCCATACTCTTCTGTATCTCAGGGATGTAAAGTTAAAGTTACCTTTTAATACCAGCAATTTTATGTCCATAATGCTATAATAAGGGCTATAAAGGTGTTTGGCCACAGGTAGATCTATTATTTTTCTTTTATTGATAATAGATGAGAATTTATCATTGTTCTAAGTTTTTGTCCTGTGTCCCCCACATACAGATCCTCAAAAGGACATTTGGTACATATAACTAACGACACTACATTAGTTGTGGTGCAACTGAAAGTACCAGGGATTTTTGTAGTCCTGATGTGAGTTATCTTTATCTTGTCTTTTGTCATTATAAATAAACAAGTTTGGGATATGTAGAAACATCCCAAAAGTATTACCACATGTCACAGCATGACTGTTTGTGCAAAGAAAAGAAGAAGAAAATACAGCAAAATTAAAGAAATAAGCCTGAGCATAAGTTAAGGGTATGCCACACTGAACAATATCGCTAACGGGATCGCTAAAAAACGTCACTATTTAGCGATCCCGTTAGCGATGTTGTTCAGTGCGGCAGCTGCCAGCGACGAGCTTCCTGCTGTGATCTCGCTCGTCGCTGGAATCGTTCCGGACCCTATTTTCTCGTCGGCGCTCCCGCTGGGTAAGTATATATCGCTAGTGTGGCACCTTTTCTTAGCGATTTAGCGGTACTTTTGTACCGCTAAAGTCGTTAAGAAGATCGCTAACGGCGATAGCGTCGTTAACTATATCGCTAAATGTGGCCGCACTTAGCGATATAGAAACAATCCCGCTAGCGATCGCATTAGTATGCGTCGTTATCGTGATCGCTAGCGGGATTGTTTAGTGTGGCAGTACCTTTAGTGTATGTGCAATGAGTAAGAGCATGTTCACACCATGGACTTTTCACAGACTTTTCACAGACATAAAAAAACAAAAACAAAATGAGCATATACCCTATAGTAAGTAAATAAGTAGATAGTAAGAGTACATGTAAGTAACACAGGGTACTTGGTTTATACTTTTTTGATCAAAAAGCGTCACTGCCACTGGCAGACATACTGGAGGTATGCAGGACGGCTAATAATGAGGGCAATCTTTCCTGTTTATCTGGCCCTCATGTGCGGTAGACAGGGAGAGATCCCTGCAGCTCCACTGCCTGCAAGAGAAAATGGCAGTGGAGCGGATCTGTAGCAATCCATCCTGCTCCCTGCCCGCACTTCCTGTCTCTCACACAGTCAGCAGCGCGGCTGGCTGACGTCATCATTCAGCGCCGCGGCTGTGCCAGAGAGAGGAAGCTGCCGGCGATGGTGATGCTGTGGGAAAGCGTGTGGAGAGGTGAGACGTGCTTTGTGTTTGTGTGTGTGTCGCTGTGGGGTAATGTACAGAGAGGTGAATGGTTCTGTATGTGTAGGTGGAGGGCACTGATAGGGGAGAAGGCAATAATGGTGTGCTGGGGGAAAGCAATGATGGCGGCAGTTGAAAGGACAATGATGGGGTGGTGGAGGAGGAGGAAATGATGGAGGTGGTGGAATGGGCAATGATGGGGTGGTGGGGAGAAGGCAATGATGGCGGCAGTGGAAAGGACAATGGTGTGGGTGAAGGCAATAATGGTGGCACTTGAAAGGACAATGATGGGGGTGGTGGGGAGGAGGAAATGATGGAGGTGGTGGAATGGGCAGTAATGGTGGCAGTGGAAAGGACTATGATGGGGGTTAGGGCAATGATGGTGGCAGTTGAAAGGACAATGATGGGTATGGTGGGGGAGAAGGAAATGATGGAGGTTGTGGGGAAGAATGCAATGATGGTGGCAGTGGAAAGGATAATGATGGGGTGGTGGGGGAGTAGGAAATGATGGAGGTTGCGGAATGGGAAATGATGGGGGTGGTGGGGGTGAAGGCAATGATGGTGGCAATTGAAAGGACAATGATGGGGTGGTGTGGAGGAAGAAATGATGTAGATAATGGAATGTGCAATGATGGGGTGATGGGGGAGAAGGTAATCATTGTGGCAGTGGAAAGGACAATGATGGGGTTGTGGGGAAGGAGGTAATGATGGAGGTGGTGTGGGAGAAGGCAATGATGGAGGTGGTGGAAAGGGCAATGATGGGGTGGTAAGGGGAATGCAATGATGGAGGTGGTGTAAAGGACAATAATGGGGGTGGTGGGGAGAAAGCAATGATGGATTATGATGGAGTGGTGGGGAGGAGGAAATGATGGATGTGGTGGAATGGGCAATGATGGGGGTGGTGGGGAAGAAGGCAATGATTGTGGCAGTGGAAAGGACAATGATGGGGTGGTGGGAAGGAGGTAATGATGGAGGTGGTGGGGGAGAAGGCAATGATGGAGGTGGTGTAATGGGCAATGATGAGGGTGGTGGGGAAAAGGCAGTGATGGTGGTGATGGAAACTGCAATAATGGAGGTGGTGGATTGGGCAATGATGGGGTGGTAATGGAAAGGACAATGTTGGTGGAAAGGGCAATGATGGGGTAGTGGGGGAGAAAGCAATGATGTTGGCAGTTGAAAGGACAATGATGGGGTGGTGGAGGAAGAGGAAATGATGGAGGTGGTGGAGTGGGCAATGATGGGGTGGTGGGGGAGAAGGCAATGATGGAGGTGGTGAAGAGGGCAATGATTGGGGTGGGGAGATGGCAATAATGGGATGCGGGGGAGGAGGACAATGAGGAGTCTGGGGGATTGGGATGGGAAGAAGGGGGATTTATAATGGATTTAGGAACAGGGGAGGTGGAGGAAGATGTTATTATTGCTTATTATGTCTAACACAGTCCCTTAGTATATAGTGTACTCGCTTATTATGTATAGCGCCATCCCTCAGTATATAGTGTAGTCACTTTTTATGATGCTATCCCTTATTATATAGCTTCCTCTGCTGTTATGTACAGTGATGTCTCTTACATAGTGTATTCTTGTTATTTTTGTTATTCACAGCGACCTCTTTCATTACATAGTCCCCTCTCTTGTTAGATATAAAATGACTGCTGATGGAGGAACTGGTGACCAAACTACGAGTCCATCAGCTCCTCCATTAGAAAAGAAGCTTTCCCATGCTCCATCAGCCATCATTGCTTTATAAAGCTAACAAGACAGGACAGTATGTAATAAAAAACAGGGCTCTATATAATCCGACATGCAAGGGATGGTGCTGTACATAACAAGAGAGGGCACTGTATAATAAGGGATGGCAATATACATAATAAAGGAGACAATGTAATATATATACATGTATATGTGTGTGGCTCTCTCTCTCTCTCTCTTATATATATATATATATACAGTACAGACCAAAAGTTTGGACACACCTTCTCATTTAAAGATTTTTCTGTATTTTCATGACTATGAAAATTGTACATTCACACTGAAGGCATCAAAACTATGAATTAACACATGTGGAATTATATACTTAACAAAAAAGTGTGAAACAACTGAAAATATGTCTTGTATTCTAGGTTCTTCAAAGTAGCCACCTTTTGCTTTGATGACTGCTTTGCACACAGGTCATCTGGCGTAGCAACCCATCACTCTCCTTCTTGGTCAAATAGCCCTTACACAGCCTGAAGGTGTGTTTGGGGTCATTGTCCTGTTGAAAAATAAATGATGGTCCAACTAAACGCAAACCGGATGGAATAGCATGCCGCTGCAAGATGCTGTGGTAGCCTTGCTGGTTCAGTATGCCTTCAATTTTGAATAAATCCCCAACAGTGTCACCAGCAAAGCACCCCAACACCATCACACCTCCTCCTCCATGCTTCACGGTGGGAACCAGGCATGTAGAGTCCATCCGTTCACCTTTTCTGCGTCGCACAAAGACACGGTGGTTGGAACCAAAGATCTCAAATTTGGACTCATCAGACCAAAGCACAGATTTCCACTGGTCTAATGTCCATTCCTTGTGTTCTTTAGCCCAAACAAGTCTCTTCTGCTTGTTGCCTGTCCTTAGCAGTGGTTTCCTAGCAGCTATTTTACCATGAAGGCCTGCTGCACAAAGTCTCCTCTTAACAGTTGTTGTAGTGATGTGTCTGCTGCTAGAACTCCACATGGCATTGACCTGGTCTCCAATCTGAGCTGCTGTAAACCTGCGATTTCTGAGGCTGGTGGCTCGGACAAACTTATCCTCAGAAGCAGAGGTGACTCTTGGTCTTCCTTTCCTGGGGCGGTCCTCATGTGAGCCAGTTTCTTTGTAGCGCTTGATGGTTTTTGCAACAGATGGAAATTATTGGCAATTATCAAGAAACACTCAATAAAGGAGTGATTCTGCAGGTGGGAACCAAAGACCACATCTCAGTACCAATGCTTTCTGGCTGATGTTTTCGTCACTTTTGAATGTTGGTTGTGCTTTCACACTTGTGGTAGCATGAGACGGACTCTACAACCCACACAAGTGGCTCAGGTAGTACTGCTCATCCAGGATGGCACATCAATGCGAGCTGTGGCAAGAAAGATTGTTGTGTCTGTCAGTGTAGTGTCCAGAGGCTGGAGGTGCTACCAGGAGACAGACCAGTACACCAGGAGACATGGAGGGGGCTGTAGGAGGGCAACAACCAAGCAGCAGGACCGCTACCTCTGCCTTTGTGCAAGGAGGAACAGGAGGAGCACTGCAAGAGTCCTGTAAAATGAACTCCAGCAGGCCACAAATAATAATAATAATCTTTATTTTTATATAGCGCTAACATATTCCGCAGCGCTTTACAGTTTGCACACAGTATCGTCACTGTCCACGATGGGGCTCACAATCTAGATTCCCTATCAGTATGTTTTTTGGAGTGTGGGAGGAAACCGGAGTACCCGGAGGAAACCCACGCAAACACGGGGAGAACATACAAACTCCTTGCATATGTTGTCCTTTGTGGGACTCGAACCCAGGACTCCAGCGCTGCAAGGCTGCAGTGCTATCCACTGAGCCACCGTGCTGCCCAAATGTGCATGTGTCTGCACAAACGGTTAGAAACCGATTCCATAAGGATGGTCTGAGTGCCCGATGTCCACAGATGGGGTTGTGCTCACAGCCCAACACCATGCAGGATGCTTGGCATTTGCCACAGAACACCAAGATTGACAAATTCACCACTGGCACCCTGTACTCTTCACAGATGAAAGCAGGGTCACACTGAGCACATGTGACAGACAAGACAGAATCTGGAGACGCCGTGGAGAGCAATCTGTTGCCTGCAACATCCTTCAGAATGACCGGTTTGGCAGTGGGTCAGTAATGGTGTGGGGTGGCATTTCCTTAGAGGGCCACACAGCCCCCCATGTGCTCACCAGATGTAGCCTGACTGCCATTAGGTACCGAGATGAGATCTGGTGCGGTTGGCCCTGGGTTCCTCCTAATGCAGGACAATGCCAAATCTCATGTGGCTGGAGTGCGTCAGCAGTTCCTGCAAGATGAAGGCATTGAAGCTATGGACTGGCCCGCCTGTTCCCCAGACCTGAATCCAATTGAGTACATCTGGGACATCATGTCTCGCTCCATCTGCCAATGTCAGGTTGCACCACAGACTGTCCAGGAGTTGGCAGATGCTTTAGTCCAGGTCTGGGAGGAGATCCCTCAGGAGACCATCCACCGCCTCATCAGGAGCATGCCCAGGCATTGTAGGGAGGTCATACAGGCACAGGGAGGTCATACAGGCACATGGAGGCCACAAACACTACTGAGCATCATTTTGACTTGTTTTAAGGACATTACATTCCACTTTAATTTTGTGTGTAATTCCAAATCCAGGCCTCCATTGGTTAATAAATTTGATTTCCATTGATGATTTTTGTGTGATTTTGTTGTCAGCACATTCAATTTTGTACAGAACAAAGTATTCAATGAGAATATTTCATTCATTCAGATCTAGGATGTGTTATTTGAGTGTTCCCTTTGAGCTTTGAAAACTATTTCCCATATCTCTTACGCATTTATGAAACATCTCTTAGCTACAATTGAAGTTTCCCTGTGTTCACAAAGACCATCCTCTGCATTTGCAAGCAAAACCTTTGCTCAAGTTTTACTAACTATAACAGATTGTTCCCGTTGATACTGTTTGACACAGTTTCAAGTATTGATTTTTTCACAAAGTATTTGTGCCCTAAATTTATGACATACATTTTACATTTGTGTTGTTGAACATAGTGTATTTAACATTATTTGGGAAATCCATTATTATGTATATTTACCGTATATATTTCTATTGACCATATAACAAAAAAAAATCTGTGGTTACATTTTAACTTTAATGCTAACACATTGAGCCAAAAAACTTCACAACCCTGATTTAAGCTTTGATAAATGGACTGACCAACCAGTTCTTTCTGTACTTTAAACACATTTTTGTCAACATTTGGCTCAAACAGATGTATTATACCAAATCTATCACACATTAGAGCACAGTGCTATGTATAAACACAATGCAATTTTTAGTGTTGTTCCTTCTCTAAGCAGTTTTCTTCCTTAGTAAGTGATCTAGAGTGTACAAGGAAGAAAAACTATAAATAAGATATATAAGTAACAAAATTTAAAACATTTCTGTCACACTACAAACTGTACACATTATTAAAGGGAATCTGTCAGCAGGTTTTTGCTGTGTAATATGAAGACCTCAATAGAGATAGTGTCACGATTGGCTGCAGCCGCTGAGAAGCGGCCCAGCCCATAATCGCCCCCACGCTGACCGACCACCACGGCGTGGGGCGGGCGTCCCCCGGGGACGCAATATGAACCCTCCATACCGAAGAGGGGGACCTGGGCCTATCCGAACTAGGGAAGGGCAGAGACCGGGGTTCTGTGGCAGCTGAGCATGTGGACAAGGAAGAGACACGTAGAACTTGATTACACCGCACAACTTCAAGTATAGGGGAAGTAAAGTTTACTAAAGTAAATAAGTGAAGACACACAGTACATAAATCAAACATGACTATGCCAGGCTCCCGATTCCACACCTCCCAGAAGGGTACTGTGTGGCCCAGCTATGTAAGGCACACATAAATCCAGGAGAGTGCACAGGAAGGTAACCGCAACGCTTGATATGCATTCACTGCCACTCACTCTTTCAGACACACCCATCTGAGGTATAAGAGGGAGTGACACGTAGCAAAGGCGTTGTTGTTCCGTTTGATTTCAGTCAGTTAGCTTCTGTCTAAGGACAGAGCGGCCATTCAGTTTCCTGTCTGAGGACAGTGGAGTCCAGGACAGTACAGTCTGGACTTGGAGGATACTGAGAGCTGTGCAGCGAGCTCTGGGACAAGCTGACATTTCTCTAAAGAGCTACAAGTGCTTATGTTAAGAGCGGGAAGCAGGGGAAGGGCGCATTGGAGAAGACATAGAGAAGTGCTTTAGGTATTGGATTGCCTGCACTAATTTGCCGGACACCGGGGTCCGAAGCGTTGCTAGAGCTTCATGCGTAGTAACAAGAAAACCGGAGGCATCTGGACTACAGGTCGCAGAGTGCAGCCCGAAGCGTCAATACGTAACTGGAGTCAGGGAGAACGGGGACTTTGAGTCAAGCGCAGACAAAAGTAAGGACTTAGTTCTCACCACTTAGAAGGCTCCACCACAATGTTGGCCGGGCATAACAGCTATTGAGAAAGCTGGAGAGTTCAGAGTTAACTTCGCTTCAGGCAAGTTGGACTCACATGTATATGGAAGTTAAGGAGGCCTCTAACCTGCTCAGCGGTTACCCGAATGTGCATTCTCCACCCCAACCAGCTCCCCGGGATCTTGCTGAAACACCTTCAAGTAAAAGGTATGAAAAGAAGCTGCATTGTGTGTGACTGAATTCTTATCTACACCCTGCATCATCACCATAGACTTCCAGGGACCAGTCTCACCTGTGGGAGACTTACCACCCAGCTGCCCCCATAACATCCCCTGTGAAGATCATTACAGCAGCGCTGGTCCAATTGACCAGATACCACAGGTGGCGTCACGAACTACCTACAAATCCCCTGTAAATATCCCCCATTGCACGACCGCCAGGGCCACGGACCGAGCCACCGCTACCAGTGACAACTCCCATAGATTTCCATGGGCTCGGCTCCGAGTACCCCATAGCCCTGGTATCCACAATTGTGGTGCGTGTCGAAACAACTTGGCGTCACGAACAGGATGCGAAACTTGCAATTGTGAGTCCTGTGTGCCTATATTGAACTGTTTGGTGAAAAAGACTGTTTGCTGCTTTTGGCGCCAAATACCGCCATTTTGCCGCCATATTGGCGCCCTGAGGCGCTGGTGAAGAAGGTGGGCGTGCATTCGTGGGCGTGTACCCCCCTGTGGCGCGAAAGTTATGGCCGCCCCCAAAAAGAGCAGTACCTGATCCTTTATGTCATGGAGAAGGTGGATGCGGTGCTGGAAGATGTGGCCCGCCACCGCAAAGAAGTGGAGGAGATGGAGAAAAGCTGGCGTGCCCTGAAACAGCGGCTGCTGTGGGACGCAATGCTCTCTCCCCCAAGAACGAAGCCATTACCTGTACTCCCTGTGCCACCACTGCAAACGGCTGATGAAGAACCGGAGGCCGGCTCCAAAAGTGCTGATCCCGACTCCACCGATGAAGCGGCGGGAGAGAAGGAGGCTGAGGAGGCCCTGCTCGTTCCGGAGTGCCAGCCAGGCCAGGAGGCCACAGCGGAGCACAGTCCCCCGGTAGGGACACCGGAGGGGACCCAGCCGTCAGTGATGGAGAGCGACTGGGAAGAGATGGAGAAGCGACAGCAGCAGGTTAGTGCGTTCCCAACTGAGCCACTGCGCGCACCTGCGTCCTACTCGGAATCGCAACCCGTGATCACATCGGCATCGTCCCCTGCTTACACCTCTGCATCGCAATCTACATCGCAACTGCGACCCAATCTGCATCGTAATCCTCATCGCAACCTGCATCGCAACCAGCATCGCAAGTTACTGTGGCCCCTGCAGCGACGCAATCGGCGTCCTACAGAAAAGAAGTACCCGTTGGGTCCACCGTTAGAATGAGAACTGTGGCCACTCAAACGCTGATAGCAGGACATGATCTCTTTGTAATGCGATCAAAAGAACACCGCGTCGTTCCAGCCCCAGGAGTGGAAGACGTTATTGAAGTTAGTAAGAAAAATGAAAGCCAGTAGGACCCAGACAGGGGTTTACTGCAACTAAAGAATGTAAAAAGTTGGAAGAAGTTGGCAGAATTGCACTTTATTGTCTTTTACTAATATGTATGGTGTTTACATATTTAAATAGAATACCCGGCTGGGTAAAGAGTTTAGAAAGCTAAAGAATAAATGTGATGATTGCATAGTTTGCATAAAATACCCCAGTTGGGTAAAGTAAAAGTGAAGAATTATTGATATTTCTTGAAATGTGAATACTTGAAAAGTGTGTTTTATATGCATGGACTGCGTGGCTGTGGACTGTGCCAGCCCAAGGACTTGTTTTGTAAATAGTTGCACTACGGTGCTACATCTTGGTTTTACACGAAACCATTACTATCTACCTCTGAAGAAAAACCCGTATGGTGTGGCCTAGAGTGAGGTCTGCAATGAAGTCCTGCAGCCCACCCAGGACCCACGTGGGAGGTTTTTGGTGCGGGTCCTCCACAAGTATCTTGTATATATGAGAATGTTTTGATACTTTTGATACTTTTGTATTTCTTCATTGTACAAATTGTAACGTTCAAGAAGTCTTACCTCCCGGATGGGATGAGTTATAATGTTGATGTTAATGCAAAAACAAAATGTTTTTCTTTTTCTCTTTTACAGCCCGGGAGTGCTGTGTTTAACCAAGGGGGGATGTGTGGCCCAGCTATGTAAGGCACACATAAATCCAGGAGAGTGCACAGGAAGGTAACCGCAACGCTTGATATGCATTCACTGCCACTCACTCTTTCAGACACACCCATCTGAGGTATAAGAGGGAGTGACACGTAGCAAAGGGGTTGTTGTTCCGTTTGATTTCAGTCAGTTAGCTTCTGTCTAAGGACAGAGCGGCCATTCAGTTTCCTGTCTGAGGACAGTGGAGTCCAGGACAGTACAGTCTGGACTTGGAGGATACTGAGAGCTGTGCAGCGAACTCTGGGACAAGCTGACATTTCCCTAAAAAGCTACAAGTGCTTATGTTAAGAGCGGGAAGCAGGGCGAAGGGCGCAGTGGAGAAGACATAGAGAAGTGCTTTAGGTATTGGATTGCCTGCACTAATTTGCCGGACACCGGGGTCCGAAGCGTTGCTAGAGCTTCATGCGTAGTAACAAGAAAACCGGAGGCATCTGGACTACAGGTCGCAAAGTGCAGCCCGAAGCGTCAATACGTAACTGGAGTCAGGGAGAACGGGGACTTTGAGTCAAGCGCAGACAAAAGTAAGGACTTAGTTCTCACCACTTAGAAGGCTCCACCACAATGTTGGCCGGGCATAACAGCTATTGAGAAAGCTGGAGAGTTCAGAGTTAACTTCGCTTCAGGCAAGTTGGACTCACATGTATATGGAAGTTAAGGAGGCCTCTAACCTGCTCAGCGGTTACCCGAATGTGCATTCTCCACCCCAACCAGCTCCCCGGGATCTTGCTGAAACACCTTCAAGTAAAAGGTATGAAAAGAAGCTGCATTGTGTGTGACTGAATTCTTATCTACACCCTGCATCATCACCATAGACTTCCAGGGACCAGTCTCACCTGTGGGAGACTTACCACCCAGCTGCCCCCATAACATCCCCTGTGAAGATCATTACAGCAGCGCTGGTCCAATTGACCAGATACCACAGGTGGCATCACGAACTACCTACAAATCCCCTGTAAATATCCCCCATTGCACGACCGCCAGGGCCACGGACCGAGCCACCGCTACCAGTGACAACTCCCATAGATTTCCATGGGCTCGGCTCCGAGTACCCCATAGCCCTGGTATCCACAATTGTGGTGCGTGTCGAAACAGTACCACCCAGAGGACCTCAAGGCACCAACAGATCACCGTGGCACACATAGGTGGGACATCAGGACACAGGCATGACATCAGGGTACACAAGGTCATCAGGACGCAGGCAAAACATCAGGGTACATGAGGTCATCAGGATGCAGACAGGACACACGAGGACATCAGGATCACGAACTCAGGAACACGAACTGGACCTCAGGAACATGGACACAGGAACATGGAATCAGGAACAAGGACTGGACATCAGGAACAAGGACCGGACATCAGGAACACGGACTGGACATCAGGAACACGGACTGGATCTCAGGAACATGGACTGGAACTCAGGAACATGGACTTAGGAACATGGAATCAGGAACACGGACCGGACATCAGGAACACGGTATCAGGAACACGGACTGGACATCAGGAACACGGACACAGGAACACGGACTGGATCTCAGGAGCACGGACTCAGGAACATGGAATCAGGAACACGGACCGGACATCAGGAACACGGACCCGACATCAGGAACACGGAATCAGGAACACGGACTGGACATGAGGAACACGGACTGGACATCAGGAACACGGACTGGACATCAGGAACACGGACACAGGAACACGGACTCAGGAACATGGAATCAGGAACACGGACTGGACATCAGGAACACGGACACAGGAACACGGACTGGATCTCAGGAACATCAGAACGCTGGCATCGGACTCCAGACATCTGGCAACGATCGACAGGTTCTGGACATCGACCTGTGGACATCAGGCTCTGGACATGAGGCCGCAGTATCAGGCTCAGGACATCTGGCAACGATCGGCAGGCTCCGGGCATCAGGCAGGGAAGGATAGGATCCGGACATCTGGAAGTGGTCCTCAGTAGAGTTGAGCGATACTTTCCAATATCCAAAAGTATCGGAATCGGAATGGTATCGCCGATACCCAAAAAATATCGGCGATACCCGATACCGATACCGGAAGTCCAATGTAAGTCTATGGGAACAAAATATCGAAATTAAAAAAAACCCATTCTTGCCTTGTAGGTTAATTGTACATGAAGGAAAACAACAAAGAGTAATGTAGAATGTATTGGGGGAGGTTGAGGAGACATTAAAGGTATAGATGTTTAACACAATCCAATGGAATCGCATTAATTTTTTTTTTTTAGGAAATACGTTCGGATTGACGAAGAAATTGACAATGTTGTTAACCTTTTTTCTATTTTGGCAAATATGTATGTTTCACAACTTCCATGCTCTTCACCTTTTTAACTTTTGACACACTTTCTCCTTCATAATCTTCAGCAGCATCATCTTTGTCATCAAATTATTCTTCATTTTCACCTTCTTTATCTTCTTCTAAAACTTCTTGCTTTTCATGTTTTTGTTAACATTACTCATATTGTTCTTTTTAAACTATTATTCTTCTTCATATTATAGTCCTTCATCTTCTTCATCATATTCTTATTTGTGACATAGATTCCTGTACTTGTAATCTGTAAAAGTATGATTTTTTCATCATTCCGTTCTTGCTGCCACAAAAGATTGAAATTACAACAGTATTTGTCCGTGTTCAGTTTAGCCTGCAGCATCAGGCATTTACCAGGGGCACCACGAGGAGGAACGGACTCACCCCCATACACTGCTTAGTCTTCTTCTGCTTATAATTTAGAGCATATATTTTGCTCTTCATTTTGGTCTTATACTTCATGTTCTTCTGCCTTTAGATCTTCTGCTTATTGTTCTTGTGTCTCTTGTTCTGTATCTTGTATTTGTAGCACAACCTTGTACCAGCTGATGTTACTGGGACACGGTTACTAAGCAGGAGGTACCTGTGCTCCAAAGCACTACCAAGGACCAGCAGACGTTGCTGGAACTCGGATACCGAGATGGAGGCACCTAGGCCAAAGGCACTGCGGAGAACCAGTTGACGGTACTGGAACCCGGACGGGTAGCAGAAGGTACAAGAGCCAATGCAAGTAACGAGGACCAGCTGACTGTGCTGGAACCCGGAGGGGCAGCAGAAGGAAAAGAGCCAATGGCACAACCGAGGACCAGCTGACGTTACTGGGACACGGTTACTAAGCAGGAGGTACCTGTGCTCCAAAGCACTACCAAGGACAAGCAGACATTGCAGGAACTCGGATACCGAGATGGAGGCACCTAGGCCAAAGGCACTGTGGAGAACCAGCTGACGGTACTGGAACTCGGACGGGTACCATAAGGCACCCATGAAAATGTAAGTTGACAGGCCGCAAGCCATCTGCAGTTACCAAATCACACAGTCCTACAGTGGGTGCTTGTCCTATTTTCACAACGGAAAGAGCCTTTATTTACATATCCCACAGCACACATAGGAATCACCTAAACTGCAGGCACCATAGAGTCGGATAACCGGAATGCAACATGACAGGACAACTTATTTGAGGCTAATTTACGTTGACACTGCCAGGAAACAGCTGTGGTGCTGTAACCAGGGTGGGCATGAGTCAGTACCCGTGCCAATTACTTCCGAGCAACAACTGGCAGTGTTGGAGCCCAGGGATGAGAGGAGGACAGGGTGGAGGCAGCATGACTTTTTGTCGTACACACAGCAGGGGAACAGCTGCCATTACTCAACCCCAGTAACACAGGAGCAAGTGTTGACTGTGCTAACAGCACTTACAGGCAACAACTGGCGGTGTTGGAGCCCAGGGTCCAATGCATCGACTTCAATTGCTTCCACCTCCTCTCAGGAACACAGCACTGTTGATCAACCATCTGTCTCTTCACCGCCTGCCAAATTGCCCAGTCAGTCAGAGAGTTCTGTACAGGAGCCAGCTGAGTCTCTGCTTCTGTTCTCAGAATCTGTTGGTTTGCAAACAGGGGCACAGCCAAGCAGCATTCTGGAATGTGAAGAAGAGGGAGTATGCAGTGATGCGCAACAGCTGTGTCTCTCTGAATCTGAAGAGGCGGGTGAGACAGTGCCGATGGTCAGCACACCACAGAACGCATCTGATGATGATGAGACTCAGGTGCCAGTTTCTGTTGAGCATGGTGGTGGCCAGACCACCCAACAGCAGCAGGTGTTGGGAGAGGTTAGTGGAGATGATGAGGTCCAAGACCCAACATGGCGTGAGGAACAGGAAGGTGGTGGTAGCAGCTCTGAGGAAGCGATTGCCCCAACGGTACAAACAGGAGGGAGAGTTAGGCTGCATACTCTGTTGCCTGTAGCCTCCATTTTGGCACCTGTTCGGATTTCTCTTCCAAAAGTCTAAACGGACGCTCCCAGGACTTGCACTGCGTGGTCCTTTTTTCACACACTTGCAGATGATATTTGCTATGTCAAATGCAAGCTGTGTAATCAAAAAGTAAAAAGAGGTAAAGTGTCAGTAACCTCAATACCACAAATATGTGTAAACATGTGCGGAGAAAACACGTAGTTGAGTTACAAAGACACACTGAAGATGTACAGTCTATAGAGAATCACTGCACAAGTTTAACTGCATATGTCATGGTTAAATTTGAAATTTTTATTGCACACTTGATGTGAAAAAAGAAAATAGCTATGAGACTACTGACTGACGTTTTGGGCAACGCAGTGGCCTTTATCAAATAGTCGCTGGAAGAGATAGAAAAATTTACAGTCAATGACAATGTATAATATATACAATATATACAATAAATACATAGGGTGAAGAATATATATACATAGGAATTAGGCAACATGTTAAACATTTGGGTGATACTGTAGAACACGGAGAATTATCCCTCTAGGGTATGCGGGTGGATAATGTAGTTTTTTGTTGATTTTTGGGAGTGTGTAGAAAACAGGGGTGATGGGGTATTGAATATTAAGGAATGTCATAGTCTTACAGTCTATGGTGATCAATTAAAGATGTTTTGTCAGGATACGATCAATTTTTTGACAGATGTAAAATGTAGGGTCACAATTGAGTTGTCTGTAGGTTAGGTTAACTGACAGTTGTCTATGAATTTCGGCAATAGATTGGGTCTTATTCATAATAACGATAGCACCCTCCTTATCTGCTGGTTTAATAATAATGTTGGGGTTATCTTTCAGAGATTTTATGGCTTGTTTATCTGTGGGTGTCAGGTTGTGGCGTATCGGGTGTAGGCCCAATCTCGGCAAACCATCCACGAGCACAGGCTCTGAATGCTGGCATTGCAAAACTCCTGTCCCTTGAAATGCTGTCATTCAGGCTGGTGGAGACTGACAGTTTACGGAACTTAATGGCATTGGCAGTCCCACAATACAATGTGCCAAGCTGATTTTATTTCAGCAGGCAAGCCGTCCCTGGTCTGCAAAAGCATGTTGTTGAGGTTAAAATTAAACATGCGCTACTAAACTCCGTCAGTAGCAATGTCCACCTGACCACCGCTGCGTGGACCAGTACCCATGGCCAGGGACGATACCTTTCCCTTACTGCCCATTGGGTCAATGTTGTGGAGCCGGGTACAGATCTTGCGAGTGGCGCTGTACGTGTTCAGGCAACTACAAGGATTGCGGGAATCAAGTCTGTACACATTGACTCCTCCTTCTCCATTTCCTCAGAAACATCATTGCAGGAGCCGTCACGGTCTACCTCCACATGGACCCGTGAACGCTTAATAAGAATCTTTAGTTATATAGCGCCAACAGATTACGCAGCGCTTTACAGTTTAACAGTTTCAGAACACAAGTCATAAGTAACAACGTTACCAATACAATAATGAAAGCAATATAATCCGCACATGCTGGTGAGAGCTTACAATTTACAAATATGTGGGGGAGATACAAAGTACAGGTGTTTATATACAATGGTGTATTTAGAATGATGGCCCAGCCATTTTGAGGGAGTGAGGGATGGATGGAGATAGTGAACGGGCTACACACACACACTTACACATAGAATGACTTTGATTAGTGAATGTGATAGGCCGCTAGGAAGAAATGTGTTTTGAGTGAGCGCCCGAAAACATGCAAATTGTGGATAGTTCTAATTTCTTGGGGTACAGCATTCCACAGTATTGGCGCAGCGCGGGAGAAGTCTTGGATTCGGGAGAGATGTTCTTTAGGTGTAGGTGGCAATAGCGGGCAACAGATTGTATATGGGAGGTGAAGGAGAGATTGGTGTCAAACATAACACCCAGACAGCGAGCCTGTTGACCGATATGAGCACAGACGTGGCCAAACGTCAACAGGCCGTCCTGAAATTAATTTCCATGGGGAATCAAAGCCACACAGCGCTGGAGCTCTGGAATGCCATAAAGCAAGAGAGCGACATGTGTATTTTGCCAGCGAATCTCCAGCCAGGCTTGGTAGTGTGTGACAATGGCCGAAATCTGGTGGCAGGTCTGGGCCTAGGCAACGTCACTCACATACCATGTCTGGCACATGTGCTAAACTTGGTCGTCCAGAGTTTTTTGAGGGACTATCCGGATCTTGATGCACTGCTGCACAAGGTCCGCCTACAGTGCGCTAACTTGCGACGTTCCACCATGGCCAGATCGCGCATTGCAGCTCTGCAACGCAGATTTTGCCTTCCTGAACATCGCATCATATGTGACGTACCCACCAGGTGGAATTCCACGTTACATATGTTGGAGCGGTTGTGTGAGCAGCAGCCAGCAGTAATGGAGTATCAGCTGCATCAGTTGCAATCAACTCGCAATTTGCGCCGTTCACTTCACCACTACAGAGTGGGCCTCTATAATAATAATCTTTATTTATATAGCGCCAACAGATTCCGCAGCGCTGTACAGTTTAACAGTTTCATAACACAAGTCATAAGTGACAACGTTAACAATACAATAATTAAAGCAATATAAGCCGCCCCTGCTCGTGAGACCTTACAATCTACAATGAGGAGGGGGAGCTACAAAGTACAGTTGTTTATATACAATGGTTTATTTACAATGATGGTCCAGCCATTTTCAGGGAGTGAGGGATGGATGGAGATAGTGAATGGGCTACACACACACACAGTTACACGTAGAATGACTTTGATTAGTGAATGTGATAGGCCGCTCTGAAGAAATGTGTTTTGAGTGTGGAAGTAGGGCTGTTAATGGGGATGTTGAAGTCTCCAAGGATAAGGGTTGGTACTTCTGAGGACATGAAAGTGCGGCAGCCAGGCAGAGAAGTGGTCAAGGAACTGTGTGGGCGAGCCTGGGGTCCGATATATTACCGCTACTCTAAGGGAGGGGACGAAAGAGCCTGATGGTGTGGACCTAATAATTTGCAAAATCTTAATATAAAATTTACATGTTACATATTTACATCTAGTATAAAACATTTAACCATTAAGCCTACTTACAGAACAAGGAAGTGTAAAAAAACTTGTGCTTAAGAAAAAAGTGCAAATAAAATGTGAGAAGGGCAGTGTAACAAATAATTTAGGAAAAAGATAAACTAACATCAAGTGCTGTGTGCTGTGTAAGAGCCAGACACATTAACATGAAATCAGTCTGGAATAGCGGTGATTTTCTCCCCATAACCCGAGTAACATTCTGGGGAGAGGGGTGTAGAGTCAACGATCAGCAACTAGCTACGGTAGATCAAATACCTGAAAAAAAAAAAAAAAAAAAAAAAGGTTATTTAACATTCATAAGATACATTGTATTTAAAAAAAAAAAGAAAAATTTATTTAACATTCCTAAGATAAAATTTTTTTTAAAACATAACTATAATACACAGCAGGATCTTTAGTAAAAACCAGACTTACCACTGTAACCTCTTAATCCTTGCAAGCTTCAACACAACGTTGACAAGGTACACAGGTGGGGTGGTCGGTCTCCTAGACAACGAGCAAACTCCTTCATGTTGAGAGAGGCCACCATCTCCTTAGCTTTCTGGTACTTTTCTGTGGGAATGAGCTTGTCTCCAACCAGCCAGGAATATCCATTGAATGGCACACCATGGTTTGGTATTAGCACCCAGTACCAAAAGTGAAGCCAACCACAGTTCCCATTTCTCATGAACTTTATTTGATATACTGGCTGGCCAAACATTAGTTTCTCACAAAGGAGCTGAAGACCCTGAGTGGCAGTAGGTGCAAGTCTCTCCAGCATGACCTGTTTGTTAGATATTTGCCGTCTACACCTAAAGAACATCTCTAGAATCCGCCCTTTTCTCACCATGGAAACAACAAAAACCCTCACTGTAGCATTGATCCACTCCCGCCTGGACTACTGCAATGCTCTATTACTTGGCCTCCCCATTACTCGACTATCCCCTCTCCAGTCCATCCTTAATGCAGGAGCCAGGGTCATCCATCTGGCTAATCGGTACTCGGACGCGTCCGCTCTTCGCCAGTCCTTACACTGGCTGCCCATTCATTATAGGATCCAATTCAAAGTACTGGTTCTCACCCACAAAGCTCTCCACAGTGCAGCACCCCCCTACATCTCCTCCCTCATTTCTATCTATCGGCCTAACCGACTGCTGCGCTCTGCAAATGACTTTCGACTAACCTCTGCAGTAATCCGTACCTCCCACTCCCGACTCCAAGACTTCTCCCGCGCTGCGCAAATCCTCTGGAATGCTCTACCACAAGAAATTAGGACTATCCACAATTTGCCTGGTTTCAGGCGCTCACTCAAAACACATTTGTTCAGAGTGGCCTATCACATTCAATAACCAAAGTCGTTCTATGTTTAAGTGTGTATGTGGAGCCCATTCACTACCTCCATCCATGCCTCACTCCCTCAAGATGGCTGGACCATCATTGGAAATGCACCATTATATAACACACCTGTACTTTGTATCTCCCCCACCTCATTGTAGATTGTAAGCTCTCACGAGCAGGGTCGGCTTATTTTGCTTTAATTATTGTATTGTTAACGTTGTTACCTATGACTTGTGTTTTGAAACTGTTAAAGTGTAAAGCGCTGCGGAATATGTTGGCGCTATATAAATAAAGATTATTATTATTATTATATCAGAGGGAGAAGAGGATTGGGCCTTGACAAGGTGCCCGATTGCATCTTAAGTCTTATTGAATGTTGGAGCCAGTCCACCGTACAAAAGCAGCCATAGAGTGTCCGGGTACCTGCTTGGATTTCGATCAAAATGAAGACTACTTTGATGTACATGTACACCAATTCGAGAAAAATTACAAGGATGAGGCAGTAAGACACGCTCAGCAGAGTACAAGCAGCATTGCTTGAAGAAGTAACTTGAGCGTGATCAAAATTGAATAAATTAAAATCTCAGACTACAGTGAACACAACTCTTAGCTGTGAAAGGGCTTTTTGTGTCCTTCTACAGTGTTTTCAACCAATGTATTGGATACGGATGGAAGCACGTCACACTATAATTTCAATTGAATGGAGCAGCAAGAATTACACTAAAGAAAAAAAAAAAAAAAAGAGTGTGAGAGTGACATGTGCAGATGCCTACATACAGCGTTGTATGCCGAGCAAACTGCAGCGCGTCACCTGCACTCACACACACACCTTGCAGAGCTGTGAAAAAAACACTGCAAGGCAAAAGGAAGATGTACACAGCGGTTGGTAAAGTAGCCTGCCTAAAGCACAGTACACAAAATCGCAATCTCTAACTGTCCCTCAGAGTCAGCAGAGCAGCGTTCTGTCCCAAACTGAATTAACAGCACAGTGACGCTAAAATGGCGGCTTTATCCGACAACAATACCTTCCTTGTGTCACGGTTAGGGTAGCGTGTGTCTATTATATGAGTGTCTGTAAAATGTAACGTTACGCAGACTTATTCTGCCCTTGGGACGCAAAAATAAGACAGCAGTAATCATTTACTGTATAAAACTCCACCTATGCGCAACAAAACAAGCACGTTCCCTCTTACGGTTCCTGCGCTGACATGTGAGTAGGGAGTTTGGAGACGTTCCTGAATTTATCCCAGGTATCCAAGCATATCAGGCCGATAGGAGAGCATTAAAAACAACCCACGGTGGTGACTTAAATATGGTGAATCGAACCAGTGAAGAACTGTAGGTCGATGCGAATGAATGTGCGATCACATGACACACGTTTATAATAACCCTTGCTAGACACGAGTAACTTTGTAGACATTTGGACACACCTGAACCCAGATGGCAGTGAATATTCATTCTATTCGGCGCCACATGACTCTTGGTCCAGAATAGATTATATATTGCTAGCACAGGAGCTATTAAGGGGAGTGGAAGAGGCAGATGTGCACAGCATAGCTATATATGACCACGCGCCCGTATCAGTGACCCTGCCAGATATGGTGCAGATGGGGCCAAACCAAACTTGGCGCTTCCCGACCTATTTGTTAATGGATGAGAAGTTTCGACATCATGTGAAGCAATGGTGTTTTTAATATGTAAGGGATAATGGAGATACTAGGGATAGGCCGGAACTTTTATGGGCAGCAGGGAAGGGAGTAATGCGCGGGAAACTAATAGGTTATCAGACAACGCTAAAAAAGAAGATGGCGACAAACTACTCACAGGCTAGCAGGATATTACGCGATAGGTACACGGCAAACAAGACAAGTTCATCAACACAGGTTAAAAATAGATGTAAGCAGGCTAAGGTTGACTTACACGTATGGGTATATCGACGAGAGAGAAGCAGTAATAACAATTATAGAGCCAATGTATATCGTTATGGTAGCAAATGAGGGAGACTATTAGCACGACTAGCGAAAGGAAATCACATTCGTCATCAACATATTACAGCGTTAACGAATAAACATGGGATCATGAACACAGACCCTCGAACCATAAACACCATTCTACAAGAATACTACTCAGACTTATATAAGGTGGAACATATGGATAGTGAGGAGGGTAACACCTTTGTAGATGGAATACGGTTACCATCCATCACAAACTATCAGCTTCTCCTTTTAAAAAAACAAATTGAGGTGACGGAAGTGACAGCGGCGATAAGTTACTTTAAATACGGGAAAGCTCCAGGATCTGACGGGTTTACAGCCAAATTATTAAAATTATTGAGTGAGGATATCCCGTCCACATTGGTACGCACCTTCAATCATATATTGGAGACAGGAGGGTTGCCCAGCCATTCAAACATGTCACACATGAAGTTGCTACTAAAACCAAACAAACCTTCACATCTGCCTGGATCCTATCGTACATTCTCACTCATTGACCATTATATCAAGATTTTGTCCAGGATCATGGCAGATCTTTTGAGTAGCATTGTTCCTACGCTGATAGGGCGATCACAAGTGGCCTTTGTTAGCTACTTTGTTGGCTACTATCAGTCTCACTATGCATAACACATGTGTGCAGTGAGCAGTATTACCTTTGCCTTCGGTGGAGTAGGAAAACCCCTCTCCTATCGAAGTGTTAGTTGGGGAGATGGAAGATTTGACACCGGGACCTGAATTGTAATACTTAAATGTGACAGGTGACAAATTTGTTAAGGCGCAACTACGCGGCCCCTACATTGAGTCTAGCCCGTGAAAATTTACTGGTTGTCAATGGGGAACCCCAACACCCCGGGGCAGCTACAGTATTTAAACAATTAGAGCTGAACCAAGATTTGCTGTATCAGGTTTATAAAATACATGTTGACATTTTTTAGCAATTGCTGCTACCGCAGTCATATCGGAGGTTGGTAATGGACTTAGCGCATGCGCATGTACTAGGGTGACATTTGTGCCAAAAGAAAACCCTACACAGAATTATACAACGGTTTTACTGGCTGGGGGTCTATCAAGAAGTTAAACGGTATTGTAACTCTTGTCGCATGCGCCAGATACACAGTCCTCAGCCTCATTTAGTGAGTCCCTTGGTGCCATTAAAAATTTTAGAGGTCCAGTTTGAGAGAATACCCATGGATCTGGTGGAGCCGGTTAATAAATCAGCAAGGGGTCATCAACAGGGGCAATAAAAGGGGCACTGTGTGGGTCACCAGTTTTGAGCACACCCGAGTTCAAAAGAGAATTCATTGTCCAGACTGATGCGTCAGAGGTAGGTCTGGGTGCCGTGTTGTCTCAGGACTGGAGCTTAACGGGGAGGAGCATCCCATTAGTTTCCTGAGTCGAAAACTTACTCCATCAAAAAACAGAGACAGCATTGTAGAGAGAGAGTGCCTGGCGATAAAGTGGGCACTGGAGTCGTTGCACTACTATTTGTTGGGGATAACATTTTGTTTTGTAAATGATCATTCCCCTGTGACTGGCAGTGTTGTAGCCCAGGGAGTAGAGTTCAGGTGGTAGAAAGATGAACATAACAGGAGACTTGGAAAACGTTGGCAAACAGTTATTTAATCTGAAAACGGACAGGCAAATTCAGGTGAGATCCATGCCTTGTTCATTTTCAGAAAAATAAGCCGGTCTACATTGTCTGAGGATAGTCGCATGCGACGGTCTGTTAGTACACCACCTGCAGCACTAAAGACGCGCTCAGATAATACACTGGCAGCAGGGCAAGCCAGCACCTCCAAAGCATACCACACATCAAATACAAATATAACAGTAATAATAATATTATCAATAAAAAATTAAATTGCACACACAGTACACAGACACAGCTCATATGTGTGTATGAGAGAGTGTTTCTGTGTGTAGTTCATGCCTCTAGCCTAGAAGATCAGTCTTGCTAAAATCTTTAACACTGACCCCTGTTCTGTTCTTAAAATGGTGGATGCTGAACTGCTTCTCAGCCCCCTCATACACAATCATTATGTGGCACTGCTGGGCTCAGTCAGAGGCATCAGATTGAACTAGGCAGTCCTGAGTCATTCTCAATAGAACATTTTGTTCAGCAGTTCATCTAGTTCATTTAGTTCAGAGGTCACATGATGCATTTCCTATCAGCTCCTCACAGGATAGGGTGGAGTAAAACTGAACTAAATGAACTAATCTTTTGAACTAATCTTTTCAGTGAACTAGTTCATGGTGAACTAATCACCAAAATTAACTAGATTTCCCATCACTATGGTGTACACCTTGGTGGCGCTGTCACAAAACTTCGCCACATTTGTAACATACAGCTCTTGCCCTGTGCAGAGGCGCTGCTTGTGCTCTCTCTTGTTGCAGAGGTGTCTACAATGCCTCGACGCACAGAGCTGCTTTGTAAAGCAGTAGCAGCAGCAGCGCTCTCGGCTGGAATGGAGAACATTATGGATTTCAACAGTGTGTCTTGGTCCTCCAGCATTTTACGGTCCCAGTTCAACGGTGTGATGAGGCTTTGTAAGTTGTCCCAGTAGCGAGGGTCTAGGAGGGTGTACACCCAATAATCTGACGTGGTGAGAATGTGGCCGATGCAGCGGTCGTTTCTCAGGCAGTGCAGCATGAAATCAACCATGTGCTGCAGACTCACAAATGGCCAACAAACGCTGTCCTCTGGAAGAGCGTCACACTAATATATTTTTGTAAATTTAAAATAGAATAAAGCAGCAGCAATTTTTGAAAAATTACAAGGATGAGCCAGTGACAGACACTCAGCAGAGTACACGCTGCGGTGGTTGAAGTGGAGCGGGATCTACACTCCTACAAAAAAATTAAACCTCAGACTACAGTGAACACTGAAACACAACTGTTCACTTGCTGTGAAAGGCCTTTTTGTGGACTTCTATTAAGTTTGCAAGCAATGTATTGTATTTTGATGGAAGAGCGTCACACTAATATATTTTTGTAAATTTAAAATAGAATAAAGCAGCAGCAATTTTTGAAAAATTACAAGGATGAGCCAGTGACAGACACTCAGCAGAGTACACGCTGCGGTGGTTGAAGTGGAGCGGGATCTACACTCCTACAAAAAAATTAAACCTCAGACTACAGTGAACACTGAAACACAACTGTTCACTTGCTGTGAAAGGCCTTTTTGTGGACTTCTATTAAGTTTGCAAGCAATGTATTGTATTTTGATGGCAGAGCGTCACACTAATATATTTTTGTAAATTTAAAATAGAATAAAGCAGCAGCAATTTTTGAAAAATTACAAGGATGAGCCAGTGACAGACACTCAGCAGAGTACACGCTGCGGTGGTTGAAGTGGAGCGGGATCTACACTCCTACAAAAAAATTAAACCTCAGACTACAGTGAACACTGAAACACAACTGTTCACTTGCTGTGAAAGGCCTTTTTGTGGACTTCTATTAAGTTTGCAAGCAATGTATTGTATTTTGATGGAAGAGCGTCACACTAATATATTTTTGTAAATTTAAAATAGAATAAAGCAGCAGCAATTTTTGAAAAATTACAAGGATGAGCCAGTGACAGACACTCAGCAGAGTACACGCTGCGGTGGTTGAAGTGGAGCGGGATCTACACTCCTACAAAAAAATTAAACCTCAGACTACAGTGAACACTGAAACACAACTGTTCACTTGCTGTGAAAGGCCTTTTTGTGGACTTCTATTAAGTTTGCAAGCAATGTATTGTATTTTGATGGAAGAGTGTCACACTAATATATTTTTGTAAATTTAAAATAGAATAAAGCAGCAGCAATTTTTGAAAAATTACAAGGATGAGCCAGTGACAGACACTCAGCAGAGTACACGCAGCATTAGTTGAAGTAACTGGAGCGTGATCTGCACTCAAAAAAAAAAAAAAAAAAACACAGACTGCAGTGAACACTGAAACACAACTGTTCACTTGCTGTGAAAGGCTCCATTGTGGACTTCTATAGTGTTTGCAACCAAGGTATTGTATATGGATGGAAGCGCGTCACACTATTATTTCAATTACATGGAGCAGCAAGAATTACACTGAATAAAAAAAAAAGAGTCTGTGAGTGACACGTGCAGATGCCTACAGACAGCGTTGCATACAGAGCAAACTGCAGCGTCACCTGCACTCACACACACCTTGCAGAGCTGTTAAAACAACACTGCAGGCAAAAGGAAGCTTTACACAGCCGGTGGTAAACTAGCCTGCCTAAAGCACAGTACACTAAATCGCAATCTCTAACTGTCCCTCAGAGTCAGCAGAGCAGCGTTCTTTCCCTAACTGAGTTCACAGCACAGTGACGCTAAAATGGCGGCGGCGCCTTTTATAGTGCATTCTGACATCATTTCAGCAGCCAATCACAGCCATGCCATTAGTTAAGATGACCGCAGCATTACAGGATGTGCCCACACTTCATAAGATTCATCATTGGCTGACTAACATCACATTGCCTCTCAAAGAATTATGGGAACTTCCGATTCCGGTATACGATATTGAAAAAGTATCGGAATTAAGTATCGGAATTCCGATAACGCGAATATCGGCCGATACCCGATACTTGCGGTATCGGAATGCTCAACACTAGTCCTCAGACATCGGAAATCAGGCCGTGGTCATCAGGCTCCGGGCAAGAGGCCACGGTCATCGGACTCCGGACATCTGGCAGCGACCTAAAAAGGAATCCAAGCGGTCTGGTGCAAGCCCCATCGGGTTGAACAGGAGCCGGCTGGGGATAGCACCGAATAACAAGCTGAGCACAGAGTAGCAGAAACTCAGCAGACACACCGCACTCCTACTTCTAAGATGAACCCAGGTTATATCACAGAAAGTCAGTTAGCAAAGAGTTACAGTCACTGGGCACAGGGTTCAGGACACAGAAGGACTTCCAGGAACACAACTCAGCAGACACAGTTCAGACAGAGTCAGTTACAGGACAGGTACAGGATCAAGGATTCAAGCCAGGATATACCGCCTCCAGGACAGGCGCAGGAACAGGACCAAACAGGAATCAAAGCAAGGACTTTGGTACCAAAACATAAGCAGGAGAGGTGCAGGATACAGTTCAGACAGGGTCAGGTACAGGATCAAGGATTGAGGCCTGGATATACCGTCTCCAGGACAGGTGCAGGAACAGGACCAAACAGGAATCAAGGCAAGGACTTTGGTACCATAACATAGACTGGAGAGGTGCAGGAACACACAACACACATGGCAAAATTCAGAAGCTTTGTGAGTAGCTAAGGCCCCACCCATAGGGTAGGGAGCCTTTATATAGGAGCTGCCCCACAGCAACTGGCTGGGGACAGCATTTCAAGTACACACAAACCCTGATAAAAGCAGTGGAGGTGTGGCCACGCATGCCCTTAGCAGAATCAGAAACCATTACAGCACAATCAGTGCAGGAACTGAGGCTCAGGGTACCTGGCAGCGGCTGCATGCCCAGGCACACGTGGAAAGTCATGCACCAGCTGCAAATGACCTCGCAACCCGCGGACAGTTTCCACAGTGGCAACCAGGGACCGCACATGTGGATGGTCATGCAGCAAAGCAAAGACCTAACACCACATGAACAGCGACGCAGCAGAGCAGGGAACTGAGCAGGCTCCATACAGGTAACAGCCAACAGTTTCCCAGCTCAATTAGGGGGAAAGGAGCAAAGGGTTAAAGCAAAGACATGCATTGTCACGCCGACAACCAAGTACAGACAGAACAGCGTGACAGATAGACACTGAAACACAGAATTCAGGGATGTGTCACTTGTCAATGTGCTGCTGTTTACTAACTGTGAAGGATTTATCACTAAGAGATTAATATTGCCAACGCCCCCTCCCCTTATGATAAGCACCTCATGTTTATGGATTTTATACACAGCCTTGTGTGGGCGGTGCTAGCTTTCTCAACTCTGCTTCATTCTAAATCTAAAAGCTCTGATTATTTCGGAACTGCTGTACCAAGTAAACTAAGTGATACATCACTAAAATCAAGGTCTCATTACCCACATTACGCTGTTCTCAGATGAGGTAGCAAAAACCTGCTGACAGATTCCCTTTAACTTGATCTTTTGGATCTGATAATGATGCTGCACTCACTTTGAGAATCCACTGTTAGAATTGTTATATGTATTATTATTTCTAAAAAATATAACTCCATCCGTTTAGCCTTATTGACAGCGCCTCAGTGTACTCCCCCCCTGCTGCCAAGATCTCCTTCTGCTTAAAGGGAATCTGTCACCCTAAATTGGCGGGATATTTAAATGATGGCAGTCAGGTCAGATGGGCGGTGTTTTGGGTACTTGCCTTAACATATTGTTCGCCACTGTCTCCATTATTTCTGGGAATTGTAGTCGTTGCCCTCCATATAACGCGCCTGCGCATTGCAATCTGCGGGTAAAGCATACTGCGCGTGTGCAATTCAAGATTGCAATGCCAGGCGCATTATATGGAGGGCAACGACTACAATTCCCAGAAATAATGGAGACAGCGGCGAACAACATGTTAAGGCAAGTACCCAAAACACCGCCCATCTGACCTGACTGCCATCATTTAAATATCCCGCCAATTTAGGGTGACAGATTCCCTTTAATACAAGTTGCAGATGTCAGTCAGGCTGTGAGGCAGAAAATGAATACTCTTGGGTAGAAATGGGTGGACACCTGGATGTTCAGGTCGGGCAGGTTTGACCTAACAGTTACAAAAAGTTTGGTTGAATGGGGGGCCCGAACATCCAGTGTTTGCCACAGTCATGTGCATGACAGCGCTGCAAACACTGCTTCTGATTGTCGGTAACATCATCACCTCCGGTCAGAAAGCCATGGTTCCCACGCTGTCAAAAGACAGCGTGAGCGTGCAGCTGTGATCAGAGGTATAAAGTTTAATAGTGACAGTGACAATGAGGAACATCACACAGGGAGAAAGCTCCTGTCTGCTCCCATCAGTACAACACAATGCGATCGTGTTGTGCTGATAGTCACCATGGTCACCCTCGGCCACAAGATGACCGCTGGGTCCTTCAGAGTCCCATACCTCCCAACTTTTGAAGATGGGAAAGAGGGACAAAGGTTGCAGCGCGCTGCGGCAAATTTTAGGCCATGCCCCAACCACACCCATTTCACAACTAGTCACACTCATGTCCACGCCCTGACCACACCCATTTAGCACTGGTGATCACACTGACTGTTACTGTGGGCACACTGGTACTGAGTAAAAGAAAGAACAGAGAGAGAAAAAAACAGAAAGAAAGGAGATAGAGAAAGAAAGAAAGAGGGGTAAGCAACAAAGAACAGAGAGAAAGTAGAGAGAGAAAGAAATAAACAAAGAAAGGGAAGAGAAAGAACAGAGAGAAAAAAAACAAAGAGGGGAAAGAACAGAGACGGAGAAAGAAAGAGGTGACAGAAAAAAAGAACAGAGAGAAAGAAAGAGGGGAAAGAAAGAACAAGAGAGAGAAAGAAAGACAGAGAGGGAAAGAAAGAAAGAAAGAAAGAAAGAAAGAAAGAAAGAAAGAAAGAAAGAAAGAAGAAAGAAAAAGAAAGAAGAAGAAAAAGAAAGAAAGAAAGAAAGAAGAGGAAAGAAAGAACAGAGAGAGAAAGAAAGAACAGAGAGGAGAGAGAAAGAGGGGAAGAAAGAAAGACAGAGGGGGAAAAAGAAAGAACAGATAGAAAAAGAAAGAAAGAAAGAATAGAGAGAAAGAAAGAGGGGACAGAAAGAACAGAGAAAGAAGAAAGAAAGAAAGAAAGAAAGAAAGGGGAAAAAGAACAGAGAGAGAGAAAGAAAGAAAGAGGGGAAGAAAGAAAGAACAGAGAGAAGAAAGAAAGAAAAGAGAGAAAGAAAGAAAGAAAGAAATAAGAGGGAAAGAAAGAACAGAGCGAGAGAGAAAGAAAAAAGAACAGAGAGAAAGAAAGAAAGAGGGGAAAGAACAGAGAGAGAGAAAGAAAGAAAGAGGGGAATGAAAGAACAGAGAGAAAAAAGAAAGAGGGTAAAGAAAGTAACAACAGAGGGAGAGAGAGAAAGAAGGGAAAGAAAGAACAAGAGAGAAAGAAGACAAGAGATAGAGGAAAGAAGATGGGAGAGAAAGAAAGAGAAAGAAAGTACAGAGAGAGAGAAAGAACAGAAAGAAAGAGGGGAAGAAAGAAAAGAGAGAAAGAACAGAGAGAAAGAAAGAAAAAGAACTGAGAGAAAGAAAGAAAGATGGGAAAGAAAGAACAGAGAGAAAGAAAGAAAGAACAGAGAGAGAGAAAGAAACAGAGAGAGAAAGAAATAAAGATTCTATAAAGATACTATAGCAGCCTGGCTCCCATTGTAGTGCCCACATGAGCCTCCCGGTGCAGGACATATCATGATCCGCTCACATGGCCGACATCCCCGATTCCAAGGCGAGGACACGGTGATGGATCTGAAGCATTCCCTGAAGTGCCTCCATGATTCCGTCACAATCTCCTCCCGAAATTAACTCATTTCCAGTCATCTTTCAGCACGTCACTTCTGGTGGAACATCACGTGCGAGTTTTAAAGTGCTCTTCGGGGCTCCGGCATGTACTCCTGCGTCCACGGGAAAAGCTCCGGCCGGGACAGCGGGGCAGACTCTCAAAGTCGAGAGTGTCCCGCTGAATTCAGGACGGTTGGGAGGTATGAATGCTCCCCACCATACATCTTGTACACGCAGGGCTCTGCACACCTCATACACACACGGTTCCGCTTTGTATGCCTCGTAAACACACGGTTCCGCTCCGTCCACCTCGCACACACAAGGCTCCACTCAGTATACACAAGGCTCCACTCCATACACCTTGTACACACACAGCCACGCTTTGTACACCTTGTACACACATGACTCCACTCCGTAAACCTTGTACACATGCGCTTTGCAGCATACACCTCGTACACAAGCGGTTCTGCTCCGTACACCTCGTACACACGCGGCTCCGCTACATACACACAAGGCTCCACTCCATACACACACGGCTCTGCTCCGCTCTGTACACACATGCTCTGCTCGCCTGTACACACACGGCTCAAACGGAGCCTGTGTGTACGGAGCTGAGCGGCTCAGCTCCGTACACTTCACACACACAGGGCTCCGTTTCGTAGACACACAGCACTGCTACTTCCACCTTGTACACGCGCGGCGCGGCTCGGCTCCGTGCACCTTGTACAGACACACGGCTCTGCTCCATTCAACTCGTACAGACACGGTTCTGCTACATCCAACTCGTACACACAAGGCCCCGCTCCGTACACCTCATACACACTACAGCACCGCTACATCCACCTCATACACGGGCGGCTCCGCTCCGTGCACCTCGTACACGAGCGGCTCCGCACCGTGCACCTCGTACACGAGCGGCTCCGCTCCGTGCACCTCGTCTCCATGCACCTCGTACAGACACACGGCTCCGCTCCATCCAACTCGTACAGGCACGGCTCTGCTACATCCAACTCGTTCACACAAGGCTCTGCTACATCCAACTCATTCACACAAGGCTCCGCACACCTCGTACACACTACAGCCCTTCCACATCCACCTCGTACACGTGCAGCTCCGCTCCGTGCACCTCATGCACTTCGTACACACGCGGCTCCGCTCCATACACCTCGTACACACGCGGCTCCGCTCCGTGCACCTCGTACATGCGCGGCTCCGCTCCGTACACCTCGTACATGTGCGGCTCCACTCCGTACACCTCGTACACGCGCGGCTCCGCTCCGTACACCTCGTACACGCGCGGCTCCGCTCTGTACACCTCGTACACACGTGGCTCCGCTCCGTACACCTCGTACACACGCGGCTCCGCTCCGTACACCTCGTACACACGCGGCTTCGCTCCGTACACCTCGTACACACACGGCTCCGCTCCGTACACCTCGTACACACGGCTCCGCTCCGTACACCTCGTACACACACGGCTCCGCTCCGTACACCTCGTACACACGGTTCCGCTCCGTACACCTCGTACACACGGCTCCGTACACCTCATACACACAAGTCTCCGCTCCGTACTCCTCGTACACACACAGCTCTGCTACATCCACACTGAAAACCCGAGTCCCAACCCCACACACACACAAACTTAAGGGTATGCCACACTAAACAACATCGCTAACGGGATCGCTAAAAAACGTCACTATTTAGCGATCCCGTTAGCGATGTTGTTGTGTGCGGCATCTGTCAGCGACGAGCTCCCTGCTGAGATCCTGCTGTGATCTCGCTCGTCGCTGACATCGTTCCGGACCCTATTTAGATCGTCGGCGCCCCGCAGGTAAGTATATATCGCTAAGTGTGGCACCTTTTCTTAGCGATTTAGCGGTACTTTTGTACCGCTAAAGTCGTTAAGAAGATCGCTAACGGCGATAGCGTCGTTAACTATATCGCTAAGTTAAGCCGCACTTAGCGATATAGAAACAATCCCGCTAGCGATCGCATTAGTATGCGTCTTTATCGCTACCGCTAGCGGGATTGTTTAGTGTGGCAGTACCTTCACCCTCATCCAGCACCATGACAAACAACCATCACAGCGCAGAGTCCTGCACACAAGAGGACACTGATCATGTGACCCCTGACTCCTCCCCTCCTGTGACCTCATCACAGGTCCTGTGGGCACAGAAGAGAACAGCATAGCAGCGTCACTGCTAGCTGTGAGCCGCTGGCTGAGCTGTAGAGACAGGGAGGAGTGCATGGGGGGCGTGGCGGCTCATCTCACTGCGGGACACATAGTGTCCTCAGCGGGACAGCGGGACGGGGGGTCAAAATCGGGATTGTCCCGCTCAATCCGGGACGGTTGGGAGGTATGGAGTCCTGCAGGAGAGGTTTCTTGTCAGCACCTGCTAAGAGCAGGCACTGACACTCTTCCTAATCTGCCTGTCAGATGCTGCTCTGATGCTCTGATGAATTGTCAATGTCTTTAAAGCTGACTTTCCCTGATGTAGATTGACGTCTTTGGTAGCGTTTTTTCAGGAATGTGACTTTTTATTCCAGTCGTATACTTTATTTAGAGTGCAATCTTCAGTATCTCGTTTGAATTTAGTTTTTTTTATGTCCATTATAAAGTTTTCCAGTTGGCTGCTGTCACATAATAAGAGAGGCTTTTTATTGCAAAAACTAGTTTTTGCAACGCCATATTTTGAGAGCAATAATTTTTCCATATTTCGTCCCACAGTGTCATGTGAAAGCTTCTTTTTTGCGGCATGAGTTAATGTTTGTATTGGTACCATTTTCGGCCACATGATATTTTTTGATCACTTTCTATTCCAATTTTTGGGAGTCAGAAGGAGCTAAAACTGGCAATTCAGGAATTGTTTTTTTATACCGTTCCGCATGTGGTAAAATTGATAAAGCAGCTTTATTCTTCGGGTCAGTACGATTACAGCGATACCTCATTTATATATTTTTGTAATGTTTTTGTGCTTTTACACAATAAACACTATTTTATAGAAAAAAATCATTATTTTTGCATCGCTTTATTCTGAGAGCTATAACATTTTTAATTTTCCGCTGTTGGAGCTGAATGGTGGCTTATTTTTTGCGGGACAAGATCTCGTTTTCAGCTGTACCATTTATATTTACATTTGTCTTTTTTATCTCATTCTATTGTACTTTTTTCGGCAGTATGATGATACAACATAGTTTTTAGGGCATCAGAGCAGCATCTGACAGGCAGGGGAGAAGGCGTGTCAGCTCCTGCTCTTAGCAGGCACTCACAACTCGGGAAGGGTGTATTGGGGTGTTCAGACCTCTGGCCCGCGGGTCACATGACCTTTTCTGTGGTGCATGGGAAGGTTCCCAGGGAGTGCAGTGCTCGGGCCAGCAGACGTGTTTCGGCGGCTGATGGCCCTTTAAATCCTCACTTGCTCTATTGAACAAATGCATTGAGGGATTACATCTGAGGACATACTTTGTGGGCAATGTTAGCTTGCGATTCCCTCCCGTCCCACAGATGAAGAGAACAATGGTCGCCCCATAATCCCTAGTGCTTTCTATTCCCCAAGCCTTCCCAGTGATGTCTATACCATCAGCCCTCATCAGTGAGGTCTATGCCTCATATGCACCCAGCCTCCCCAGTGATGTACATTATATGCCCCCAGACCTCACCAGTGATATCTATGCCGCCAACATTCCCAGTGATATATATGCACCCAGACCCCAGTGATGCATATGATCCCCAGTCATCCCCTGTGATGTACATTGCCCCAGCCCTTCCCATTGATGTATATGACCCCAACCCTCCCCAGTGATGTGTATGACCCCAAGCCATCCCCTGTGATGTATATGACCCCCAGATCCCCAGTTATGTATATGACCACCAGCTCTCCCCAGTTATGTACATGCCCCCAGCCTCCCTAGTGATGTCTATGTCCCAAGCCTCCCCAGTGATGTATATGCCCCCAGCCCTTTCCGGTTATATCATGCTCCCAGCCCTCCCTATTAACCCCTTTCTGACATCTGACATACTCTCCTGTCCAGGTGACCTGGGCCCGTATGACCGTGGACGGGATAGTACGTCATACACGATCAGCCGCGCTCACGGGCGAGCGCAGCTGATCGCGGCCAGGTGTCAGCTGAATATCACAGCTGACACCCGGCACTATGTGCCAGGGACGGTCACGGACCGCTTCCGGCACTTTAACCCCCGGCACACTGCGATCAAACATGTTCGCAGTGTTCTGGCAGCATAGGGAAGCATCGGTCAGGGAGGGGGCTCCCTGCGTGCTTCCCTGAGACCCTCAGAACAATGTGATGTGATCGCGCTGTCTCAGTGCCTGCTGAAAGTAAAAAAGTATAAAAAAAAAAATTAACATGTGTAAAAATAATTAAAAAAAAATTCCTAAATAAAGAAAAAAAATATACCCCAATAAATTCATTTCTTTATGTAAATAAAAAAACAAAAAATAATAAAAGTGCACATATTTAGCATCGCCGCGTCCGTAACAACCCGCCCTATAAAACTGTCCCACTAGTTAACCGCTTTAGTGAACCCCTTAAAAAAAAACAAGGCAAAAAAACAATGCTTTACCATCATACCACATAACAAAAAGTGGAATAACATGCGATCAAAAAGACAGATATAAATAAACATGGTACCACTGAAAATATCATCTTGTCCCGCAAAAAACAAGCCACCATACAGCGTCATCAACGAAAAAATAAAAACGTTGTAGCTCGCAGAATAAAGCGATGCAAAAATAATTATTTTTTATATAAAATTGTTTTTATTGTATAAAAGTGCCAAAACATAAAAAAATATAAATGAGGTATCGCTGTAATTGTACTAACCCGATCGAATAAAACTGCCTTATCAATTTTACCACACGCGGAATGGTATATACGCCCCCTCCAAAGGAAATTCATGAATTGCTGGCTTTTGTTCATTCTGCCTCCCAAAAATCGTAATAAAAAGCGATCAGAAAATGTCATGTGCCCAAAAATGGTACCAATAAAAACGTAAACTAGTCCCACAAAAAATAAGACCTCACATGACTGTGGGCCAAAATATGGAAAAATTATAGCTCTCAAAATCTGGTGATGCAAAAACTATTTTTTGCAATAAAAAGCATCTTTTAGCGTGAAAGCTGCCGAAAATAAAAAACCC
>JARQOD010000005.1:379936950-379976225 GCA_033576555.1 Oophaga sylvatica
GGGGGGTGAGTATGGGTTTATTATTTTATCGGGGCTAAACATTTATTTTAAAAAACGAGGTTACCCTTTGTAGAAGACAACCCCTTTTAAAAGGGCAGTGGACTCTTTTTTTAGCCCATGTGGCAAAATTTCTTTTTCATATTAGCCACATGGGCTAATAAAGTTCCCCCACTTTTTTCACTTAATCAGAGTGGTGTGTGTGTTTTTAAAATATAATTATAAATATACAGCTCTGGCAAAAATTAAGAGCCCACTCCCACAGTTTTTATAAAAATCGCTTCACTACATGTCTGACAGCAATTCCATTCCAGTGTCAGTTAAATTTTCCAACCAGAGTACACCTCATTCTACTTAAAGGGAACCTGTCACCCCCAGGGTCTTTTTAAGTAAAAGACCCCTTCAGCAGAAAAAAAAGACTGCTTTCTGTAAAGGTGGCTCTTGGGTTTCTGTCGCTAGGAACGCTAAAATTTGCCCATTTTTAAAAATTTTGTCCGACTTACCGCTTTGTGTCCGGGAGGTATGTCTTCTCCCCCTGTGTCAAGGGCCTCAGAGGTGTCAATCTTTCCCCTTTTTTTTCCCGCCCCCCACCTCCTCTCCTTCTTGGGGCGTCACCGGCGCTGCTTTGTAGCGAGGGCCCCCAGATCCCGCCTCGCAGTGTGTTATGATGTATTCACACTGCGGGGCTGGGAATCTGGGTCCTGCGCATTGAGGAAAGAGGTGGAGAAAATCGGCGGAGATGGGAGACAGGCGCAGAGATTTGTGAATACATCATAACACACAGCGGGGCGGGATCTGGGGCCACTGCTACACGCAGGCGCCGGTGACGTTGCAAGAAGGAGAGGAGGTGGGGGCTGGAAAAAAGAGGGGGATGATTGACACCTCTGAGGCCATTGACACAGGGGGAGAAGACATACCTCCCGGACACAATAGTGATATGTCGGACATATCTATTTCAGCGATCCTAGCGATCAGAAACCTAAGAGACACCTTCACAGAATGCAGCCTTAGTGCTACTGAAGGTGGCTCTTTTACTTAAAAAGGCCATGGGGGGGGAGACAGGTTCCCTTTAATGTGCTTCTGATTAGATGATCACATGAACCAAATCTTATTTAATGAAGGAAAGTATAAAAAACACTGCTGTGGTGTTCACAATCCTCTTGCAATAAGACAAGCTGGATGGCAAAACAAGTGCTAGTAATATCCCAAAAGTAATAGGAATGGTAAAATAACTTTTAACCATGCCAAAAGAGTTGAAAAGAAAAGTCTTGAGTGAGGAAAAGAAGGGCTCAATTCTGGCTTTACTAGCAGAGGGATACAATGAGTGTCATGTTGCCGCCATCCTTAAAATTTCTAATACGGCAGTCCATTACAATAAGGTCAAGCAGCAGACATTGGGGATAACAAAGCTACAGACCGGCAGAGGGCGAAAACGACTCTCCACTGACCGGGATGACCGACATCTTAATCGAATGTCACTCAGCAACCGCAGATTGACATCAAGTGACCTACAAAAGGAATGGCAATTGGCAGCTGGGGTGACGTGCACGGCAAGAACAGTTCATAACAGGCTGCTAGAGGCAGGGCTCAAATCATGTAAAGCTAGAAAAAAGTTTTTCATCAATGAGAAGCAAAGGAGAACGAGGCTGAAGTTTGCCAAAGACCACAAGGATTAGACCATAGAGGACTGGAGTAAGATAACCTTCTCTGATGAGTCTAAGTTTCAGCTTTGCCTAACACCTGGTTGTCTAATGTTTAGACGGAGACCTGGAGAGGCATACAAGCCGCAGTGTCTTGCACCCACTGTGAAATTTGGTGGAGGATCGTGATGATCTGGGGATGCTACAGCAAAGCTGGAAATGGGCAAGTTAATCTTTTCGAAGGACGTATGAATCAAGCCGCATACAAGGTTATCCTGGAAAAACAGTTGATTCCTTCTTCTGATTCCTTCTGCTCAGGCAATGTTTCCCAACTTTGAGGACTGTTTTTTCCATACGGACAATGCGCCATGCCACACAGCTAGGTCAATCAATGTGTGGATGAAGGACTACCACATCAAATCTTTGTCATGGACATCCCAATCTCAAGACCTGAACCCTATTGAAAACCTCTGGAATGTAATCAAGACAAAGATGGACAGTCACAAGCCATCAAACAAAGAAGAACTGCTTAAACTTTTGTACCAGGAGTGGCATAAGGTCACCCAAAAGCAGTGTGAAAGACTGGTGGTAAGCATGTCAAGACGCATGAAAGCTGTGATTAAAAATCATGATTATTCACAAAATATTGATTTCTGAACTCTTTCTGACTTAAAACATTGGTATTGTTGTTTCTAAATGATTATGTATATACACAGCTCTGGCAAAAATTAAGAAACCACTGCAAAACTTTCAGTTCATCTGATTTTTCCCCTTATCAGTATATTTTTGAGTAAAATGTAAATTGCTCTTTTATTCTATAAATTACTGACATGTCTCCGAATTTCCAAGCAATAAATTTTGTATTTATTTTCAGAAAATGAGAAATGGTCAAAATAACAAAAAAATGCAGTGCTTGCAGATCTCAAATAATGCTAAGAAAACAAGTTCATAATCATTTAGAAACAATACTAATGTTTTAACTCAGGAAGAGTGGGTGCAAGACACTGTGGCTTGTACGCCTCTCCAGGTCTCAGTCTAACCATTAGACGACCAGGTGTTGGGCAAAGCTGAACATTAGACTCATCAGAGAAGATTACTTCACTCCAGTCCTCAATGGTCCAATCCTTATGGTCTTTGGTGAACTTCAGCCTGGCTTTCCTTTGCTTCTCATTGATGAAAGGCTTTTTTCTAGCTTTACATGACTTGAGCCCTGCCTCTAGGAGCCTGTTATCAATTGCTCTTGCCATGCACTTCACCCCATCTGCCATTAGTCATTCCCTTTGTAGGTCACTTGATGTCATCCTGCAGTTGCTGAGTGACATTCGAATAAGATGACGTCATCCCGGTAAGTGAAGAGTCGTTTTCGCCCTCTGCCGGTTTTTAGCTTTGTTGTCCCCAATGTCTGCTGCATGACCTTGTTGTAATGGACTGTTGTCTTAGAAATGTTAAGGATGGACGGAATATGATGCTTACTGTATCCCTCTGCTAGTAAAGCCAGAATTGAGCCCTTCTTTTCCTTACTCAAGACTTTTCTTTTCAACTCTTTTGACATGGTTAAAAGTTATTTTTCCATTCCTATTACTTTTGGGATATTACTAGCACTTGTTTTGCCATCCAGCTTGTCTTATTGCAAGAGGATTGTGAACACCACAGCAGTGTTTTTTATACTTTCCTTCATTAAATAAGATTTGGTTCATGTGATCATCTAATCAGAAGCAGACGTGTAAAGAAGATGATTTTTATAAAACTGTGCAGTGTTCTCTTGATTTTTGCCAGAGCTGTATAAATATGTACAGTCATGGCCAAAAGTTTTGAGAATGACACAAATATTATTTTTTACAAAGTCTACTGCTTCACTTTTTCTAATGGCAATTTGCATATACTCCAGAATGTTATAAAGAGTGATCAGCTTAACAGCAATTACTTGCAAAGTCAATATTTGGCTAGAAAATGAACTTTATCCCCCAAAACACTTTTCAACATCATTACAGCCCTGCCTTAAAAGGACCAGCTAACCTCTTTTCAGTGATTGCTCCATTAACACAGGTGTGGGCGTTGATGAGGACATGGCTGGAGATCAATCTGTCATGATTAAGTAAGAATGACACCACTGGACACTTTAAAAGGAGGCTGGTGCTTGGCATCATTGTTTCTCTTCTGCTAACCATGGTTATCTCTAAAGAAACACGTGCAGTCATCATTGCAATGCACAAAAATGGCCTAACAGGGAAGAGTATCGCTGCTAGAAAGATTGCACCTCAGTCAACAATCTATCGCATCATCAAGAACTTCAAGGAGAGAGGTTCCATTGTTGCCAAAAAGGCTCCAGGGTGCCCAAGAAAGACTAGCAAGCGCCAGGACCGTCTCTTAAAAGTGTTTCAGCTGCAGGATCGGGCTACCAGCAGTGCAGAGCTTGCTCAGGAATGGCAGCAGGCAGGTATGAGTACATCTGCATGCACTGTGAGGCAGAGACTCTTGGAGCAAGGCCTGGTCTCAAGGAGGGCAGCAAAGAAGCCACTTCTCTCCAGACAAAACATCATGGACAGACTGATATTCTGCAAAAGGTACAGGCAGTGGACTGCTGAGGACTGGGGTAAAGTTATTTTCTCTGATGAATCCCCTTTTCGATTGTTTGGGACATCAGGAAAACGCCTCATTCGGAGGAGACAAGGTGAGTGCTACCACCAGTCTTGTCTCATGCCAACTGTTAAGCATCCTGAAACCATTCATGTGTGGGGTTGCTTCTCAGCCAAGGGAATCGGCTCTCTCACAGTCTTGCCTAAAAACACAGCCATGAATAAAGAATGGTACCAGAATGTCCTCCAAGAGCAACTTCTCCCAACCCTCCAAGAGCAGTTTGGCAATCAACAATGCCTTTTCCAGCATGATGGAGCACCTTGCCATAAAGCAAAGGTGATAATTAAATGGCTCAGGGAACAAAACATAGAGATTTTGGGTCCATGGCCTGGAAACTCCCCAGATCTTAATCCCATTGAGAACTTGTGGTCAATCATCAAGAGACGGTGGACAAACAAAAACCTAAAAATTCTGACAAAATGAAAGCATTGATTGTGCAAGAATGGACTGCTATCAGTCAGGATTTGGTCCAGAAGTTGATTGAGAGCATGCCAGGGAGAATTTCAGAGGTCCTGAAGAAGAAGGGTCAACACTGCAAATATTGACTTGCTGCATTAACTCATTCTAAAGGGTATGCCACACTAAACAACATCGCTAACGGGATCGCTAAAAAACGTCACTATTTAGCGATCCCGTTAGCGATGTTGTTGTGTGCGGCATCTACCAGCGACGTGGCCCCTGCTGTGATCTCGTTCATCACAGCGATCGTTCCGGACCCTATTTTTATCGTCGGCGTCCCGCTGGCAAGTATGTATCGCTGAGTGTGGCACCTTTTTTTAGCGATTTAGCGGTACAAAAGTACCGCAAAAGTCGTTAAGGAGATCGCTAACCGCGATAGCGTCCTTAACGACATCGCTAAATTAGGCCACTACTAGCGATATTAAAACGATCCCGCTAGCGATCTCATTAGTATGCGATGTTAACGAGATCACTAGCGGGATTGTTTAGTGTGGCATACCCTTTACTGTCAATATAAGCTTTTGTTACTCATATGTTTGCAATTATATTTCTGTCTGTGATAAAAACATCTGTCAAACACACATAAAAACCAGAGGGCAGCAGATCATGTGAAAATATAATATTTGTGTCATTCTCAAAACTTTTGGCCATGACTGTATATGGAATGATGTACAAACATTATATAGGTGATACTGCTGTTATATACAGCAGTAGCGGTATCACTTATATATTGTATATACAGCAGTCTATATATATAATACAGGTGATTCTGTGACTGCTGTGAATAGCCCCAGTATGTGTATATATATATATATATATATATATATATATACATACGCTGCGGCTGGTCTATACACACTGCGGCTGGGCTATACACAGCGGTTGCAGTATGTATATATACACAGCTGTATAACCTATATAGCATATATACCGCAGTCGCAGTTTCACCTATATAATGTATATAGACTGCTGTACGTACATACATTATATAGGTGATACTGCTACTGCAGTATATAATCGCAGTATCAATTTCATATTGTATATACAGCAGTCAATATACATTAGAAAGGTCAAACTGCAAATGCTGCATATACAATATATAGGTGATATATTGTGTAGAAGTTTTAAAAGGCCGGCAGCCCATTTTGTAGCTCAGAGCCACTGGCCCAGCGGGCATCTGCCCGCCTTGGCAGATTGCCAATCTGGGCCTGTAACTATAGGATTGGTAAAGGATAGGTGTCTTACAGGCCTCTTTCACGCATCAGGTTTTCGCCGTCAGGCACTATCAGGCGTCGCGCCGGGTCCGTTTTTTTTTATGTAAGACCGAATGAGACGGATCCGGTTTTCAGCCGGATTCATCGTGCGGATCCGGCCGAAAACCGGATCCGTCTCATCCGGTTCATCCGTATTTTATCCGTTTTTTCGACAGATTACTACGGATCCGTTTTTTTAAAACGCCCCTATTGGGCTTCCAAATGTGATTGGCTACTGAAAACCTATATATACTCTGTTCCTACAGCCCATCTTTGACAGGTTGTATAGGAGCAAGTGCAGGTTGGAGAGAAGAGCAAGTGGCTGGTGAAGATGGACGTTGTGATAGGAAACATTATGAAGAATTTGGTGGATTTCACAGTGGAGGCGAATCGTCTGAAAGCGATTGTTCTAGAGAAGGAGAGAAAGATACAGCAGCGCATCATGCGTCAGCACCTACGCCGTTTCTGGATCCACCCCATCACAGCCCAGAGAATGACGCGTGGGGTGTATTCTACACTATACGTGGAGCTGCGAGGAAACCCTCAGAAATTTTTTGCATATGTTCGCATGAAAATGGAGACCTTTGATTTCTTGGTTGAGCGTATTGGAGACCTCATAAGAAGATCGGACACGTATTGCTGCTTCTCCATTTCACCGGCGGAGCGTCTGATGGTGACTCTTCGGTAAGCCATATTTATTGGATCTGCTTGCTTCAGAGCACACTTGTCCTGGAATGTTGTTGCTGGTAGTTTGTATACGGCCATCTGACTCAGCTTTAACAATTGGAGATACTATAAAAATAATTTTTTTTATAGTATCTCCAATTGTTATAGCTGAGTTCTGGTATGTAATGCTGTGATTTTAAACATTTTTTGGTTTTTTTTTATTCACAGATTTCTTGCAACTGGAGAATCTCTTTCCTCTTTATTTCCAGTACAGACTTGGGATTTCCACCATCTCTGGAATTGTGAAGCACACATGCCGTGCATTGTGGGACTGTCTAGTTGCGGAATTTCTACCCGAGCCCACAACAGAGCGTTGGATTGAAATTGCAGAAAAGTTTGAACAAATATGTCAGTTTCCTAATTGCCTGGGCGCTGTGGACGGGAAACATATCCGGATTGTCAAGCCAGCAGGATCTGGATCCGAATATTTTAATTACAAGAAATATTTTTCAATTGTCCTAATGGCCATCGCTGACGCGGAGTACAAATTTATTGCTGTAGATATTGGTGCCTATGGCCGCTCCAATGACTCTCAAGTGTTCAAACTGTCAGCAATGGGTCGTCAGCTGTATGGAAACACCTTCCAGTTCCCACCCCTTAGACCACTGCCTCAAACATCTGGCCCATCGATGCCTTTTGTTTGTGTAGGGGATGAAGCCTTCCAGCTGTCAGAACACCTGCTGAAACCGTACTCCAGCAGAGGATTGACACACACAAAAAGAATTTTCAATTACCGCCTCACAAGAGCCAGAAGAATGGTGGAGTGTGCTTTTGGGATTCTGACAGCCAAATGGCGTGTTCTATTAACTGCGATCAACCTAAAAACTGAAACTGTGGACGAGGTAATCAAAGCTTGTGTGATTCTACACAATTTTGTTATCAGCAAGGAACAGATTTCCATTGAGAACCACTCTGAAGAAACCACCTTGCATGATTACCAGAACGTTACCAATAGAAGTTCTGTGACTGTTTCCCGAATGAGGGACAAATTTGCAGAATACTTTATGTCCCCTGAAGGAAGACTAGACTGGCAGGATGACAGAGTTTAATAAATTGCTCTGTGACCTTTGTACCTTGTGTACCCACAGTATACCTTTGCCAACCAAAGTGGTGTACCTTGTTGTGGATTATGTACAGTATTTTACCTTTTGGCAAAAGTTGTGTCCCTGGTTGTGTATTACCAAAGTATTTCACCTTTTAACCAAAGTTCTGTACCTTGTTGGGGATTACCTAACAATGTACAGAACTTTGGTTAAAAGGTGAAATACTTTGGCTAATACACAACCAGGGACACAAATTTGGCCAAAAGGTAAAATTATTTTACCTTTTAACCCAAAGTTATGTACCTGGTTTTGTATACCCAATAAATGTTACCTTTATTGTACCTTAGAAATAAATGACAGACATCAATTTTAATCAAACAATTTTACATTTGTTGTATTAAAAATGTTTAATAACATATATACCTTTTTTTTCAATGTGAAATCTTTATTAACTTTTTTCAATGTGAAATAATTTTTTTTTCCCTATGTCAAAGAAATTGTTTTTTAATAAAGAAAATTTTAGAATTTATTTACACATCTACAAATTTGTGTACTGTGGGGTGGAGATACTACTGGAGGGGCTGTGGGACTCTTTCACAGTGTGAGTGTTGAGAGCGGACTGGGATGGTGGTGGGGAAGGATCAGGTAAAAGAGGTGAAGGGGTGGAAAAAGAAATGGAATGGGTGGAGAGGTGGGAGGCAGAACAGGTGGGTGGTGGAGAGGAGGATTGGGCAGGGAGTAGAGCAGCAGATGTGGTTGGGAACTGGTATGGGGAAGGATGTTGGTATGGGGCAGGTTGTTGGAAGGGGGAGGTTGTTGGAAGGGGGGAGGTTGCTGGAAGGGGGAGGTTGTTGGTACTGGGGAGGTTGTTGGTACTGAGGAGGTTGTTGGTACTGGGGAGGTTGCTGGTATTGAATAGGAGGGGGAGGAGGGACGGTGGCTGGAGGGGCAGGTGTGGGAGGAACGACTGGGGTGGGTGGAGGAGGTTGGGAGGTAACCTGCGCTAGAGCACCGTGACAAGTATGCATGACATGCTTCTGCTGGCTAGGAGAGAGCGTATCCATGCGCTCGGCTACAGACCGGAAAAAACTGTGGTTTGGCGAACTTCTTGCTTCTGAATGCATGGTTTGCAGAATTGTCTTAACCTCCAGAATGCTGGAGTTGAGCTGATTAAAGCCTGCAGCCATTTGCTCTGACAAGACTTTAAGACAGTTCTGAAACGATGCATTAAGATGCAAGAATTTGGGCGCATAGCTCCTTTCCTGACCCCTCTGTCGCAGCCGCCCTGTAGCCACAGGTGTACTAGAGGTGGCAGCGGCAGAAGGGTGGGGTAAAGGGAAAGCTATCTCCTGACCAGTAGCCTCATGCAATGCACCAAGCCACGATGCTCCAGCGCTGGTAGAGGGGACAGAGGGCTCACATGTCTACGAAGGTGCGGATGGGCCGGGGCTGTCGAAGTGTCCCTCGGTGGCGGACTCCGGAGGGATCGCTCCAGAAGGGTCCAACTTTGCAGGCTCCCGAGCGCTGGTCACCGTTCTGTGGAATAAAGAGAAAAAATACAATTAATATACTGTACTGATATTGAATGGCCCTGGCTGAAAAAAAAAATTAGTTTGACATGTTAGCATTTTTTTTTACATGGGGTGTATAATATTTACCTTCTGGTGACCATTGTTGCCCGGAGGAAAGACAGGGCTCGTGCGTACTTGTACTTGCTCCTGCGTCCTCCAGATCCACTCGGGGCCCGCATCTCCTTGTTGACCTCCTTCTTAAAGCGATCCCTCACAGACCGCCACTGCTTCACAATTCTGTCCCCTGAAACGAGAAAGCACACATTGGTTAGTATACAACATCAGTGTTTCCCAAACTCCAGTCCTCACGGCCCCCACGGGTTATGTTTTCAGGATTTCCATAGTGTTGCACAAAATGAAATCCTGAAAACATGACCCGTGGGGGCCACGAGGACTGGAGTTTGGGAAACACTGCTTTGCATCCAGCAACCTGAACTGTGTATACTTACGCATTTTAGTCCGGGCCCGAGCATCGAGGTCCTCCTTGCCGTCCACAAGATGTGAAAAGATTTCCTCCCAGAGCCGACGGGTCACTATGACATCAGCATGGCGCGGGTCCCCCATGTTCCACAGCGGCTCCCTTTCTCTGACCAGATCGATGAGGAGGTCCACGTTCATCACCCCCTCCTCACCGTCAGAGTTGGGAGAATGCTGTGAAGCCTGTTAAAGAAAAAGAGAAAAAATATACATTAGTCTCCAAACTACAAAGGAAAAAAAAAATGGAAAAAAATAAATAAAGCAAAAATGTTTTTTGTTTAAAAAAAATTATATTTACATCATGGTGACCGCTGCATCGCTCACGCCGACGACCCTGGGAGGCACTGCGAGGACCTCTTTGCCGAGCACCAGATTCAAAAGACTATAAAAAAAAATAATTATGTGCTTGGATGTAGGCATATGTGTTTGGGTGCAGTGTGATGTCTGTACTAAATTGTTTCTATGTGTTGTGTGTAGTGTGATGTTGTGTTTCAGCGATGCATGCAGGAAACTTACGAATTGCGAGCCCACTCCGGGTATCTCTCCACCCCTTCGTTCTTCTTCTGGGAGTTCCTCTTCAGCTTCAATTTCCTGGTATAAATAAAAAGTAATGCAATTAATATATATAGATCACAGAGATGGATTGTGAAAAAAAAATACTTTTTACCTGTAAACGCTGACGATGCGATGGAGGGCTCCCAGAATAAGAAGACGTGTCCTGCTGTGCTGCTGCAGGAGTTGAGGGACAGCTTCTGCTGTGGAATAAAGAGAAAAAAAATCCATGAATATATTGATATTGCATGGCCCTGGCTGGAATGGTTTGTGTGTGATATTTACTGTCTGACGTCTGCTGACATGGTGTCCTGCTCACTCCCAGACTCTGTATCTTGGGGTGCTTTGGGTGGTTCTGCTGCTGCAGGAGTTGAGGGACGGCTTCTGTTGTGGAATAAAGAGAAAAAAAGGCCATGAATATATTGATATTATATATGTTTGCAGTGGGCTGGACTACTGAGCATGCTCAGACCAAAAAAATCGGATCCGGCCACTGGATCCGGCGCATTGTGGTGCTCATAGACTTTCATTGTAACAAAAAGCCGGAAGCACCAGATCCGGCGCTTCCGGCTTTTTCGCCAGAGACAAAAAAACGTTACAGTAGCCGTTTTTTCTAGACGTCGGAATGAGACAATTAGCCGGATCCGGCAAAAACCGGACGTGCCGCAAGGCCATGCGGCGCGATCCGGCGCTAATGTTAATCAATGGGAAAAAAAACGGATTACATTTAGCCGGATCCGGTTTTAAGAAAAAATGCCGGAACTCGCCTGACGGCGAAAACCTGATGTGTGAAAGAGGCCATAGACGACTCTCCATTATTAATCCATGGGCTTGATGTCACCAGATAATACAAAGGTGACATCAACCCCAGAATTATGAACCTCACTTGCCACCGCTGCAAGTTAAGTGGGAAGAGCCAGGCAAAGTGCCAGAATTGGCGCATCTAATAAATGCGCCTTTTTTGGCCGCTGCAAGCTACTATTCTTAGGCTGGGGGGGCCAATATCCATGGCCCCTTACCAGCCTCAGAATACCAGCCCCCAACTGTCTGCTTTAGCAAGGCTGGTTGTCAAAAATGGGGAGGAACCACAGATCATTTTTTAAATTATTTATTAAATAATTAAAAAATAGGCATGGGGCCTCTCTATTCTTGACAGCCCTCAGCTGTGAGTTTTGCCTGGCTGGTTATCCAAAATACAGGGGAACCCATGCCGATTTTTCTTTTTCATTATTTATGAATTCTCCCATCAGCCACTCCTGCTCCTGCTGTAGTCCCATCAGCCGACACCAGTGACAGGAGGTGAACTTTATACCTCCGATCACACCTGCGGGAACCACGACCGGCGGTGATGATTTTACCACCGATCAGAAGTAATGTTGGCCACGCTGTCATGCACATGGCAGCGTGACAAACACCCAGTGTTCGAGGGGCCGAGCCCGAACAGTAACATAGATTTCCTGTTGTAATCCGTGTTTGGTGTCACTGCCCAAACAGTAGGTGTTCAGTATGAACGTCGAATTTTACTGTTTGGGTTCGCCCATCTCTACTCTTTAGCAATCCTGCGAGTAGCTCTCATTGAAAGTTTGTTTAGTCTCCCAAGCCTTATCTTGACCTCCACTGTTTTTGCTAAGGGCCATTTCTTTATTACATTCAGAACTGAGGAGAGGGCAACTTAAAAACACTTTGTTTCTTCTTATAATCTCCTATTTTAGTCTTATAGTCTTCTCCTACTTTATAGAATTCTCCTACTTTGTGGGCCTCCACCATTTTCTTCTTTAGATGAGCTGCTTAGAAGAACCCATGACTGCTGCTTTTTTGGCACGAGGTTAGAAGAGGGTGGGTTTTATAAAGCTGAGAAATTTACATCACCTGGCCTTTCCTAATGATGATGGTGAACAAGCCATAACCCTAATAGGCTAATTAAGGTCTGAAATCTTGGTTAAAGTTAACTGAGCACTCAAATTTCCAAGGGTGGCCAAACTTTTGCATCGGCTCATTTTCTTTTTTGTAATTGTTGAAATGCAAAAAAATTAAAAAATATATACATACAGTCATGGCCAAAAGTTTTGAGAATGACACAAATATTATATTTTCACATGATCTGCTGCCCTCTGGTTTTTATGTGTGTTTGACAGATGTTTTTATTACAGACAGAAATATAATAATTGCAAACATATGAGTAACAAAAGCTTATATTGACAGTTAGAATGAGTTAATGCAGCAAGTCAATATTTGCAGTGTTGACCCTTCTTCTTCAGGACCTCTGCAATTCTCCCTGGCATGCTCTCAATCAACTTCTGGACCAAATCCTGACTGATAGCAGTCCATTCTTGCACAATCAATGCTTTCATTTTGTCAGAATTTTTAGGTTTTTATTTGTCCACCCGTCTCTTGATGATTGACCACAAGTTCTCAATGGGATTAAGATCTGGGGAGTTTTCAGGCCATGGACCCAAAATCTCTATGTTTTGTTCCCTGAGCAATTTAGTTATCACCTTTGCTTTATGGCAAGGTGCTCCATCATGCTGGAAAAGGCATTGTTGATCGCCAAACTGCTCTTGGAGGGTTGGGAGAAGTTGCTCTTGGAGGACATTCTGGTACCATTCTTTATTCATGGCTGTGTTTTTAGGCAAGACTGTGAGAAAGCCAATTCCCTTGGCTGAGAAGCAACCCCACACATGAATGGTTTCAGGATGCTTAACAGTTGGCATGAGACAAGACTGGTGGTAGCGCTCACCTTGTCTTCTCTGAATGAGGCGTTTTCCTGATGTCCCAAACAATCGAAAAGGGGATTCATCAGAGAAAATAACTTTACCCCAGTCCTCAGCAGTCCACTGCCTGTACCTTTTGCAGAATATCAGTCTGTCCATGATGTTTTTTCTGGAGAGAAGTGGCTTCTTTGCTGCCCTCCTTGAGACCAGGCCTTGCTCCAAGAGTCTCTCGCCTCACAGTGCGTGCAGATGCACTCACACCTGCCTGTTGCCATTCCTGAGCAAGCTCTGCACTGCTGGTAGCCCGATCCCGCAGCTGAAACACTTTTAAGAGACGGTCCTGGCGCTTGCTGGTCTTTCTTGGGCCCTGGAGCCTTTTTGGCAACAATGGAACCCTCTCCTTGAAGTTCTTGATGATGCAATAGATTGTTGACTGAGGTGCAATCTTTCTAGCTGCGATACTCTTCCCTGTTAGGCCATTTTTGTGCATTGCAATGATGACTGCACGTGTTTCTTTAGAGATAACCATGGTTAACAGAAGAGAAACAATGATGCCAAGCACCAGCCTCCTTTTAAAGTGTCCACTGATGTCATTCTTACTTAATCATGACAGATATTGATCTCCAGCCATGTAATCATCAACACATACACCTGTGTTAATGGAGCAATCATTGAAAAGAGGTTAGCTGGTCCTTTTAAGGCAGGGCTGCAATGATGTTGAAATGTGTTTTGGGGGATAAAGTTCATTTTCTAGTCAAATATTGACTTTGCAAGTAATTGCTGTTAAGCTGATCACTCTTTATAACATTCTGGAGTATATGCAAATTGCCATTAGAAAAAGTGAAGCAGTAGACTTTGTAAAAATTAATATTTGTGTCATTCTCAAAACTTTTGGCCATGACTGTATTTTTGCATAAAATAGAAAGTAAATATGTCATATTTAACTTTAGGCCTTTTACAGATCATTTAATCTTCAGCTTGCTTAACTGTTTGCAATAACAGTAATCTTACATAAACAAACTTTTACATGCTACTGTGTGTGTGTGTGTGTGTGTGTGTGTGTGTGTGTGTGTGTGTGTGTGTGTGTGTGTGTGTGTGTGTGTGTGTGTGTGATGTGTGTATATACGGTTGTGCTCAAAAGTTTACATACCCTGGCAGAATTTTTGCTTTCTTGGCCTTTTTTTCAGAGAATATGAATGATAACACCAAAACTTTTTCTCCACTCATGGTTAATGGTTGGTTGAAGCCATTTATTGTCAAACTACTGTATTTTCTCTTTTTAAATCATAATGACAACCCAAAACATCCAAATGACCCTGATCAAAAGTTTACATACCCTGGTGATTTTGGCATGATAACATGCACAGAAGTTGACACAAATGGGTTTGATTGGCTACTAAAGGTAACATCCTCACCTGTGACCTGTTTTCTTGTAATCAGTGTGAGGGCATAAAACCTGAGTGAGTTTCTGGGATCCAGACAGACTCTTGCTTCTTTGATCCAGCCACTGACGTTTCTGGATTGTGAGTCATGGGGAAAGCAAAAGAATTGTCAATGGATCTACGGGAAAAGGATGTTGAACTGTATAAAACAGGAAAGGGATACAAAAAGATATCCAAGGAATTGATAATGCCAGTTAGCAGCATTCAAATTGTGATTAACAAATGGAAAATCAGGGGCTATGTAAAAACAAAACCACAGTCAGCTAGACCAACAAAAATTTCACCCAAAACTGCCAGGAAAATTGTTCGGGATGCAAAGAAATACCCACAAACAACATCAACTGACATACTGGACTCTGAAAACTAGCTGTGTGGCTGTTTCAAGATGCACAATAAGGAGGCACTTGAAGAAAAATGGGCTGTATGGTCGAGTCGCCAGAAGAAAGCCATTACTGCGCAAGTGCCACAAAGTATCTTGCCTACAATACGCAAAACAGCACAGAGACAAGCCTCAAAACTTCTGGAACAAGGTAATTTGGAGTTTTGGGACCAAAATTGAACTTTTTGACCACAGCCATAAATGTTACATTTGGAGAGAGATCAATATGGCCTATGATGAAAGGAACACCATTCCTACTGTAAAGCACAGAGGTGGATCGCTGATGTTTTGGGGATGTGTGAGCTATAAAGGCACAGGAAACTTGGTCAAAGTTGAAGAAAAGATGAATGCAGCACATTATTAGCAAATACTGGAGGCAAATTTGCAATCATCAGCCCGGATGCTGCGCATGGGATGTACTTGGATGTTCCAACATGACAACGATCCAAAACACAAGGCCAAGTCCACCTGTTATTGGCTACAGCCGAACTAAGTAAAGGTTCTGGAGTGGCCATCTCAGTTTTCTGACCTCAATATCATTGAGCCACTCTGGGAGATCTCAAGCACGCAGTTCATGCTAGACAGCTCAGGAATTTACAGGAACTGGAAGCTTTTTGCCAAGAAGAGTGGACAGCTTTAACATCTGAGAAAATAAAAAACTTCTTCCAAAACTACCACAAAAGACTTCAAGCTGTCATTGATATTAGAGTGGGCAATATATGGCATTAAGAAATGGGGTATGTGAACTTTTAATCAGGGTAATTTGGATGTTTTGGGTTGTCATTATGATTTAAAAAGAGAAAACACAGTAGTTTGACAATAAATGGCTTCACTCAGCCACTAACCATGAATGGAGAAAATGGTTTGATGTTATCATTCATATTCTCTGAAAAAAGGCCAAGAAAGCAAAAATTCTGGAGAGGCATGTAAAATTTTGAGCACAACTGTATATATATATATGTATATATTTATATGTATATATTGTGATGCAGCAGTGTCCACGCTGTGCAGGAATGAGGCAGTGACTCAAGAAAGTTCAAAAACAAAACAAGTTTAATGTCCAAAAACTCACACAATGGACAGTAAGATGTATCCTCCGGATCGCAGCCGGGAAAATCAACAGTCTGGGACCTGTTGCCGTGAGCAACCACACCTCCGTCTATGCAGGGGGTGCCAGTCCTTTTGGCTCTGCTGGCCTGTGTTACCTCACACAGGGAGTGCTCTGCAGACCAACTGCTCTGTCTCCTTGCAAGCAAACACTGACACACCCAAAACCCCATACTACAGGGTTTGAACAGGAATCTGTGGCCCTGGCCACTTGTAAGACCCGGCCCTGGAGTGGAGCGAACCGCCCCACTACCATCCGGAAGATCGCTCCAAAAATAAAATCCTGTTCATCAGAGCTGCGTAGGGCTGCGGACTTCCTCAGTGAAGCTCCGCCCACTACCACACCTCCTCCGGTCATCTCCGCATACGTCTGCATGCGGCCTGCGAACCTATCTTTAACATTAGCTACGCAGGCCGTGCGGATGTATGCGGATGCCTCCGCATGCATCGTTTTGACGATGCGGAAAACAAATTCCAACATGGTGCGTTCGACGCGGGTCGCTGCATCATCAAAACGATGCATGCGGAGGCATCCGCATACATCCGCACAGCCTACGCACCTAATGTTAAATATAGGTACGCAGGTTGCATGCAGACATAGGCGGAGCTGACCGGAGGAGGTGCGGCGTGGGCTGAGCTTCACAGAGGAAGTACGCAGCCCTCTGCAGCACCTCCATCCGCAAATGTGAAGCCGGCCTAACCTGACCAGGTCCATGCTCACTTTTATTTCTGCTTTGTGACTCATAGGCGTCCTGCTGTGAAAACAAGGCACTCCAGCTGGTCTAGGACTCCGTCCTCATCCTGGGGGATACATAGCGACCCTCACATATGACACCGGTCACTGCCTCACTATATATACAGTACAGACCAAAAGTTTGGACACACCTTCTCATTCAAAGATTTTTCTGTATTTTCATTACTATGAAAATTGTACATTCACACTGAAGGCATCAAAATTATGAATTAACACATGTGGAATTATATGCTTAACAAAAGAGTGTGAAACAACTGAAAATATGTCTTATATTCTAGGTTCTTCAAAGTAGCCAAGTTTTGCTTTGATGACTGCTTTGCACACTCTTGGCATTCTCTTGATGAGCTTCAAGAGGTAGTCACCGGAAATGGTTTTCACTTCACAGGTGTGCCCTGTCAGGTTTAATAAGTGGGATTTCTGGCCTTATAAATGGGGTTGGGACCATCAGTTGTGTTGTGCAGAAGTCTGGTGGATACACAGCTGCTAGTCCTACTGAATAGACTGTCAGAATGTGTATTATGGCAAGAAAAAAGCAGCTAAGTAAAGAAAAACAAGTGGCCATCATTACTTTAAGAAATGAAGGTCAGTCAGTCCGAAAAATTGGGAAAACTTTGAAAGTGTCCCCAAGTGCAGTTACTGTTAAGAGGAGACTTTGTGCAGCAGGCCTTCATGGTAAAATAGCTGCTAGGAAACCACTGCTAAGGACTGGCAACAAGCAGAAGAGACTTGTTTGGGCTAAAGAACACAAGGAATGGACATTAGACCAGTGGAAATCTGTGCTTTGGTCTGATGAGTCCAAATTTGAGATCTTTGGTTCCAACCACCATGTCTTTGTGCGACGCAGAAAACGTGAACGGATGGACTCTACATGCCTGGTTCCCACCATGAAGCATGGAGGAGGAGGTGTGATGGTGTTGGGGTGCTTTGCTGGTGACACTGTTGGGGATTTATTCAAAATTGAAGGCATACTAAACAAGCATTGCTACCACAGCATCTTGCAGCGGCATGCTATTGCATCCGGTTTCGTTTAGTTGGACCATCATTTATTTTTCAACAGGACAATGACCCCAAACACAACTCCAGGCTGTGTAAAGGCTATTAGACCAGAAGGAGAGTGATGGGGTGCTATGCCAGATGACCTGGCCTCCACAGTCACCAGACCTGAACCCAATCGAGATGGTTTGGGGTGAGCTGGACCACAGAGTGAAGGCAAAAGAGCCAACAAGTGCTAAGCAGCTCTGGGAACTCCTTCAAGACTGTTGGAAGACCATTTCCGGTGACTACCTCTTGAAGCGCATCAAGAGAATGCCAAGAGTGTGAAAAGCAGTAATCAAAGCAAAAGGTGGCTACTTTGAAGAACCTAGAATATAAGACATATTTTCAGTTGTTACACACTTTTTTGTTAAGTATATAATTCCACATGTGTTAATTCATAGTTTTGATGGCTTCAGTGTGAATGTACAATTTTCATAGTAATGAAAATACAGAAAAATCTTTGAATGAGAAGGTGTGTCCAAACTTTTGGTCTGCACTGTGTATATATAATATAAATATTATAGTCTATACAAATGTGTTTTATGTTAGTGTCTCCATATTGCTGTCTACATATGAGTTATGAATAAGTGTGTTCAAAAGCATTTCTGTGTATGTGGTCAGAACATGAAGAAGGTGAGGAAGAGGCAAACATCACAAAATGGGCAGTTGTAAAAGTTTTAGTGCACGCTTCGTATGCCACACTCCTCACTTTCCTTGAAAAACTTTTTTAAAAATTGATAAAAATGAATTAATCTAATTGAATGTTTAAAATTTTGGCCTGAAGGGAGGATTACTTTTTTCATACAATCAGGTGCCCATGGCACTGTTAAACAACCACTGTACAAGAGCAACCAATGAAAATGTTATCTACAAAGAATATTTAACAAACATAGTTCAAATAATGATGATATTAATACTAATAAATACATTTTACAAAAGTATGTAGCATGTTACACACTTATGGGCAGGGGTTGACAACTTTATGGCAGCTTATCAGTGTAATCTTCTAGCTCAGAAAGCTGTAATAAACAATTTTTGTTTAACAGTTTTAAGTGATGAACTTGATAACTATGTGAAAACTGAAGGAGCATGGCTGGTGGGGAAAGAAAAAGCATTTTATACAACAGCTGATGATTTGGAATGTGCGAAGATGTGTGATGCCGAACAAAAGTTTACTTGCAGGTAAGTTGTACATACAATTTTGAACATATCTGAGATCATCCAGTATATTAACTACAGTATTTACATTATGTACAATTCTATTGTTAATTTAAGATAATATATACTTTGCTATTTTATAACCTTTTTTTATTTCCCAGAAACAATATTGTAAGATAATAATTATTTTATTTATGCTGCTCCAACATATTCCGCAGCACTTTTCAATTAGGCGGGAACATACCAAAGTATTAACCCCTTGGCATTTTCGTGTTTTGCTACCTCACAACCTGGAATTTCACAGATTTTTTGGGTTTTCAGGTTTGCATCAGTTCATGGAAAGAACATACCTACAACTGTGAACATTTGCTTTTCCTTTTATTCTAAAGCAAACAACAAGGGACAAAATAACTGAAAACTTAAGTGTACATAACTTGTCACCCCCCAGAAGTCAGTACTATATAGAGCATCCTTTTGCGGCAATTACAGCTGCAGGTCGTTTTGCATAAGTCTCTATGAGCTTTCACATCTTGCCACTGGAATTCCTCAAAGCAAAACTGCTCCAGAGCCTTCAAGTTTGATGGTTTCTGCTGGTGAACAGCAAGCTTAAACTCTGACCACAGAGTCTCAATTGGATTAAGGTCTGGGCTTTGACTAAGCAACTCTAAAACATTTATACATTTCTCCTTAAACCACTCAAATGTTGCTTTAGCAGTATGCTTTGGGTCATTGTCTTGTTGGAAGGTGAACCTCTGTCCCAGTCTCAAATCACTGACAGACTGAAACAGGTTTTGTTCAAGAATATCCCTTTATTTCACACCAACCATCTTCCCCTTGACTCAGACCATTTTCCTGTAACCCATTATACTGCCACTACCATGTTTCACTGGAGGATGGTGTTCTTGGGGTGATGAGCCGTGTTGGTTTGGCACCAAACATAGCATGTAACTTGGTTGTTAAAAAGTTCTATTTTGGTCTCATCTGACCACAGCACCTTCCTACATGCTATTGTGGAGTCTCCCACATTTCTTTTGGCAAGCTCAAAATGAGCGTTACAATTTCTGTGTGTATGTAAAGGCTTTTTTTCTGCCCAATCTCCCATTGTTAGAACCCTCTTGTTAGATTTTGTTTCAGTTTGCTGGTCACATGACCTTTTTTCCCTATTTAGTCTGGCTCCGCCCTTCTGGCTTTGCTGGACTTCATTGTATTATCTACTCTTAAGCTAGCCGGGTGCTTAGGTGCCTTACTCTGTCAGTTTTGCTTAATCTTAGGATCTCGTAGTAATTTGTTTTCTGTTTAATTTTCCCTGCTACTATTTCTGTTAGGAGGTGTCCACCTTTTCTCCCAGTCCCTAGATCTTGTAGGGATTCCTCCCTCGCAACTATAGGTCTTCGTTCAGACTAGCTGAGGACTTTAGCGGGTCTGGTCGCAGGATCAGGTTCCCCGTTACATCGTAGGGATCAAGCTCAGTTTTATTGTAGGGACAGAATTCCCATCTTTCCTTAGTGCTTGTAGCAGATCATAACAGTAAGTCCAGCCAAGAAAAAAAAAAAAAAAAAAAAATCTCTAAGGAAAGATTTTCTGTTTTCATCATGGTGTCGGTTCGGGATTTGGCTGAACGCCTGCAGGGTCTCTCTCTGGAGGTGGCTGAAATCCAGCAGATCCATCAGCTGAGACAGAGTTGAGACGTTTGAGACAGGGATCGGGTAATGTGGAAAAATATTGTACTCACTTCCGTAGGTGGTCCACTCAGGTGGGCTGGAACGATTCAGCTTTGAAAAGTTTATTTCTTGCAGGATTAAGTGAAAGGGTTAAAGATTTGCTGATTGCTTATCCTATACCTGGTAACTTGCAAGAGGCTATGCAATTGGCCATACGGGTGGATAGGAGACTGCGTGCAAGGGTTAATGAGAGTAAGTCTGCTTTGTCAGCTCCAGGTTTGGAGAAGGAATGTACTGACATTGCAGAGCCGATGGAAATTGGAGCAATGGCACCTCACTCTCGGGAAAAAGAACGCAGATTTGCTCAAGGTTTGTGTTTCTACTGTGGTAAATCTGAGCATTTCATTAAGAGCTGTGCGCTTCGAATGAATAAAGAGAAAAAAAAATGAGGTCAGTGTCGCCCGCATAGCTTGTTTAAACAATAAAGGTGTCTTTCTTTCTGCTACCACTGGTGTTGAGGAGGAATTAATGGAGTTTCGGGCATTTGTGGATTGTGGTTCAACTCTCAATGTGATTGATGGGAAATTTTTGGAAAAACTAAAATTAAAACCCAAACTTCTGTCTTCTCCTATTAATGTGGTGTCTGTGGATGGCTCTCCCTTGAAAAATGTTACTCACCATATCTGTGAATTTCCTCTTACTATTAATGGTGTTCATCAAGAGAATTTGGATTTGGTAGTTTTGAATAATTTGCCCTCACTGGTGATTTTGGGGTTACCCTGGTTAAAATTGCACAATCCGGTACTGGATTGGTCTACCAATGAAATTAAGTCCTGGAGTCCTAAGTGTTATGACAAGTGTTGTAACGGGCGTATGGCTGCTGTAGTTAAGGGGGAGTTACCTGTACCTATTCAGGATTTTTGGAAAGTTTTTTCTGATAAGGAATCGCAGGTATTGCCTCCTCATAGAGATTATGATTGTGCGATTGAATTTGTCCCTGGAGCAACTCTTCCTAAAAGTCGTTTATTTAATTTGACTATTCCTGAGAGAAAGGCTTTGGAGGAATACATACAGACAAGCTTGGCCGCCGGTCACATTAGGCCTTCCAAATCTCCTGTGGCGGTTGGATTTTTTTGTTGTTAAAAAAAAGGACGGCGGTTTACGGCCTTGTCTAGACTTTCGTGAGATTAATAAGATTACTGTACGCAATCCTTACCCACTGCCATTGATTCCTGATTTGTTTAATCAGTTAGTGGGGGCCAAGTGGTTCTCGAAAATTGATCTTCGAGGGGCATACAATTTGTTGCGCATGAAGGAGGGGGATGAATGGAAGACTGCGTTTAACACTCCACTGGGTCATTTTGAGAATCTGGTCATGCCTTTTGGACTTTCCAGTGCTCCGGCATTTTTTCAGAATCATATTAATGACATCCTTAGACCTTTGATCGGCAGAAGTGTGGTTGTGTATTTGGATGACATTTTGATTTATTCACCGGATTTGGAGTCTCATTGGAGGAGTGTGCGTGAAGTATTACAGTTACTGAGTGATAATTCACTTTTTGCCAAACTAGAAAAATGTGAGTTCGCTGTACAGAGACTTAGTTTTTTGGGCTACATTGTCTCCAGTGAAGGTTTTGAGATGGACCCAGTGAAAGTGCAAGCTGTGCAGGATTGGCCTAGACCTATTGGTGTGAAATCAATACAGAGGTTTTTGGGGTTCACCAATTATTATAGAAAATTCATAAAAAAAATTTCTGTGATTGCCAAACCTCTGACCGATCTCACCAGGAAAGGTGCTGATGCGGTTCAGTGGACTACTGAGGCCATTGAGGCTTTTGTGTTGCTAAAGGAGAGGTTCAGCTCTGCTCCCATCCTTATGCAGCCTGATGTGACTAAACCATTTTTGGTTGAGGTTGATGCTTCTTCTGTGGGGTCGGCGCAGTGTTGTCTCAGGAAAAGTCGGATGGAGTACATCCCTGTGCTTTTTTTTCAAAGAAATTTTCTGAGTCTGAACTAAATTATGATATCGGTAATCGGGAATTGTTGGCAATTAAACTCGCATTTGAACACTGGCGTCATTTTTTGGAGGGAGCGGAATTTCCCGTTCAAGTCTTCACCGATCATAAAAATCTGATCTACCTTGATGCTGCCAAACGCTTGAATGCCCGTCAGGCTAGGTGGGCACTGTTTTTCTCACGCTTTAATTTTACCGTTACTTACATCCCAGGTACTAAAAATGTTAAAGCTGATGCTTTGTCTCGCAGCTTTTCTCCTATGGTGGGTACTGAGGAGGAGGAAAACATTTTGCAAGAGGGGGTTGTTATTGCGGTTTTGGACTCCGTGTTGGAAGATGAGATTCTTAAAGCACAGGAGAATGCCCCATCTAACACGCCGCATGGGAGGTTGTTTGTGCCTGGTACCCTGAGGAGAGATTTGTTTGTTGAATGTCATGTCTCTCGGTTGGCAGGTCATCCTGGAATCTCTGAGACCAAGAGACTTGTGGGTCGCAGCTTTTGGTGGCCTGTATGGCAGAAGGAAGTCATTAAGTGGGTGCGTCAATGCACTGTGTGTGCTAGATCTAAGTCTTCTCATACTCCTGCTGCAGGGTTGCTTTGCCCTCTGGAGGTCCCTAGTGCACCTTGGACACATTTGGCTATGGACTTTATTACTGACCTTCCCCCCTCTGAGGGTTTCACTGTCATCTGGGTGGTCGTGGACCGTTTTAGCATGATGTGTCACTTGGTTCCTTTCATCAAATTGCCCTGCGCTAAGACTCTCGCTAAGGCCTTTGTCAAGGAAATAGTCAGACTACATGGTGTTCCTACTGACATTGTTTCTGATAGGGGACCTCAGTTTGTGGCTCGTTTTTGGCGCGCCTTTTGTGACAGGTTGGGAGTTCATTTGTCGTTTTCATCCGGATATCATCCTGAGTCTAATGGCCAGACAGAAAGGAAAAACCAGGATGTTGAGCAGTTCTTGCGTTGTTTTGTGACTGATAATCAAGAGGGGTGGTCTGAGTTTCTGCCACTTGCTGAGTTTGCTCTTAACAATCACACATCCGCTTCTGCTGGTTGTTCGCCTTTTTTTTGTTGTACTGGGAGACATCCGTCTTTTGGGTCATTTTCCAAGTTGGGATCGGCTGTACCTGAAGAGGAGAATTTTTCTGGTGTGTTGCAGAGAGTTTGGACTGATGTGCGTGGTAATCTTCAGGAGGCTAACAAAAGATCCAAAGTGTATTTTGATAGAAAACGACAAGAGGTTTTGTTTGCTATTGGTGACATGGTCTGGTTGTCCTCTAAGAATCTGCGCTTGAGGATTCCGTCTAAGAAATTGGGTCCCAAGTTTGTAGGGCCCTTTAAGGTGCTTCAGGTTATTAACCAATCTGCTGTTAAGTTGGAGCTTCCCACCTCCTGGAAGATTAATCTGGTGTTTCATGTTTCTCTCTTGAAAAAAGCTGAGGTCTCAGAGGGAGACGTCTCGGCCACTGTTCCCCTGGTGGTGGAGGACGGGCAATATGAGATTTCCCGCATCCTAAATTCTAGACGGTATAGAGGGGGTTTGCAGTACCTCGTCGCTTGGAAGGGTTATGGACCCGAGGATAACTCATGGGTGAGGGCGGATGACGTTTCTGCGTCTAGACTTGTCAGAGCGTTTCACAAGAGGTTTCCGGATAAGCCTAAGTCCTAGGGGATCCGGAGGATCCTCTTAGAAGGGAGGGTACTGTTAGAACCCTCTTGTTAGATTTTGTTTCAGTTTGCTGGTCACATTACCTTTTTTCCCTATTTAGTCTGGCTCCGCCCTTCTGGCTTTGCTGGACTTCATTGTATTATCTACTCTTAAGCTAGCCGGGTGCTTAGGTGCCTTACTCTGTCAGTTTTGCTTAATCTTAGGATCTCGTAGTAATTTGTTTTCTGTTTAATTTTCCCTGCTACTATTTCTGTTAGGATGTGTCCACCTTTTCTCCCAGTCCCTAGATCTTGTAGGGATTCCTCCCTCGCAACTATAGGTCTTCGTTCAGACTAGCTGAGGACTTTAGCGGGTCTGGTCGCAGGATCAGGTTCCCCGTTACATCGTAGGGATCAAGCTCAGTTTTATTGTAGGGACAGAATTCCCATCTTTCCTTAGTGCTTGTAGCAGTTCATAACACCCATAAAGGCCACCTCTAGAGAGTGTACGCTTATTGTGGTCATATGGTCTAATACTCCAGTCTCTGCTTGGGAACTCTTCAGCTCCTTCAGGGTTACATTTTGGTCTCTGTGCTGCCTCTCTGATTAATGCCTTCCTTGATCAGGCTGAGCATCTTGGTAGGCGGCCCACTCTTGACAGGTTTGTTGTGGTACATTTGATGATAATGGATTTGATAGTGCTCTGGGGATCATCAGAGTTTGGTATATTTTTTATAACCTAACCCTGGCCTGTACTTGTCAGCAACTTTATACCTGACGTGTTTTAAATATCTCTTTGTTCTTCATGGTGTTGTTTGGTAAGTGGTGCTCCTTGTTGCAGTCTTTGTGACCTTTCAGAAAAGGTGGGTATATACAGTGGGTACAGAAAGTATTCAGACCCCTATCCATTTTTCACTCTTTGTTTCAATGTAGCCATTTGGTAAATTCAAAAAAGTTCATTTTTTTGTCGTTAATGTACACTCTGCAACCCATCTTGACTGAAAAAAACAGAAAAGTAGAATTTTTTGCAAATTTATTAAAAAATAAGAACTGAAATATCACATGGTCATAAGTATTCTGACCATTTGCTCAGTATTGAGTAGAAGCACCCTTTTGAGCTAGTACAGCCATGAGTCTTCTTGGGAATGATGCAACAAGTTTTTCACACCTGGATTTGGGGAACCTCTGCCATTCTTCTTTGCAGATCCTCTCCAGTTCTGTCAGGTTGGATGGTGAACGTTGGTGGACAGCCATTTTCAGGTCTCTCCAGAGATGCTGAATTGGGTTTAGGTCAGGGTTTTGGAGAGCCAGTCAAGAATGGTCACAGAGTTGTTCTGAAGCCACTCCTTTGTTATTTTAGCTGTGTGCTTAGGGTCATTGTGTTGTTCAAAGGTGAACCTTTGGCTAAATCTGAGGTCCAGAGCACCTTTGAAGAGGTTTTCATCCAGAATATCTCTGTACTTGGCTGCATTCATGTTTCCTTCAATTGCAACCAGTCATCCTGTCCCTGCGGCTGAAATCCCCCCCATAGCATGATGTTGCCACCACCATGTTTCACTGTTGGGATTGTATTGGGCAGGTGATAAGCAGTGCCTGGTTTTCTCCACACATACCACTTAGAATTATCACCATAAAGTTCTATATTCGTCTCATCAGATCAGAGAATCTTATTTCTCATAGTCTGAGAGTCCTTCATGTGTTTTTTAGCAAACTCTATGCTGGCTGTCATATGTCTAGCACTGATGAGAGGCTTCCGTCAGGCCACTCTGCCCTAAAGATAACAACACGAAAAGAGGATTGGAGCAAAAAATACCATAAAAAACTTAATACTAATGTAAGCAAAAGTTTTATTACAGGTAAGGTGGTATAAAAATACACATTTATATTAAACAATTAAATCCAATTAAAATGAACAGGACACATAGCAATAGCAAAGCGGTCACGGTAGATATATGACTACAGCATGATGTTAATACATCCCACATAACCACATAAGCAGGAAAGCCATGGAACATTCAGTATACAGATAGTAAAATACCCAGTCAATATATCTCAGTTCCTAAATCCTTAGTACCCGCAATAATGCCTCCATAAACAGTTTCACTTAAAGTGCTAGTGCATATCTAATGTTCATGGCCTGGAACCATGAACAAAAACATATGGAAAGGCATATCATATCTTAAAGACAGGGAGAGGCTTACCCATGCTATGTGGTGATGTGAGAACGCGCCCCTACGCGCGTTTCGCAGTTGCTTCCTCGGGGGGCAAAAGTATGTAGAGAGACCCCACATTGTGCCTTTAAGTACCCGGCTAAATGGCGATAATATCAGCCACCTGTAGGCGCCATGCCTGGGACCTCCCACGCCATTCCCCCAGCGGTACGCTCCACGGGTGCACCCGATTTGACGTCAGCAGATCAGGAAACCGCCGGGAGATAACGCGAGAGGGCCCAAATCACAACGTAACACAGCGCATGCGCAGTAGATGCGAGGCATCCACGGCCATGTTTGAAGATGGACAGAGTGCCCAAAATGTAAGTGTAAAGGGTATGCCACACTAAACAATATCGCTAACGAGATCGCTAAAAAACGTCACTATTTAGCGATCCCGTTAGCGATATTGTTCAGTGCGGCAGCTTCCAGCGACGAGCTTCCTGCTGTGATCTCGCTCGTCGCTGGAATCGTTCCGGACCCTATTTCATCGCTGGCGCTCCCGCTGGGTAAGTATCTTATCGCTGTGTGGCACCTTTTCTTAGCGATTTAGCGGTACTTTTGTACCGCTAAAGTCGTTAAGAAGATCGCTAACGGCGATAGCGTCGTTAACTATATCGCTAAATGTGGCCGCATTTAGCGATATAGAAACGATCCCGCTAGCGATCTCATTAGTATGCAACGCTAACGAGATCGCTAGCGGGATTGCTTAGTGTGGCAGTACCTTAATACAGAAGTGTCCATAATGCCACTGAGGGAACAAATTAATAAATCGCTGTATAGCGATCGCTTTATGGCTCCTTATGTAATTTATAACAATGGCATTCACAGTGGATATAGAACATCCACAATCATATTTGAAACCAGGCAAAGTGCCCGTGACATGAATATAATGCAGGAGTGTCCATAGTGACACTAAGAAAACAGATTGATAAATCGCTATATAGCGATCACCTTATCACTCCATATATAATTAACAGAACCAAAAAAGTTAGGCACCTCATTGTTAGATATATAAACATAAATAAAGAACTTGGAAGACGAGGAAAAAAGGGGGGACTCCAGCTTCCATAAAATGAATGAAACTTTATTCGTGTAAATTACACATAAAACCTCCTGATTCAAGATAGGAGTGCACTACATAGCACGGGCAATAGCGACGCGTTTCGACCTAGATGCGGTCTTTGTCACAGCTATCAACATGTCTAAGTGCTTCACATATATAGGATAGTTCAACCAATCACAATCGATGACTATAATCACATGTTAAAACTATAATTAACTATTTAATCACATATCAAAAAAAAAAAAAACATTAAACATATAACCATTAGTTGAACTATGCCTGTTAGAGACAAATATACTGAAAACAATCTAATACTGGTATAAAATATCATTTCTTTTATTTAATCCTTTGGGATTTCTTGTATCAAGATTAAAGATCCAGAAGGCTTCTCTGGTCAGCAACAATCTTTTCCTATCGCCACCTCTCTTTGTGTTCAACACATGTTCAATACCTATAACGCACATAGTTTTAATTTCACCTTTATGATAATTAATAAAATGTTTGAATGCCATAGAAACATTTTTAGTTTCACAATTTTTATTTTTTTTATCTCTCAGATGTTCTGAAATTCTGACTTTTAATTTTCTCGTTGTGCACCCTACATAGATTAAATTGCATTATTGCAAATAATTTGGTAGATAACATTTGTGGTGTTACAATTAATAAAATCTTTTATATTAAACACTTGCGTTTTATTTGCGTTATTGTAGGTTTTAGTGTTGGTGGCTAATTCACACATACCACATCTACTTTGACCGCATCTGAAAAAACCTTTCATTTTTAACCAATTAGTGTCAGCAGCTTTAGTTGCAAAGGAGCCTGGAGAAATGAAATCACCCAGATTAGGAGCTTTCCTAGCCACAATATTAACCCCTGGTTGGAGTATTTTTTCCAATGTTTCGTCCTCATATAAAATGGGAATATATTTTTGAATAATTCTTTTTATTTCATAGAACTGAGAACTAAATTGAATGCTAACAAATGATTTTGAATCCTCTTTATTTGTTCCTAAATATTTATTTTTATTTATATTGGGCTGCAATAGTTCTTTTCTATCACGTTTTAATGCTATATTGCGAGCTCTCTCAATGGTCCATGATGGATAGCCCCTATTTTTTAATTTATTCTCTATCATTCCAAATTCTTTGAACATGTCCTTTTCTTGAGAACAATTTCTTTTGTGCCTTATAAACTCTCCCACCGGGATAGACTTAATCGTGTGTTTAGGATGGCCACTTTGCATGCAGGATCGTATTACCTTTAATGGGTTTGGAAAAAGTACCTGTATGGGTGAGGATGAACCGCAGCAAGTCCAATATCAAGTCACGAAGATCAGGTCCAGATTACTTGTTTCCAGGTAGAATTGGGCAGCCTCCAAACCATGGGTATGGTGGATACAAGTGTAGAGGGATTCCACATCTGCCACCACCAGCAGCGTATCGGGTTCAAGTGACAAACCATCAAGTCTCCTCAGGACGTCCGTAGTGTCTCTGACAAAGGAGGGCAGCGTTTCCACCTGAGATTGCAAATAATGTTCAATAAACTTACAAATTGGGTCGCATAGCCCCCCGATGCCAGAGACAATCGGACGTCCAGGGGGAGACACAGGATCTTTATGGACCTTGGGCAGAAGATAGAAGGTAGGGACCACAGGAGCCTTGATAAGGAGGCCATCCAACACTTTTTTAGTAATGATACCTCTCTCAAAGGCAATTTCCAGAATAGATGCTAATTCACCCTTAAAGATGGTCAGGGGGTTCCGGGGTAGTTGAGTGTAGGTATCACAATCACGCCTACAGGTGGCTGATATTATCGCCATTTAGCCGGGTACTTAAAGGCACAATGTGGGGTCTCTCTACATACTTTTGCCCCCCCGAGGAAGCGACTGCGAAACGCGCGTAGGGGCGTGTTCTCACATCACCACATAGCATGGGTAAGCCTCTCCCTGTCTTTAAGATATGATATGCCTTTCCATATGTTTTTGTTCATGGTTCCGGGCCATGAACATTAGATATGCACTAGCACTTTAAATTAAACTGTTTATGGAGGCATTATTGTGGGTACTAAGGATTTAGGAACTGAGATATATTGACTGGGTATTTTACTGTCTGTATACTGAATGTTCCATGGCTTTCCTGCTTATGTGGTTATGTGGGATGTATTAACATCATGCTGTAGTTATATATCTACCGTGACCGCTTTGCTATTGCTATGGTCCTGTTCACTTTAATTGGATTTAATTGTTTAATATAAATGTGTATTTTTATACCACCTTACCTGTAATAAAACTTTTGCTTACAATAGTATTAAGTTTTTTATGGTATTTTTTGCTCCAATCCCTTTTCGTGTTATTATCAATCGTCTGGAGTTTCATATGGGTATTTTCCCATGACTGTTTTTTGGTGGTAGCAGTCACATTATTACAGATATGAAGTAACTGACATATCTTGACCTGAGATTATGTTGTTCACTCTGCCCTAAAGGCCCGACTTGTGGAGGGCTGCAGTGATAGTTGACTTTGTAGAAATTTCTCCCATCTCCCTACTGCATCTGTGGAGCTCAGCCACAGTGATCTTGGGGTTCTTCTTTACCTCTCTCACCAAGGCTCTTCTCCCACGAATGCTCAGTTTGGCTGGATGGCCAGGTCTAGGACGACTTCTGGTGGTCCCAAACTTCTTCCATTTAAGGATTATGGAGGCCACTGTGCTCTTATGAACCTTGAGCACTGCAGAAATTCTTTTGTATCCTTGGCCAGATCTGTGCCTTGCCACAATTCTGTCTCTGAGCTCCTTGGCCAGTTCCCTTGATCTCATGATTGTCATTTGGTCTGACATGCACTGTAAGCTGTGAGGTTTTATATAGACAGGTTTGTGCCCTTACAAATCAAGTCCTATCAGGTTAATTAATCACAGCTGGACTCCAATGAAGGAATAGAACCAGGAGGATCACAAGGAAATGGACAGCATGTGACTTAAATATAGCAAAGGGCCTGAATACTTATGACCATGTGATATTTCAGTTTTTCTTTTTTAATACATTTGCAAAAATTTCTTCATTTCTGTTTTTTTTTCAGTCAAGATGGGGTGTACATTAATGAGAAAAAAATGAACTTTTTTGAATTTACCAAATGGCTGCAATGAAACAAAGAGTGAAAAATTTAAAGGGGTCTGAATACTTTCCGCACCCACTATACTGACAGACCATGTGACACTTAGATTGCACACAGGTGGACTTCATTTCACTAAGCATGTGACTTATGAAAGTAATTTTTTGCACCCGAAATTTTTAGAGGCCTCATAGAAAAATACATATGTGCATGCCAATTTTTAGTTATTTGATCCCATAAATGTAATTCATGCCTAAATTTTTCTCACTTCTCTTCACCAAATTAGACTATTTAGTGCTGTTGCATCATACACAAATCGGATTACAAAAATATTTATACAGAGGTGGTAAGAAAAAAGGTAAAACACAAGGGAGTTCATACTTTTGCAAGACACTGTATACAGACAATAAAGACATTACAAATTAGAATATTGTTCAACAGTTACAGGAGAAGTGAAGGCTGTGCTCGCAAGCTTACAATCTCTAACCAAATCGGGGACACAATAGGTAAAAAGTGCTTGTCATGCATGGTCCAGCTGTCATAATAAATGTGGTTTATTCTATAAAGCTGCATGAGGATGTTAGTCTTAAATCAGTTGCAGAACAGAGAGCACTGGTGATAGAGATGAGAAAGGAGATAAAGGATGGTGCAGAACTGTGGAGAGCTCTGTGGGTGAGGGAGATAAGTTTATATTGTACTCTATAGATGGATAACCAGTGCAATGACTGCCACAGGTGGAGGCATTGTTGCAATGGCTGGACAGTAATATGACCCTAGCTGCCTCATTTAGGATGGATTGGAGCCGAGAAAGTTTGGTTAGAGGGAGACTGATCAGTAGAGATTTGCAGATGTCCAGCCAATACTAAATAAGAGTGACAGTGAGAATTTTTGCATTTCAAAAGGTGAGAAAAGATCAGATTCTAGAGATGTTTTTAAGATACAGGTAACACAAGCGAGTGAGTGATTGCATATAGGGAATATAGGAATGTTCTGTGTCAAATATCACCCTAAGACAGCAAACTTTCTGATTGGAAGTTATTGTTGAACCACTGAAGGAAAATGCAAAAATGCATTATCAGGTAGGATAGCATAAGGAGGTAATAAGGAATTAATGTAAAGTGTAATGAAAAAAAAATAACTCAAAATTTTAGCTCTAAAATGTTGATTTAGCCCCATTTTTTTTCACTTTTCCAAGCGGCAACACCAAAAAGTGGACCCACAGTTTGTCAAAAAGTTCTATTTGGACAAATGGCAGGTCTCAGAACCAAAGGCGCAATACTTGAATTTTGGAACACAAATTTGGCTGCAAGAGATTGTGGGCACCATGTTGCATTTGTAGAGACCCTAAGGTGCCTAGAGAGCAGAAACCCCCCACAAGTGAACCCATTTTGGAAACTACACCCCTCAAGGATTTTATCCAGGGGTATAGTGAGCATTTTGATCCCACAGTCACTATACAGAATTTGATAACATTAGGTAGTCATATTGAATATGTCATCATACCATTATCATTTTTTTTGTAAGTTTTGAAAAAACCCTAACCATAAGCCTAAGGCTAACTCTAACCCTAACGGCAAAGAATAAAAGAAATAAACATTATAAAATTTTAAAAAAAAGTAAACTGACTAAGGGGATGACACGGGGAGGGGGTGATCAAGGAGGGGCACAATGAGGCACAGCCCAAGTGTTGTTCTATTCACTAATTAAATTGGGCTTTTGATTATTGTGATAGCCATTTACCGATTCCCAAAAACAATCTGTTCACTGTGTTGTGCAGGTTGTTACGATTACAGGGACATAAACATCTCTATGCTACCTGATGATTTGTGATGTTTATTATTTTTAAAAAGGAAATTAAAACCGATATTTATGTAATTGTTTTCCATTATTTTTTAGTAATAGTGATGAGCGAATGTGCTCAGAGGTGTTTTTATTGCTTAGCAAAAAGACAATCCCTGCATGTGGTGCGGCTGTCGAACAGCCAAGAGACATGCAGTCATGGGGACTCAACATATTTTTCAAGCACGCCAAAGTCACTCGGTTAGCGCATGAGCATTCTCGGATAGCACATGGATCTGAGCGAACCGAGTATCCACCATATTGGCTCTTGCCCCACTTGCAAGTAGGGCAGATATTGTCTCTGTTTCCATACCAACAATTGTTTCTGCAGGTCGGATAAACTGAGACACACTGGTGGAGGGGATATATGCGCCCAGGTTGTAATCATCCACACAACCTGATGTCTGAAGTTTTCCGACGATTTCTGTTGTTTAGGTATAGATGAACAAACCCCAATAAAATTACCCTTTTTGCCACAGAAAAAGCACGCCCCTATCTTGTGGTGGACCGCAAAAGACCCATAATGGGGAGAATCATGCCCTAACTGCATAGGTTCGTTATAGCACACAGGGAGAACTTCAGTCCTAGGAAGTACAATGGGGTCGGGTCAATACTGTTCTATGCATCTGTCTATATGTAGGGCAAGAGCCAAGGTTGCCTCAAACAACGCTAGGGTTTTGTACAGCTCCAATGCATCTTTTAACCATTCAGACAGACCCTGACAAAACTGACTCCTAAGGGTGGGGTCATTACACTGGGTGTCAGTGGCCCACCTACGGAATTCTGAACAAAGTTCCTCTGCTGGTCCGTCTCCCTGTTGAATCTTACATAGTTTAGATTCTGCAAGGGAGACCTGGTCCGTGTCATCATAAAAGAGGTCAAGAACCCCGAAACATCCATCCACTGACTCAAGTGACAATGAGAAGGCCCAGGATTGAGGGTCTCCTTGAAGCCTTGAAGTAGACAACAATCCCCCATGTACATCACTCCCAGATGACTGCAGACGAAGCCTGAAATAGAGCTTATAGGCTTCCCAGAGCATGACAAATTTGTCCCAACCCCCCAAAAACCTATCTGGTAGTGTCACATTAGGTTCCAGTACAGCTGTCTGGCATGAAGAAACCTTAGCCAATAGGTCTCATTGTTCACAAGACAAACCCTGCAGCTGTCTTGAAAGGATCAAAAAATGTGAGGTCTGTGAAAATGTTACGCTGTGACACTCTTCGGTAAGGAAAGGGGAGTCTCAAACTGTCCCTGGAACTGGCACTCTAACTATCCCTGTCCCAGAGGTATTCTAAAAGGTAGAGATGCTCGAATCTCCAATCTTACTATGCTCCTGTTAAAGTCCTAAGCTGTCCCCTCCCTCTCTCTCAGGAGGCCTGGGCCTGGGACAGGTATGTTAGTGTGTGGCCCAGCTACGCAGGCACACATAAAATCCAGGAGAGTGCACAGGAAGGTAATCACAACGCTTGATATGCATTCACTGCCACTCACTCTTTCAGACACACCCATCTGAGGTATAAGAGGGAGTGACACGTAGCAAAGGCAGTTAGTTAGTGTTCCGTTTGATTTCAGTCAGTTAGCTTCTGTCTAAGGACAGAGCAGCCATTCAGTTTCCTGTCTGAGGACAGTGGAGTCCAGGACAGTACAGTCTGGACTTGGAGGATACTGAGAGCTGTGCAGCGAGCTCTGGGACAAGCTGACATTTCCCTAAAAAGCTACAAGTGCTTATGTTAAGAGCGGGAAGCAGGGCGAAGGGCGCAGTGGAGAAGATAGAGAAGTGCTACAGGTATTGGATTACCTGCACTAAATTGCCGGACACCGGGTCCGAAGCGTTGCTAGAGTTTCAAGCTTAGTAACAAGAAAACCGGAGGCATCTGGACTACAGGTCGCAGAGTGCAGCCCAAAGCGTCAATACGTAACTGGAGTCAGGGAGAACGGGGACTTTGAGTCAAGCGCAGACAAAAGTAAGGACTTAGTTCTCACCACTTAGAAGGCTCCACCACAATGTTGGCCGGGCATGACAGCTATTGAGAAAGCTGGAGAGTTCAGAGTTAACTTCGCTTCAGGCAAGTTGGACTCACAAGTATATGGAAGTAAAGGAGGCCTCTAACCTGCTCAGCGGTTACCCGAATGTGCACTCTCCACCCCGACCAGCTCCCCGGGATCTCCTTGAACCATCTACCAGTAAAAGGTATGAAAAGAAGCTGCATTGTGTGTGACTGAATTCTTATCTACACCCTGCATCATCACCATAGACTTCCAGGGACCAGTCTCACCTGTGGGAGACTTACCACCCAGCTGCCCCCATAACATCCCCTGTGAAGATCATTATAGCAGCGCTGGTCCAAATAACCAGATACCACAGGTGGCGTCACGAACTACCTATCCTAATAATCCCCTGTAAATATCGCCCATCGCTTGACTGCCAGGGCCACGGACCGAGTCCCGCTGCCAGTGACAACTCCCATAGAAATCAATGGGCTCGGCTCCGAGTACCCCATAGCCCTGGTATCCACAATTGTGGAGCGAGTCATTAGTGTATATACTGTGTAAGACAAACGGGGATAACAAAAAGCAACTTAAATACAAAAACACTCACCAAGGGTAGAAAGAAATAAAGGCAAGGAGGAATAAAGGGAAGGATAGGAAGGTACAAACCAAATGGGAAAGGGATAATGGAGAAAACATTCACCCAAATATAGCAGCCAACAATCTCAAGCAGCATCTACGAACTTCACCAGCACACTAACTCAAGCAAGCCATGAAGCATAGCTTTCACAGGCAGGGATGAGAAGGTCTGGCCAGATTTTATAGAGAGAGAAAACTATCAGATCAGGAACAGCTGTGAGATGGAGCTGCATATCTCTACGCAGCATGCAAAGAGTCGTTAACCTCTTCAGCGCCAAAGGAAACAAAGTCCATTTAATATGAGGAACAAAGCACGCAGGCTAAATGGAAGATCTACGATTCACAGTACGTAAAGACGACTAACCTAAGATCTCTCAGGAGGATGTGACACACTTGTGACAGCAGCCAATCACAAGGGAATATTAAAGCCTATATAGAAACTGATCTATGTTGTATATCTCCCTGCACTTTTGATGTCTGTTTACATGTCTGCTATATATTTATACTTGGAATAAATTCCTTGCTTCCTTGAAACAAGAGTGTTCAGTGAATTTCTTTCTATATGTACCAGGGAATCTACATCCTGTTCCAGCAGCACCTTGAAGTATCGACTGTGTGCACAACAATCTTCCTTCCTTTTATTGAAGCTGAGGCAGAGAATGCAGCAGTTATTTTAGGGTGATTCTGGATAGTGAAAGGACACCACTGCTCACAGCCCAACAAATGCAATAGGCTAAGAAAGCCATAAAACATTGGACAAATACTACAGTGTGTGTTGTACAACTACAGTACTGAAGAAGATGAAAAAGAAGATATCCATACATGATGGTGTAGTGGGGAAACAGGAGTCCCTTACCAGTCATCCACAAACATATGTACCGGCAATCTAAAGCAGCGACTGACTACATTATGCAATAGGCAAACTGAAGCTTGGGTTACTTTGAAATCCACCATTAATAGCTGATGAGAGATGCGTGTCGCCAATTAAGGACAATCAAAGAGGTTATTAAATTTGTCAGTACGGAAAGCTGTGATACTGTATGAATTATTTCATTCCCCATATAAAAACTCTTACAAGGGTGCAACAAGCAATTGAGCAAGAGGAGAAGTTTCTTTATGTTCTTCGCTGCCCTGAGGCTGTTGGAGACTAGAGATGAGTGGTGTTCGACTAGAACTGTTCGCCAATCTCAAATTCGAGCTGTTTTGGGCGGTGTTCGAGGCGTTCAAAGAACCCGAACGATTTTGAAAAAATCCGGCTGTTCGAGGTTATATTCGATACTGTTCGTGCACCTAAATCGTCACTGGATTTTTTCATAGTAATGCTGAGAATCATTTTTGATCGCTGGTCTCCCGCTGGCCAGCACGCATCGCTGCGTGTGGCAGGCAGGAGACCAGCGATCTACTGGTAACCAAGGTACACTTCGGGTTTCCAGGCACGGGGCTGTGCTTGAAACTCGACGTGTGCATTGGATACCAGGGCGCTGCTGCAGGGGAGCTGGTAACCAAGATACACAGCGGATTTCCAGGCACCGCGCAGCGACTGGAAACCCGACGTGTACCTTGGTTACCAGCTCCCTGCATCAGAGGACTGGTATCCAATGTACACAGCCGGTAACTAAGCGACGTGTGTCACTTGTTACCGGCGTACTCGCTGTCCTGATCGCTGCTGAGATCTGCCTGTTTGGCAGCTCAGCAGCGATCACATAGCGACGCAGCAACAATCCTTATCTGGTCGCATCACCAGCGGGATCGCTGCAGCGTTGTTATGAGATTGTGTGCCGGTGTCTGCGTGATCGGTGTATGTGTGGGATCAGTGTATGTGTGGCGGTGTGCGGGATCGGTGTATGTGCGGCGGTGTGCGGGGCTGTGTGCGTGATCTGTGTATGTGCGGCGGTGTGCGGGGCTGTGTGTGTTCTCCGCGTATGCAGGCATCATCGGATGGGACTACAAGTCCCATACGGCTATGCTTGCTACAGTGACAGTGACTGACACATTAGCCAATGATGGGAGAGTAGTAGTCCCATCATCCGGCTAATGTGCTGAATAAAAAAAAACCACATACATTACATACACAACATATAACATACACATGACATACAGAACATACAATGACATACAGAACATACAATGACATACAGAACATACACATGACATACAGAACATACAACACATAACATTGAGCACATACTCACCTATTCCTTCAATCTGTGTACCACTCTGCTGCTGTGAGAGAATGACGTCACTTCCGTTCATTCTCTCACGGCTATGCTGGGTGAGAAAATTCCCACGCAGCATTGCCATAAAGTGAGACAATGAACTTAGGTAACCTCAGTGATGCACTGCAGGAGCCATTGTCTCCTGTCAGTGCATCACTGGGAGGCCCTACAGAGCAGTGGCATCACCTGATGTCACTGTTCTATAGGGGAGACCGTCATGGGATATTAATTGGACTGCGTCGGACAGGGAGTAATACGGTTGTTATATTTTTTTACGTTTTTTTACAGGAGATCGAGGGCGTCGCTTGGATCTGAGCGTATAATAAAGATATGAAAACTGTGTTGTGTTTTATTTCATTAAAATAATTTATTCTTATGCGTGTGTTGTTTTTTTAACCCTTTATTAATATAAGATTAATAATGGATAGGCGTCTTATTGACACCTCTCTATTATTAACCGGGCTTAATATCACCTTGCAATAGCAAGGTGATAGTAACCCCTTTATTACCCCATATCCCACCTCTACAGGGGAGTGGTAAGAGAGGGGCTAAGTGCCGGAATTGGCGCATCGTACAGTTGCGCCAATTCTGGGGCGGCTGGGTGCTGGTATTTTTAGCCAGGGCGGTGCGCCAATATCCATGGCCCCTTCCTAGGCTATGAATATCAGCCCGCAGCTGTCTGCCTAGCCTTTCTGGCTATAAATTATAGGGGGACCCCACGTCATTTTTTGGGGGGGTCCCCATATTTTAATAGCCAGTGAAGGCTAGCTGCGGGCTGATATTCATAGCCTGGGAAGATCATGGGTATTAACCCCTTCCCAGGCTAGAAATATTGGCCCCGGCTGTCGGCTTTTCCACTCTGGCGCAGAAAATTGCGCGGGAGCCCACGCCATTTTTTTTCCTATTTATTTTTTCATTAAGTATATTGCGTTAAGATTTTGTGTGTGTGTGCATGTGTGTCTTTATTTATGTACCATTTTATCTATCATCTATCTACCTATATATCTTTCTGTCTATCTATATATCTATCTTTCTATATATATTTCTAACTATCTATTATCTATCTATCTATGTATTTTCTATCTATCTATCTATCTATCTATCTATCTATCTATCTATCTAACTTCTGGTATCTATTATCTATCTCTATCTGTGTGTGGGGAATCTCCACCGGTAAGCAGCTCTGCTACATCTGGATGCCAGGCTCAGCCTGGCATCCAGATGTAGCAGAGCTGGACTCGTCGTGGGACACAAGTTATCTTGGACTACGTGGGACAGGGAGTATTTGTGTTGGTTTGTTATTTTTGCTTTTTTACAGGAGATCAATGGCGTCGCAGGATGAGCGTGCAATAAAAAATAATGAAAACTGTGTTGTGTATTATTTCATTAAAAGACTTTATTCTGGCTGTGTATTTTTTTTAAACATTTTCAACCTTTATGATTAATAACGGATCGGTGTCTTATTGACGCCTCTCCATTATTAACCGGGCTTATTGTCACCGTTCAATCAAAGATAACATTAACCCCTTATTACCCCACTTGCCACCGCTACAGGGCAAGTGGGAACAGCCGGGTAAAGTTCCACAATTGGAGCATCTTTGGATGCGCCAATTGTCGGGCTGCTGCAGGCTGGTATTTTTAGGCTGTTGAGGGCCAAAATCCATGGGCCTTGACAGTCTTTTAATACCAGGCTGCAGCAGTCTGCTTTTTACTTGGCTGGTTAACAAAAATAGGGGGACCCCACGCCATTTTATTTTGAGGGGATCCCCTATTTTTGTTAACCAACCAAGATAAGCAGACTGCTGTAGCCTGGTATTATCAGGCTTGCAAGGTTCATGGATATTGGATCCTTGACAGCCTTAAATACCATGCCTCAGTAGTCTGCTTCATCTGGCTGGTTAACAAAAATAGGGGGACCCCACGCCATTTTTTTTTCGAGG
>JARQOD010000005.1:379976325-380012382 GCA_033576555.1 Oophaga sylvatica
GACAGAACTGGAAAGGATCTGCAAGGAAGAATGGCAGAGGATCCCCAAATCCAGGGGTAAAAAACTTGTTGCATCATTCCCAAGAAGACTCATGGCTGTACTAGCTCAAAAGGGTACTTCTACTCAATACTGAGCAAAGGGTCTGAATACTTATGACCGTGTGATATTTCAGTTCTTTTTTAATAAATTTGCAAACATTTCTACATTTCTGTTTTTTTTCAGTCAAGATGTGGTGCAGAGTGTACATTAACAAGAAAAAAAGAACTTTTTTGAATTTACCTATTGGCTGCAATGAAACAAAGAGTGAAAAATGTAAAGGAGTCTGAATACTTTCCGTACCGACTGTAGTTCTTAATAACTCACATATTAAAAAGTACTAAAGGGTATTTATTTCCCAGAAATGGTTAGCATGCATATATAGTTCATGAGAAGTTTACACCACTAAAATAAATTATAAATTTAAGGGTAAAAAGGGAGGTGGTAAGAGGAGAAAAACCGGATTACTTACCGGTAATGCTCTTTTATAGAGCCCACGACAGCACCCACTGAGAGAGGGGATCCGCCCCTAGGAACAGGAAACCTACAGAGAGATAAAAGGGGCGGCCCCCCTCGCTCCTCAGTTGGATTACAGAGAATGAGAGGAACCGCCACACAAGTTTTAGTTAATTTGCTCCATAATACGTATATATACATATTTACACTACTAGACTATGTACAGCAATTATATACATTTAGCCCTTCACCCAACGGAATACACCGTGCATACTATAACTAGGGGAGGGAAGTGAGTGGGTGCTGTCGTGGGCTCTATAAAAGAGCATTACCGGTAAGTAATCCGGTTTTTTCTCTTCGCCACGACAGCACCCACTGAGAGATTTTCAGAGACTATCACCTGGGAGGGACCACCGTGTCAAGGACTGATCTACCAAACACTAGGTCTGTTGAGGAAGATAGATCTAATCTATAGTGATCATAGAAGGTAGAAGGTGAAGCCCAGGTTGCAGCCTTACATATAAGATCTATCGGGACATCTCCCTCTTCCGCCCATGAGGAAGATATGGCTCGTGCGGAATGTGCTTTCACGCCTTGTGGTGGATACGCCAGAGATATCGCGTCTCTAATCCATCGAGACAGTGTACTCTTTGTCACTCCTGCACCTTTACGGCTACCCTGGAATGAGACAAAGAGAGCCCTGCTCTGCCTCCAGGGTCTAGTCCTGTCTAGATACATTAAGACGGCCCTTTTAACATCTAAAGTGTGGAATCTCTCTTCCTGTGGTGATGAGGGGTTATCATAAAATGAAGGAAGGTAGATCTCCTGGGATCTATGAAACTTTGTCGCCACTTTAGGGAGATAAGATGGGTCTGTTTTTAAGACTATTTTGTCCTGAAATACTGACAGGAAAGGAGGATCTATCGATAAGGCCTGGAGATCACTCACTCTTCTCGCTGAGACCAGGGCTATTAACAAAATGGTTTTAAATGAAACATATTTTATTGGAACTGAATGGAAGGGTTCAAATGGATCTTCCGTTAAGGCGTCTAGAACTAAGTTTAAGTCCCAAGATGGCATCTGTGGTATATAGATTGGTTGCGCTCGATGGCAGGCTGAGATGAACCGAGCCACCCATCTATTGCCTGCTACGTCATGACTGTATAAGGCTCCTAGAGCTGACACTTGGACTTTAAGCGTATTTACTGATAGACCTAATTCATATCCTTTTTGCAAAAATTCTAGGATAGCCGGGATAGGTACTTCATCAGATAGGTGTGCCGAATGAAATGTTAAGAATTTTCTCCAGACTCTGGCATATATATTAGTTGTGATCTCTTTTCTACTATGCAGAAGGGTATTAATTAGACCGTTTGAAAACCCTCTTTGCTTTAATAGCTGCCTTTCAAATTCCAAGCCGTGAGGCTCAGGCCTTTGACCTGAGGGTGGTGACATGGCCCTTGTGAGAGAAGGTCCCAGTCCCAAGGGAGGATCCATGGATCTGAGACCGACATGGCCCTCAGCCATGAGAACCATGGCCTTTTGGGCCAGAACGGAGCTATTAGGATTATCCTTGCTCCTTCCTCCCTGATTTTCCGAATGACAATTGGTAGTAACATCATTGGAGGAAAGGCATAAGCTAGGCGAAAATTCCACGGGTCTGCAAAGCATCCAGTATGTCCGGACTGTCCATCTTGAACAACGAAGCAAACCTTTCGACTTGTCTGTTGTTCCTTGTGGCAAACAGGTCTATTTCTGGCTTGCCCCATCTGACTGATATCATGTTGAAGATTCGGCGACTGAGCATCCATTCTCCCTGATGTAGAGTATGGCGACTGAGAAAATCTGCTTTGATATTGTCTGCCCCTCTGACATGCAGTGCTGATAGGGATAGGAGATGATTTTCTGCCAATCCTAGAATTTTCTCCGCGATAGACATGAGCGCTACCGATCGTGTTCCTCCTTGGTGGTTTAGGTATGCTACAGAGGTGGTATTGTCTGATAGAATCCTTGTATGAGTTCCTTGTAGCTGCGGAAGAAAGTTATATATAGCATAATATATAGCTTTTAATTCTCTCATATTTGATGAGTCCTCTACCTCAGATCTGGACCACTTTCCCTGCACAATAAAGTTTTTTAAATGCGCTCCCCATCCCAAGGGACTGGCATCTGTGGTTACTATATTTGAGGGGACCACTACCCAAGGAACTCCTCCCGAAAGATTATCTGGATCTAGCCACCACCTCAGGGAAATGACCACCTCCGATGGCAGGGATATCATACTTTCTAAATGTCCCTGTAAGGTTTCTCCTTTTTGCAGGATGAATCTTTGTAATTCCCTGGTATGAAATTGGGCCCACTGGACTGCCGGAATACAAGAGGTTAAAGATCCTAGCAAGGACATGCCTGCTCTTAGTGATATTATGGGATTATTTACCACAAGACGTACTTTATTAATCACAGTTAATTTCTTTGCCTCTGGTAGCAGACATCTCTGACTTACTGAATCCAGATGAAGGCCTAGGAACGTCTGACAGGTTACCGGGTGAAGCCTGGATTTTTCCCAGTTTATCAACCAACCTAATTTCTGCAAGGATGAAATTACGTCAGATAGTCTGTGCTCACACTGCAGATAAGAATTTCCCACTATTAGAATATCATCCAGATATGGGATTACCAGGGTATCTTTTATTCGCAAGTATGACATCACCTCCAGCATTAGTTTGGTGAAGACGCGGGGTGCCATGGATAGTCCGAAGGGCATTGCTGTGAATTGGAAATGACGGATTCGGCCTTCTAATATTACTGCTACTCGCAGAAACCGCTGATGCGAGATTTGTATTGGTAGATGGTAATACGCATCTTTGAGATCCACGACCGCCATGTAGCATCTGGGAAATAGAGTTTAATGGCTGACCGTATAGACTCCATTTTAAAAGTCCGGGCCTTCAAAAAGGTATTCAGCTTCTTTAAATTCACTATGGTTCTAAATGAACCATCTGGTTTAGACACTAGAAACAAGGGAGAATAAAAGCCTTTCCCTCTTTGATGAACCGGAACCTCCACTAGTACATTTTTATGCAATAGGCCTTTAATTTCTAATTCTAATGACTCCTGTTGAGCTTGAGACTTTAAGGAAGTCAATAGAAAGGAGTCCGGAGTATTCCGGACAAATTCCAGTGCTAGACCTGATTTTATAATATTAATGGCCCAGGGGTTCGAAGTGATTTTTTCCCAGTGACAGGAGAAGTGTAAAAGCCTGCCACCAACAGGTAGATTAACACTACCGGAATTTTTCTCCTGGTTTAAAGGGACGTTTACCAAACAAGTTTCCTTTCGGTCTGAAGTCCTTATTGTTCCAGGAGTTCTGGGCTTTAAAGTCCTTCTTTCTGCCAAACGCTGGCTTTCTGAATGATCTCCTGTAGGATGGAACGTACGGATTAGGGAAGCCTTTCTTTCTCTCTGCTGCCTTGGTTAGGATGTCATCTAGTACTGCACCAAACAGATACTCACCCTGGCAGGGTATAGCGCAGAGTTTAGACTTAATGTGCGTATCCCCCTTCCAGACTTTTAGCCATAGCGCTCGTCTAGCTGCGTTAGTTAAACCCGCCGTTCTTGCTGCTAGACGGAGAGAATCTATTGAAGCATCTGACAAGAAGGCAGCTGCACCTTTAATTAATGGAATGGAGGCACATAGCTTATCTCTGGATAGGCCATTTTTTATATTGTCCTCCAACTGGTCTAACCATATTAACAAGGCTCTACCCGTACATGTGGACGATATCACTGGCTTGAATGCTCCTATACATGATTCCCATGATCTTTTAAGCAGTGTGTCTGCTTTCCGATCCAGGGGATCCGATAACATTCCAGTATCTTCCACTGGAAGAGAGGACCGGCGAGAAGTTGAGGCTACAGCCGCGTCCACTTTAGGTGCTTTTGCCCAAGAGGTTAGATCTTCATCATTGAAGGGGTATCGTCTTTTGGATGCCGCTGGCATAAAGCCTCTCTGCCCTTGCTTTTCCCATTCTTTTTTAACCATATCTTTTATGGCTGGAATTATAGGAAATACTCTACCCTTTCGTTGGGAGAGACCTGAAAACATAATCTCTTGGGGAGTTTTAGGATCTTTAACGTCTGACAATCCCATAGTGTTTCTTATTGATTTAATCAGGTTATTTATGCTATCAGTTGGAAAGCATGTATGTTCCTCTTCCTCCTCCGAGGACACAGAATCTTGTGAAGCCTGCGAATTTAGCTCTCCACTGTCTGAAGAAGACCCCACTTTAGGCGGGGTGATCTCTCTAAGGGTTTTTCTTCCCGTAACACTACTTGCTCCCCCTAGGGCCTGTAGCTCTTCCCTAATCATTAAACGAATATCCTCCGTTCTAACTGAATTTTCTTCCTGGAGCGTATGGCCAATGCATATTTGACACAATCTTTTCGAATACGCGTCTGGGAGGGGCTGGGAGCATAGGGCACATTCTTTGTGTTTGGTTTTGTCCGTTTTTTTCGCCTAAGGATAGACAGAAAGAGCTTGACAGGTGTGATTAAAAGACACTCACCCAGTGAAGCTCTTGTCAGCACAGTACCGGCTTTGAAGTCAAAGGATCTGGCTGCAGCGTGGAGTGAGATGATTTTTCTCCATCTCTATTAGTGGAACCACTTCGCTTGGAGCGTCCACTTTCACCTTTTTTGCTGCTGCTGCTGCTACGACGTGGATTAACCATGTCGTCAGACAGGTGCGACACAGGGTCAATCGGAACTGACATTGCTGCACACCGGAGGCCCCACAAGCGGTGCTTTTATGCAGCTGCCCGCAAAATAACCTCCCCTTTTTTTTTTTTCCATAGCGCTGACCCGGAAGTGTAATCCTTCACTTCCGGGTTTCTGCATCCTCAGCGCATGCGCGCCGCTCTATACCGCTCTCTGCCTCCATGGTATCCTCGGAGGGCTGAATCCACCTCCGGCGATCACCGAACGCGCGCCTCTGTCTGCGCCGCGTTTCTCTGCCCCGGCACTCAAGTCATGCCCGCACATTATGACAGAGGAGGCGGCGGCTCCTCCACGCCGACTCACATCACCTCAAGGCTCCCGGGATCTTGAAGGTAGGGCAACCTTATTGCCATATTTATGCGAGCCAGAGCTATATCACTCCTGGCCTCGCATTTCCACCTGGTGTGCGCCGTCTTCATCCTTTCCAGGTGGTTAATCCCCAGTCGAGGAGGGAGTTGAATTAAAAAACTCCCCCGACGCTGCTTCTGGTACTGGAACCCCTGCCGCTCTTATAGATACTGCACAGGCGGTTCCCTAGCCCAGGCATCCTCTTCTCAGTAGGTTCCTCTCTTAGGAACAGGAAACCAACTGAGGAGCGAGGGGGGCCGCCCCTTTTATCTCTCTGTAGGTTTCCTGTTCCTAGGGGCGGATCCCCTCTCTCAGTGGGTGCTGTCGTGGCGAAGAGAAAAAGAAGAATACAAACTGAATAAATATTATAATATTGCATAAATGAAAATATATGGATTTCTTGGGAATAAAAAAATCTGATCACAGACTGTATAATTTTATTCAGCTTCCTATAACCTACATGCCCATATAGAAAGTTTAGGAAGGTTGATCCTACTGACAGATTCTTTTTAAGGCCGGAGTCACACTACCGAGAAATACAGACGAGTGCAATTCGAGAAAAAAATCGCATTGCACTCGGACCAATGTTAATCTATGGGGCAGCTCCCATCAGCCGATTTTTTTTCTCGGCCGTTTTATGCGTGCGAGTGAAATCGCAGCATGCCAAAGCAAGTCTATGGGTCCATGAAAACATCAGATTACACACGGACCATCAGTGTGACTTGCAAGAAATACGCACCGGTGTCCTTTAGAAAAGCCGGCAATTCAGTGCGCTATACTGTAAAATCACACTGACAGGTTTAATAAAGAATAGAAAGAATACATATACACACATAGAATACATATATATATAAATATATATATACATGTCATTGTGACACACATACTGTATATATATATATATATATATATATATTTATAAGTCATACACTTCTACATAGCATAATAGCTGCTAATTTATTTGCTGGCTTCTGTAAAATCATTACAGAACCCGACATGAAATGACACATGGTTTACATACAGTAAACCATGTCATTTCATGTAGTTTGATATATGGTTTTGATTAACAATTACATGAGTGTATGTGTGCAAAATTTCATACATGTACGTGTTAATTAAATGTGTAAAATTCGTTGAAAAAAAATGCATGGGCTCCCGCGGTATTTTCTCCAACAGACATGGAAAGCCAGTGATTGAAAACAGATATTAGTAGCCCTGAGAGGGACCATTTTTTTGTGCCCCCCCTGGCTACTAACATCTGCCCCCAGCCACCCTAGAAAAGGCACATCTATGATTAGATGCGCCTTTTCTGGCACTTAGCCCGTCTATTCCCATTGCCCTGTAGCGGTGGCTAATGGGTTAATAATGGGTTAAGGCCACTTTGCTATTGGAAGGTGACATTAAGCCAGGTTAATAATGGAGAGTTGTTAATTAGACAACTATTCATTATTAATCCTATTGTATTAAATGGTTAAAAAAACACACACATTAATTAAAAATAATTTTAATAAAATAAATGCAGTTTTTGACCATATTTTATTGTATTTGAAATCCTTCCAAATCCTTGTTCTCCTGTAATAAAAATAAAATAATAAATCAACCATATTCTTACCTCTCCAGCGCTCAGTCAGGTCCCACGCTGCAATCCTTCTGAAAGGGTTAACAGGTTTGCAGCGGGGACCGCTGCTAATGCTGCCAGCCCGGCTGTAAACCCCCGAATGAATGAGTTTATCTCCCCGGCTCACTGGAGATGAGCTGATTAGCTGGGAAGCTTAATTGATTGTTTCCCACGCTAATCAGTTCACTTCAGGTCAGCCAGGGACTCCACACAGCCTCAGTGACGTCAGAGGGAGTCCCCAGCTGACCTGAAGTAAACTGATAGGTGGGAAACAATCAATTAAGCTTCCCAGCTAATCAGCTCATCTCCTGTGAGTCGAGTTGATAAACTCATTCTTTCGGGGGTTTACAGCCGGGCTGGCAGTATTAGCAGCGGTCCCCGCTGTAAACCTGTTAACCCTTTCAGATGGATTGCAGCGTGGGACCTGACTGAGCGCTGGAGAGTTAAGAATATGGTTGCTTTATTATTTTATTTTTATTACAGGAGAACAAAGGGTTCTGAAGGATTACCAGTACAATAAAATATGGTCAAAAACTGTGTATTTATTTCATTAAAATAATTTTTAATTAATGTGTGTGTGTGTGTTTTTTTAACCATTTAATACAATAGGATTAATAATGGAGAGTTGTCTAATTGACAACTCTCCATTATTAACCCGGCTTAATGTCATCTTCCAATAGCAAGGTGGCCTTAACCCATTAATAACCCATTAGCCACCGCTACAGGGCAATGGGAATAGAAGGGCTACGTGCCAGAAAAGGCGGATCTAATAATAGATGTACCTTTTCTGGGGTGGCTGGGGCCAGATGTTAGTAGCCAGGGGGCACAAAAAATGGTCCCTATCAGGGCTAATTATCTGTCTTCAGTCGCTGGCTTTCCCTGTCTGGTGGAGAAAATACCACACATTGCCCACACATTTTTTTCAACTAATTTGCACATTTAATTAACACGTACATGTATGAAATTTTGCACACATACACTCATGTAATTGTTAATCAAAACTACATGAAATGACATGGTTTACTGTATGTAAACCATGTGTTAGGGCTTGCGGAACGCACAAAATAAATATAAATAATAAGTGCGTTCGCAGCCCGGGGTCCACTGTGCAGGCAGAGCCTGCTGCTGGTATGGCGAACTCTGTTACTTCACAGTCGCAACTTTAGACACTGTGGCCCTATATGGCGGTATAAGCGAACTCTGTTACATCACAGTGTCGCTAAGGTAGAGACGCAGAGATATGGACTGTGTCCTGTTAACGCCACAGGAATGCACAGACAACTGCTGTGCGGACAGCAGTCCGTAGTAAAGCAATCCACAATGCAATCAGACAATCTCCTCACGGAGAAGCCGGTATTCGAGGGGCTTATTTCAGCCGAGCCCTAAACACGTGCATACAATCTCCTCACCGGAGGTGCCGGTATTCTCGGGGCTTATTTCAGCCGAGCCCTAACACATTCGTGCAAGTCCTGGGTAACGCACAAATGCAATGACAACTGCATGGCGGACCAGCATCCGTTAGTAAAAGAACCACAATGGCAATCAGACATCTCCTCACGAGAACCGGTATTCAGGCTTATCGCCAGAGCCCTAACACGTGCATACAATCTCCCACGAGATTGCCGGATCTCGGGGTTATCAGCACCAACACATTCGTCAAGATTCCTGGCGCAAAGCACATAATGTAATGATACTAGCGCATGGCGCAGACCATGCACCTATAGTGCAACTACAGGACCTGCCAGATAAGTACCCAATAGGAAACTGCCCGAAAATGTGGATCAGGACCTCCTTGCGACCAATAGAGCGCTCGATACCTACATGTGACCCCCTCCATAGGATCTTACCTGGGCATGCTTCCGAAGAGTAAGCAAGGACTGTCCAAAGACGTCGCTCGCCGCATAACCATACTCACAACAAAACCTGGAAGGCACATAATCCTCGCACATGTTAGACTAGCGAGATGCTGGGACTGATGTCTATGCTGAGCAAGTCACTGCGGATGGAATGGATGGGAGACCGCACAGGACGCTCGAATTCCCCCAGTGCAGAGCGGGACTCGATCCAACATACCCCCTCTAGGACCCTCCTCCTGGGCCTCGCTATGCTCAAGGCAGCAATGAGTGCAGAGCCTGAATACGCTCAGCAAGCTCCCATGACCTATCCTCAGGCCCATAACCTCCAATCCACCAAATAAAACTTTTGCACGTACCACTGCACCCAGAATAGCATTCACCTCATAACGTCCGTAGACGAACCATGTCCGGCAGATGACTCGAAACCGGGACATAGTATACGGGTTTCAGGAGGGAGACATGGAATGTGTCAGTGATACCAGCTGCGAAGGGCTAAACCGGTAGACCACAGGATTGACCTGTTCGAGGACCTTGAAGGACCCAGAAGCGAGGTGCGAACTTAGTGGACTCTACTCGCAGCCTGATGTTACGGGCGGAGAGCCACACTAATTCGCCAGGGGCAAAAGTCGGAGCGGGGCGCCGATGTGCATCGGCGGATGACCTCATTCTCTCCTTGGAGGCCTGAATGGCATCCTGAGTGCGGTCCCAAATGTCCCATGCCTCCACAGCCCAGTCTGCCACCCTGGAGTCGGCGGAAGACACGGGCATAGGTACAGGAACCCGCAGATGCTGACCGTAATTAAGGAGAAATGGGGTTTGTCCAGTGGAATCAGCCACAGCGTTGTTTAATGCAAACTCTGCCCACGGTAACAAGGATGCCCAGTCATCCTGCCTAGCTGAAACAAAATGTCGCAGATATGTGACCAAGGTCTGGTTGGCACTCTCTACCAACCCATTCGTCTCGGGATGATAAGCAGAAGAGAGATTTAACTCAACACTGAGAAGGCGACAAAGCTCTCTCCAGAACCGAGACACAAACTGGGGACCCCGGTCGCTGACAATTTTGTCCGGCATACCGTGTAAGCGGAAGATATGTGTCGTGCAGCTGTAATGCAGGCTGGTGTGTGCTCCACCTGTAGGTTACAGAGGGGAGAAGGGATTACACACTTCCAGAGTAGGCCTGCACTGCAGAAGCCAAAACCACCACCAGGTGGCAGCAAAAACGTCCAAGACTGAGTCAGGAATAATCAGTCACCTGAAGTATCAAAGGTCTCAGCAAGCCCTCTACTGAGCAGAAACACAGGCGCCACCAAGTGGTGGGAGCGTGCTCAGGCAAGCCAAGTCAAAAACCGTACGGAGGCAGCAGGACAAAAGGAATAAGCAATACACGTGGTCAGGAGAAAGCCAGGAGGTCATCAACGGTCAGAAGCAGATAAGACAAAGACAGAAAGCAGAAGCGAGTCCGAATACAAGCCGAGTCAAAAACCAGAGAATCAAACAGACAAACAGGGAAATGCAGGGAACAGGGCAGACAAAGGGGAACAACAGACACGGGACAAGTCAGGGATAACAGCAGGACAAATCAAGGGTTACCAGTCAGGTTCACAAGCCGAAGGTAGCAGTATAGCTCACACTGCTAGCAGGATGTGTGAGAGCTAAATAGCCAACCTGAACCCAGAATGAGGCAGAACAAAGTTAACCCTTGACATGATCCGCTCGGACCAAGGGCAGACAGGACTAAACCCTGGAATGGATCATGACAATATGTTTGATAAACAGTGTCGCCAAGGCCCGTGCAGAAGGTAACCGGGGTAGCAGCACCAAGTGCACCATTTTGGAGAAGTGATCGGTGATAACCCATATGATGGTGCACCCACGAGATTTGGGCAAGCCTACCACAAAGTCCATCCCGACCATTTCCCAAGGCCTGTCTGCCACCGGGTAAAGTAACCCTGCTGGCCGTTGGCGAGGGGACTTATTTTTTGGCACAGGAGACACATGCCCAAATATAGTCTCCAACGTCCCGGACCATATGCGGCCACCAGTATGTCCTCGCGAGTAGCTCAGATGTCCTTTTTTTCCCAAAATATCCACCCACCCTGGACGAATAGGCCCAAGAGAGAACCTGCGGTCGCAAATTAGATGGTACCAAGGTCTAGCCCAGAGGGACAGACTCTAGCGACACCAGAGCTACAGTTCTCAGGCTCTCAGAGGGGACAATAAGCCGTGGCTCCCCTCCTCCTCCTCAGAAGACACAACGGAGCGAGAGAGAGCATCGGTTCGAGTGTTTTTCTCTCCCGACAGAAAATGGAGGGTGAAGTGAAAGCGGGAGAAAAACAAGGACCATCTGGCCTGACGGGAATTTAGCCGCTGGGCAGTTTGTAAATACACCAGATTTTTGTGATCCGTGAAGACTTGGAAGGGAAAGCGAGCCCCCTCCAACAGATGTCTCCACTCCGAGAAGGCCAACTTCATTGCTAGCAACTCCCTGTCCCCGATGGAATAATTCCTCTCCGCTGGTGTGAAGGTCTTGGAGAAAAAGAAGCACGGGTGCTTCCGACCTTGAGCATCCTTTTGGAAGAGGACTGCATCAGCACCAACGGACGATGCATCCACCTCCAATATAAATGGCTTATCAACATCGGGGCGATGTAGGATGGGAGCGCTAGCAAAATGGGACTTAATAGAAGTGAAGGCCTTGGAGACCTCTTCAGACCACAATTTGGGGTTTGCTCCCTTTTTGGTGAGGGCTACCACGGGAGCTACCAAAGTTGAGAAGTGAGGGATAAACTGGCGGTAGTAATTAATGAACCCCATAAAGCGCTGCACCACCTTCAGAGAATGGGGTTCTTGCCAGTCCATCACCGCCTGTAGTTTGGCAGGATCCATAGCCAATCCCTGGGCGGAGATGATATAGCCCAGGAAGGGTAAGGACTCCTGCTCAAACACACATTTCTCCAACTTTGCGTAGAGGGAATTTGCCCGTAAGAGGTCGAAAACTCTGCAGACATTTCTCCAGTGGGAGTCAATATCTGGGGAAAAGATGAGAATATCATCCAGATAGACTACGACTGAGGTGGAGAGCATATCCCGGAAGATGTCATTAACAAAGTCTTGGAAGACGGCTGGGGCATTACAGAGCCCGAAGGGCATCACCAGATATTCATAGTGCCCGTCCCTGGTATTAAAAGCCGTCTTCCATTTGTCCCCCTCACGGATGCGAATCAGGTTGTAAGCACCCTGCAGATCTAATTTCGTAAATACCCTTGCCCCCCAAAGCCTATCAAAGAGCTCAGAAATCAGAGGCAACGGGTATTTATTCTTGACGGTGATGGCATTAAGATCCCTGTAATCGATGCATGGACGTAATTCTCCGTTCTTCTTCTGCACGAAGAAGAACCCCGCCCCTGCAGGTGACACTGACTTCCTAATGAATCCTCTTGCCAGGTTCTCCTGAATATATTGAGACATAGCCTCCGTCTCCGGGAGAGAAAGGGGATAGACTCGTCCCCAAGGAGGTTCTGCTCCAGCAAAAGGTCAATAGGACAGTCATAGGGACGGTGAGGTGGAAGGATTTCCACAGCCTTTTTGGAGAATACGTCTGCATATGACCAATAGTATTTAGGAAGTGAAGTAAGATATGCGGGTATCTCTGTAGTGCCACCTGAATGCATTCCCTCATACATCTACCTTTACATGACTCACCCCAACCCAATATCCTCCCAGAGATCCACTCAATGTGTGAGGAGTGAAAACGGAGCCAGGGCATCCCCAGCAAAATCTCGTCTATTACCTCGGGAATGACCAGAAGTGAGATAATCTCCTGATGGGAAGGGGACAATGACAACGTGAAAGGGATGGTCTGATGTGTGATTGGTGAAGGCAGTGTCGACCAATCACTACTCGAACAGTCACGGGTTTGGCGAGCATCACCAGAGGTATAGAGTGGCGGAGAGCGAAGGTAGAGGACATGAAATTTCCTTCGGCTCCAGAGTCCAAACAAAGCGTGACTGTTAAAGTGGATGAGCCAAAATTGATTGTCTCCCTAAAGGACAACTTGGAGGCATGTACTGCTGTGTCTAGTGAACCCCCTCCAATGGTTACTAGACGCGGTCATTTCCCGACCGCTGTGGACATTTATTGGCATAATGCCCTACTTATTGGCAAGCATTACAAGTCACAGGTACTCGAGCGGCCCGAGACTTAGGTCTCGCTCGAGAAATCTCCATGGCCTCAGGGGAATCGGGCGCCTGAATGGAAGATTCAAGAGGTCTGGCGGAACCTCTGCCTACACTGGACCCGCTCCAACCTCCGCTCGTTAAAACGGAGGTCGATGCGGGTAGATATGGTAATGAGCTCCTCCAGTGTGGCAGGAATCTCCCTGGTGGACAAGGCGTCCTTCACATGGTCTGCCAGTCCCCTCCAGTACACTGGTATAAGGACTTTATCTGGCCACTCCAGCTCAGAGGCCAGAGTCCGAAATTGGACGGCGAACTGGCTGACCATGGATGAACCCTGGGTGATTGCCAACAGTTGGAGAGCCGTATCGTGGGTGACACGAGGTACTAAAAAGACCTGTTTCAGAGTGTCCAAGAAGAGAGGAGCACTCTGCACCACACGATCATCGCGCTCCCACAACGGCGTTGCCCACTCCAACGCCCTGCCCGACAAAATATATGATAAAATCCACTTTCGCCCGCTCCGTGGGAAAATGTGCAGCCAGAAGCTCTAAATGTATGGAGCACTGACTGACGAAACCCCGACATTGTTTACTGTCACCGGTAAACTTGTCTGGAAGTGGGAGGCGGGAAATAGTCGGAGCAGGGGTGGCAGAGGACAAACTGGCTGCGGCCACACTAGCAGCCTGAACCGCAACTGCGGTAACATCCACAGCTGAGGTTGTGCGCTCTAGAGTCGCTAACCTACCCTCCAGCTGCTGGATATACCGCTGCAGACATTGGTTGTCCGCCATTTTACCAGCCAGACCCTGGCGCTAGTATACTGTTAGGGCTGGCGGAACGCACAAAATAAATATAAATAATAAGTGCGTTCGCAGCCCGGGGTCCACCGTGCAGGCAGAGCCTGCTGCTGGTAAGATGGCGGTAAGGCGAACTCTGTTACTTCACAGAGTCGCAACTTTAGACACTGTGGCCCTATATGGCGGTATAAGCGAATTCTGTTACATCACAGTGTCGCTAAGGTAGAGACGCAGAGATATGGATTGTGTCCTGTTAACTCCACAGGAATGCACAGACAACTGCTGTGCGGACAGCAGTCCGTAGTAAAGCAATCCACAACGCAATCAGACAATCTCCTCAACGGAGAAGCCGGTATTCGAGGGGCTTATTTCAGCCGAGCCCTAAACACGTGCATACAATCTCCTCACCGGAGGTGCGGGTATTCTAGGGGCTTATTTCAGCCGAGCCCTAACACATGCGTGCAAGATCACACTGGCGCAAAGCACATAATGTAATTGATACTAGCGCATGGCGGCACGACCATGCCACCCTTTTATAGTAGCAACTGCAGGACCTGCCAGATAAGGACCAATAGGAAACTGCTCCAGAACACAAGTGGTTTAGGACCTTCCTGGTGGACCAATAGGAGCTGCTGCAGTACCTGAGCATGTGACCCCTGATCTCCAATGAGAGATGTTACCCTGGGCATGCTCAGAAGAGGAAAGCTAGGACTTTGTCCCACAGACGTCTGCTCGCCGCTAACCAGTACTGGCTACAACAGCAGAACCTGGAGAGGCAACAGTAATCCTCTGCACAATGTTAGACTGAGCGAGACACTGGGACCGACGTCTATGCTGAGCAGAGTCCACTGCGGCCGGAGACGGATGGGAGACTGCAGCAGAGACGGCTCGAGATTCCCCCTGTGCAGAAGCGGGAACTCGATCCCTAACACCATGTGTCATTTCATGTCGGGTTCTGTAATGATTTTACAGAAGCCAGCAATTGAATTAGCGGCTATTATCCTATGTAGAAGTGTATGAGCTATAAATATATGTATATATACTGTATATGTCACAATGACGTGTATATATATATGTATTCTATGTGTGTATATATATTCTTTCTTTTGTGAGTTAAAAACTGTCATTTGGATCCATTGAATCTCACCATATGGATGCCATACGGATGACACACGGATATTTTGATGCGAGGAAATCGCATCCTCGCACTGCACACGGATGACATACGGATCACTGTTCAGGGGACTTTTCTGCGTATTACGGCCATATAATACGGTCCGATTTTTATACGTTGTGTGTGACCGCGGCCTAATAATACAAAATAAGAGTGTAAAATAAAAGTGAATGTCCCATTCTTTTCTAACCTCTCCCAAGTCAATCTTAAGACAGCACATAGCCAGTCATAAAGCAGGAGTTGCTGAACACCTAACAATCAGCATAATTATACTATTATAACAGGAATACATAGTAAAATGTATAATGTCATAGTCTATAATTTTATGAGAAAGTGACTGTTTTTTCTATTGCGTTTGATACCATTGGGGTTACTACAAAAATTATGATCAGCAAAGTAAATCCACAATTTGGTATACATAAGCTTTTGTAAATAAACTATTGTCTTAGAGTGTTTCCTTGATTTTAAGAAATAATTAATTTTTCAATTTGAGTGATTATTGTGTTTTTTTTTAATACTAATGTTGCATTTGTGTTTTCCAGCTACACACCTACAAATTATCAAAATGCAGGCCTGGACTCGAATTTTTGTCGAAACCCTGATGGTGATCCTAATGGCCCATGGTGTTACACTACAGACCCAAATCAACGCTTTGAGTTTTGTAATATTCCACAATGTGAAGGTCAGAAGGAGTAGCATAATTGAAGAGGATTCTGGTTTCAGAAAACCCCTGTACCCCCACAGGGCAGTTTGACTCAACGCTGAGTCTCCAGTACTGTTCTCAGCATCTTTTATTGTCTACAGTGCTGATATCACGTAGACAGCAGTGCAGCCAATAAGAGAGTACAGCAGATCTGCCTGAGTTAACGGCACCAGCTACTCAGAACAGGTAAGCTCAGTTATTGGCTGCAGCACAGTCGACATGACATCAGCACTGCAGACAAACACTGGGAGCAGCGGTGGATACTGGGCGCTGAACCTGGGCAGGGTGCGTAATGCACAGTCTGATTTTATGCAATAAACTGTGCCGGTGGGAGAGGGGTTTTCCAAAGCTGGAAAACCCCTATAATTGACAGAATATGTGGCATGTAAACTTCTTGAATCTTAAGACTGCTTGATCAATATTTAAGGTTCTCACATTTTTTTTCCTTTGTTTCTTTGTACAGAAGATTGTTTTCATTGTACCGGAGAAAATTATAGAGGTAAAGTTTCAAAAACAAAGTCTGGATTGGAGTGTCAAAACTGGGATTCTCAAAAGCCCCATACTCATGGCTATAAACCTGATAGGTAAAAATCAAGTAACACTAGACACATAGCATTCTTTCTTATGTTTTACGAAATACTTCGGAAAACAAGTATGATACAAAGTTTAATTATTTTTTTTCAGTAATTATTTACAAAATCTTGTCTGTGTGCTTTAAAATATTGTAATAGTTTTTTTTATCAGGTTTCCCAGGAAAACAAAATATTTTATAGGTTCTTGTCCAATTTATTTGAAAGAGGCTTTATATAAATATTCACTGTGCATGGTGAGATCGTTAGAATGCACTGCAACTTAAAGGTCTTTTCAACATTTTTTTCATAGACAAACGATGTAATAGCAGCTGTAGAGTGAAATAGAAAGTTTTTATTTTTTATTTAATTTCTCTTCATTGTTGAGATATTAACAAAATGTTTTTATACCTGAAAAATTGGATGTCTGACTGAGCCCTTACACTTTAAAAAAAATTTCAGGCAACCAGTGTGCAGTAAAATTAGAGTTTACATGACCATTAAAGGTCCTCTGATCAGACCCCTTTGAATCACATATAATGGCTGATCCTATGGCTTAGGTCAGATAACACTTGCACAATTATTAGGCAATTTGTATTTTTGATGATTACTTTTAATATTAAACAAATACAGCGCTGTCAGTTATTCCAAAAAGTTAATAAACCTGAAACCTTAATATTTAAGAAAGTAAAAGTGAGGCTTTGTGTTGCTTAGGAGAATATTTAAGTCTGTGTATTTATTGTAAACAGTGTGCAGAATTAATATTCAATAATATACAACTAAATGAAAAACAAAAATTTCCCATGTCAATTGTTTAGGCCTCTTTCACACTTCAGTCGTGCGACGTCAGTCAAAATCCGTGAAAATGTGAAAAAAACGGATCCGCTAATTTTTTTTGCGGATCTGTTTTTTTTCCCATTGACTTGCATTAGTGATGGATTTTGACGGATGGTCGTCCGTTAGGTCCGTTTTTTGACGGATCCGCCAAAAAATTGCCGTCCATCATTTCAGAAAAAAGTCAAATGCAACGTTTTTTTGGTCCGCCAAAATGGCGGAGTGTGGCAGATCCGCCGCATCCGCCATTTTGTACAATGGCTGCCTATGGGCGGCGGATCCGCTGCTGCCAGCGGATCCGTCGCCTCCATAGAAAACCATTGAAAATGCTGCCAAAACTGTCCGGGCTCTCTCTCTCTCTCTCCTAGGTCCGGACTTGCAAAGTTACATTTCCGGAACGAAAATGTCATCATTTCCGGGTGAGCACTTCTTGGCGGATCTGTCAGAAAACTGATCCGTTTTACACCCGTTTTTACACTTTTCTGACGGATCCGCCATTTTCACACTTGGGCGGACGTCACACGACTGAAGTGTGAAAGAGGCCTTAGTTTCACCTGCTAAAACGTGAATAATAACCAAACAACTCATAATGTACAAACATAAATTTCTGACTTTTCAAAAAAGTATTAGTGACCAATATAGTCACCTTTCTTTTTCAATAAAAGTCCATGCCTTCCATCCATAGGGTTTGTCAGTTTCTTAATCTGTTGATTATCAACTTTTGGGCAGCACCAACCACAACCTCCCAGACACTGTTCAGAGAGGTGACTGTTTTGCTTCACCGTAATTCCCCCGTTTAAGAAGCGCCTACAAGTTGCCAATAGTGTTTAGGACAGGTGAGGAAAGGTGCAATATCAATATTCTTTTATTTTTAAGGCTTTTACTGTCTAGTCAAGCAGTGGAGACTGCAATGCATGGAATGGATCATTGTCCTGCATAAAAATTATGGTTTTCTTGAAGAATGCAGACTTTATCCTTAACACTGCATGAACAAAGTGTCTTCTAAAAACTGCAACTAGGTTTGGGAGTTGATTCCATCTTCCATTTTTTGGAGTCCAGCTTCAACTTGAAAAGGTCCAAGTAGCTGATCTAGCCCACAGCAGTATTTATTTTACTCACTTATATAGCGCTGCCCTATCCGCAGCACTTTACAGACATTATTATCACTGTCACCATTGGGGCTCACAATCTAAATTCCCTATCAGTATGTCTTTCTGAGGAAAGATTTGTTACATAGCTACTATTAGTTACATTGGTTAAAAAAACCTCAGGTCCATCAAGTTCAGTCGTTCTCCATTTGTTATACATTCTGTATTGCTAGATTAAGATTATTTATATCCCACAATGCCATTTGTTGTTAGAAAAGCAGTCAGCCATTTTTAAATGCTGATATTGTATATGTCATTACTACCTTTTGTGGTAAGACATGCCACAGTCTGACTGCTCCAACTGTAAAGAACCTTTTCCTATTTATCTGCGAGAATCACCTTTCATTCACAAGTAATGAATGCTCCCTAGTCCTTTGTAAGGTCTTTGGAAGGAATAAGTCACATGACAATCCTTTATATTGACCAGAAAGAAAAATCCACCACATTGCTTATTTTATTATTCTGTGTAAACACACATGGGTGAAGAAAACTTTTTAAGATGAAGGAGCGAAAAAGTCATAAGGTCACTAAAATGAAATATAAGGTATGTGTTATACAGTATAATATGAAATAAAATAAAAGTGCAAAAAAGACAAAATATACAGAAAACATAAGCACAATTCATCAATACGACAGCAGTGACATAATGTATAAAAGTTTGCATGTATCGTGGATGCAATATAGTAACGGCTTACAGATGACTCAGAATTATTATGCAGACCAGAATATGTCCACTCATAAATACAGTCTTATATTCACATCAAATATTTTTCCAAGGCAATAATTTTCTCTACAAAGCATGATAACACAACACATCCCCCAAAAAAATTTTGTTTAGGAAAAAAGAGAGTCCATTGCAAAATATAAAATTTGATACATTTTTATTTCAAAATATATTAAAAAGATTATAAAAATTCAAAACAGGGAACTAAAAAAGTGGCACGCTCATATAAGTATAATTGTCTCAGACTCATATAACAAGCACATATTGTGATAGAGGTACTAATAAGATAATCCAACTGCAATCAGCAAAAAACAACCAGTCAGAAAGCCTTCAATATAAAGTGCATGTGCACGACCTCTTAATAGAGCTAAAACATATTAATTGCAAAATGCATATGCATAGACCTCATCATATACCAACTAGATATAAAGTGCATGTGCATAACCACATAATAGAACTAATTGCAAAGTGCATATACATAAACCTAGTCACATACCAATCAAAGAAAGTAGTTATCAAAAAGACGGTAATATAATAATCACCAACAAAGAAAGTGCATTGCTCATAATAGCAAGAATGTATACTTACAAAGTAACAGAGTGCTTGAAGAGAGAGTAGCGTGTCACGTGATTATTAAATTACCGTCTTTTTGATAACTACTTTCTTTGAGTTGTGATCTGGTGCATCGTCTTGCAGAAGGTGGACACCTTTGGTGAGCATGCCACGTCTCTTGGTTTTGATGGCCTCGCACAATTTCCGCAGCAGTGAATCATAGTATGACCCAGTGATCATGGTACTCTTTGCTAGAACATCCATCAATACTACTCCGTGCTGGTCCCAAAATACTGTGAGCATAACCTTGCCTGCCGAGGGTTGAGCACGTGCCTTCTTTGGAGGAGGTGAGTTATGATGCTTCCATTGCATCGACTGGACTTTAGTCTCAGGATCATAGTGATGGATCCAGCTTTCATCCTATGTGACCAGTCTGCTGAAAAAGTCCTCCTGGTTTCCATGACACATCGTCAATAGAGCCTGAGAGCATTTGACTCGTTCCTGCTTCTGGAAAGGTGTAAAGAGCCGGGGAACCCAGCAAGCGGATACCTTATGCATGTGAAGATGGTCTTGGATGATTTTTTCCATGGATCCCACATTAATCTTAAAATTTTGGGCTAGGTGGCGAATGGTTAAGCGGTGATTTTCCAAAATGACGACCTCCACTTGCTAGATGGTGAGTTCATCAATAGCAGAGTGGGGTCGCCCTGGAATTGGAGCTGCTTGCACCAAAATCTGATCACATTTGAATTGATGATGCCAGTTCTGACTACATCATATGATGGGGAATCATTACCATAAACCTCTTTCATCTCATCGAACGTCTCCTTTGTTGGGCGGGTTTTCAAGTCAAGGAACTTGATGACTGCTTTGTATTCCACTGGGTCCATTATCAAACCTCACACCACTTCAGCACCTGTAAAATCAAGACTGTTATCAGTTCTAAGTTGCAAATGTAACCTATAAAGACTTATAAAGACATGTGCAGTTTCTGCGTCTTGTGATAAATAGAAGTAGATCAGGGGAAATCTTTAATGAACGCATCTCGTAGTAATCTAGTTTCCCGTCTTTGAACTAACTCTAACTTACAAATATCCTGTTTAAAATATGGATCCCAAAACTAAATCCCATATTCTAGATGTGATCTTACTAGTGATTTAGAGAGGGGTAAAATATATTTAGATCATAGGTTTTTAGCTTTCTTTTTATACACCCAAATTTCTTGCTTGCTTTTGCAACTGTTGCTTGACATTGAGTACTGCTGCTTCGCTTACTTGTAACCAGAATACCCAAGTCCTTCTTCTGTTCTATATTCCCGATTATACTTCCATTTACTGTATATGCAGCAATGGGATTTTTCTGTCCTCCTAAGTGCATTACTCTACATTAAACCTCTTCTGCCATGTGTTTGCTCATGAAATAATGCTCTCAGTGTGAAAAACAAGATAATCTTGTAGTTATGATACCTTTTAATGGATAACAAAAAATTAAATAAATGATGTTACTAAGTTAACACGGTACCAAACCCCCTTTTTTCTTTTGCCCATTAAGATATCTTATCCAGATTATTTTGTAATATTATAATGATCCTTAATATATCCCATTTAGAGAATGTACCATTTGGAATGACCCTTTTCCTGTCTTTGACCATTTTTGAACCTACAGTCAGGGCCAGAAATATTTGGACAGTGACACAATTTTCGCGAGTTGGGCTCTGCATGCCACCACATTGGATTTGAAATGAAACCTCTACAACAGAATTCAAGTGCAGATTGTAACGTTTAATTTGAAGGGTTGAACAAAAATATGTGTTAGAAAATGTAGGAATTGTACACATTTCTTTACAAACACTCCACATTTTAGGAGGTCAAAAGTAATTGGACAAATAAACATAACCCAAACAAAATATTTTTATTTTCAAAATTTTGTGGCGAATCCTTTGGAGGCAATCACTGCCTTAAGTCTGGAACCCATGGACATCACCAAACGCTGGGTTTCCTCCTTCTTAATGCTTTGCCAGGCCTTTACAGTCGCAGCCTTCAGGTCTTGCTTGTTTGTGGGTCTTTCCCTCTTACGTCTGGATTTGAGCAAGTGAAATGCATGCTCAATTGGGTTAAGATCTGGTGATTGACTTGGCCATTGAAGAATGTTCCACTTTTTTGCACTCATGAACTCCTGTGTAGCTTTGGCTGTATGCTTGGGGTCATTATCCATCTGTACTATGAAGCGCCGTCCAATCAAGTTTGCAGCATTTGGCTGAATCTGGGCTGAAAGTATATCCCGGTACACTTCAGAATTCATCCGGCTACTCTTATCTGCTGTTATGTCATCAATAAACACAAGTGACCCAGTGCCATTGAAAGCCATGCATGGCCATGCCATCACGTTGCCTCCACCATGTTTTACAGAGGATGTGGTGTGCCTTGGATCATGTGCCATTCCCTTTCTTCTCCAAACTTTTGGCTTCCCATCATTCTGGTACAGGTTGATCTTTGTCTCATCTGTCCATAGAATACTTTTCCAGAACTGAGCTGGCTTCTGGAGGTGTTTTTCAGCTAATTTAACTCTGGCCTGTCTATTTTTGGAATTGATGAATGGTTTGCATCTAGATGTGAACCCTTTGTATTTACTTTCATGGAGTCTTCTCTTTACTGTTGACTTAGAGACAGATACACCTACTTCACTGAGAGTGTTCTGGACTTCAGTTGATGTTGTGAACGGGTTCTTCTTCACCAAAGAAAGTATGCGGCGATCATCCACCACTGTTGTCTTCCGTGGGCTCCCAGGTCTTTTTGGATTGATGAGTTCACCAGTGCTTTCTTTCTTTCTCAGGATGTACCAAATTGTAGATTTTGCCACTTCTAATGTTGTAGCAATTTCTTGGATGGGTTTTTTTCTGTTCTTGCAGCTTAAGGATGGCTTGTTTCACCTGCATGGAGAGCTCCTGTGACCACATGTTTCCTTCACAGCAAAACCTTCCAAATGCAAACACCACACCTCAAATCAACTCCGGCCCTTTCATCTGCTTAATTAAGAATGACATAACAAAGGGATTGCCCACACCTGTCCATGAAATAGCCTTGGAGTCATTTGTCCAATTACTTTTTGTCCCTTTAAAAACAGGGTGGCACATGTTAAGGAGCTGAAACTCCTAAACCCTTCATCCAATTTTAATGTGGATACCCTCAAATGAAAGCTGAAAGTCTGAACTTCAACTGCATCTGATTTGTTTTGTTTCAAATTCATTGTGGTAATGTCTAGAACCAAAATTAGATAAATGTTGTCTCTGTCCAAATATTTATGGACCTAACTGTATGTGATAGTTTCCCCTAGTCCCTGCTTTTGTAGCTTCAGTATACGGCTATTATGTGATACAGTATCAAATACCTTTGGAAAGTCTAGGTACATCACAACAGCCACACCACCAACATCCAGATTTGCAATTACCTTCTACATAGAAATCCAACATGTTGGCTAGATGCGACTTATCTGTTAGTAATCCGTGCTGATTGTCATATTATTAAACTATTTTTTTTGCAGGTCTTATAATGACCTCAAAAACTTTGCACACTACTGATGGCAATCTTACTGGACAGTAGTTGCATGGATCCACCTTCTTACCTTCCTTAACTATCAGTACCACATCACCTATCCTCCAATATTGTGGCATTGACTTGTTACAAGAGAGTCTAAGAAATTGAGATACAATGGTCTGTCAATTATTGAGCTCAACTCCCTCAGGATCCGTGGATGAATGCCAACTGACCAGGCGCATTGTCAATATTTAATTTCCCCAGACTTAGCCATACTAGTACTTGTGTTAATTTAGTTAGATTATGTGAGGAACTTTGATTTCTACCTTGCTGAATGATACCTGGCACAGGCAGTTCATTGGTGAACATGGTTGAAAAGTGTGTGTTTAATATCTCAGCCTTCTCTTTACCCTCTATAATTATATTACTATGGTCTTCGCTAAAGGGGCCATTGCCATCAGATTTTTTCTGTTTGGCATTAATATTTTTTTCATTTTTTTTAAATTTATTATAATGTGTTTCAGTAGCTAACTTTTCCAGCTTGATTTCTTTTTTATATTTCCTATTGAGATCTTTACACTCTTGAAATGCTATTTCTGACTCCTCTGCCTTCAAGGTTATAAATGTCCTATATTAGTTATCGGCAAACTTTGGGATACAGATATAGCATTTGTGGCAGGAAATGTAATGTTTATAATTTATCCTAATATAGCATTAGTCATGCATAAAAACTGTAGGTGCACCAGGCCATAGACCAGAGGTCTCAAACTGCATTCCTCAAGGGCCCCAAACAGGTCATGTTTTCAGGATCGCCTTGTATTGCACAGGTGATAATTTAATGACCTGCACAGATAATGATTCCAGCATCTAGTGCAATGCTAAGGAAATCTTGAAAACACGCACAGTTTGCGGCCCTTGAGGAATGCAGTTTGAGACCCCTGCCATAGAGTGATATTTTTATCAAAAGATACAATGGATCCAGGTAATTTGCTCACCTGAGCAGATTGTTTAGGTACAACTCGTGTAAAAGCTCCATAACTTCTGGGGGAAGAACTCCACCAGGATGCTAGACAAAAAGAAATAATTCATGGATTTAGGCTGCATAGACTAAATCTATGAAGTGTTTCTTCTTGTCATAGCATCCATCATTTAAAATTCTTTTGTGTGATTATTGGCAAAGAAAGGTTGAACTTGATGGACCTTGGTCTTTTTTGAATCTATGTAATTATGTAACAATAGAAACTCCTAAAATTATAAGTCATTTTCTCATTATCAATATGTTTGTATTTCATATTCAAAGATAATTCTTTTTCAAAAATATTTAGGAATAATTTTTAATACTCTTTTCCAGCATTCCAGAGAAAAATCTTATAAGTAATCATTGCCGCAACCCAGATGGAGAACCGCGACCATGGTGCTTTACTACTGATCCAAACAAGCGATGGGAATTCTGTGAAATTCCACGTTGTAGTGAGTTTATTGTTATTTTTGTTTTTTTCTGTGTGTAGTATTAAAATCGCTACCAGATTTTCTGTTCTACTGTATTATATTCTCATTTTATTAGGATTTTTGTGCAATTATATTTTCTTTTGGAAACATGTATGAATATATAATGAAAAATAAACAAAAGATAGCCAGCTCACCTTCATATGGCGTGTTGCAGCACGGATTCCAAGGGACCGCTTGTGAACAATGTAAAAAAACGAAAATTTTAGCTGCTTGTGAAAGGCTAATTATTTAATCCAATGGTAAAAATTGACATGACAAGAAAATTCAAGACAATATGGCAGACATCGCAGCAACGCGTTTCGAACACTGGCTGTGTTCTTTGTCAAAGCTTCTTGTCATATCAATTTTTTACCACACTGGATTAAATAATTAGCCTTTCACAAGCAGCTGGAATTTTCATTTTTTTATGAATATAGACGGTGGTCCAAAAGTAGTGGACAGAAAATAATAACATTTATTACACATACTGTCCACCTACTTTTGGAAGAGCAAAGGCAAAATATTTTAATCTGAATGTCAATTAGTCTAGGTAGCTGATTGAAAAATTAAAACATAACTTTTATTCAACTAAATTAATAATAAAGTGCCAGAAATGAAAGTGCTTGTGCCTAACCAAACAAAACAAAAACGTAGTGTATAAATAAAAACACAATGGTTACCATAGCCAATTTTGCTTGGACAAAAAAGAGTTGGGTGCCTTGTATGACTTCCCACTGACTGTATTGCCAAGTCAGTATTAACATAAGGGTTTAAATCATATCAAGATTACGTGACCTCTGGTAGGAATATCTCTTATATTTAACCACCCATCATGTAGTGGAGTATATATTCTACTTATACAGAGATATACAATTAATTATATTGTTCTTACACCACAACACTCTATGCTCTCAAATAAGGAATAATGTCACAAAACATCTCATATGTGCCAAGAAAAGAGAACCGCTGTCGAGTGGGGCGCCACTGCGCAGGTTTTAGGGTGCCAACCTCCGCGTGAGGTAGGGACATATAGTTAGGGTGCAACAGGGTGTCCTTAGTGTGCACCCTTTCTATTTTTCACAAAGAAGGTCTGTCGTGTCCATTATACATGCAATACACATATATCAAAATGGTATATATTCCATCGTAAACTACATTTTTTCAATCTTCATTTTTTCATTTTTTCCGTATTCATCCCATTCTGTTTTATAGAGAATAATATGTCTCACACCATATGATATCACCATAACGGATTTATTATCTCTTGCTAATGTGCATTTAAAAAGGCTTGAATACCTCTAGCACAATATAGATATGGATATTGTGCTATATTTGCATATTTCCCCCATGAAGGTTTTGGTGTTTATAAGAAATATACCCTCTTTTTGTACATACAAAAAATGCAGAAAAAATCGTCCTATATCGCAGACATATAGGCGAACTATTAAGTATTGAAACCTTTTACTCTAGAAACCGGAAATGACGTTCTGAGAGAATGTTATACCCTTTCCCTATTGCGCATGCGGCTCTTGGATTAGCCGATGCGTTCCACATACCGGAAGTGACATACTTGGCGTCCGGAACTGAGGACTTAACTGAAATTACCGGTAATTATAAAAAGGCACATCTCTGCACTCCGCTTTAATCTGTCTCTTATAGATACTTGCGACACCTCCCCTGAAGATTCTGCACCGATGAAACGCGTCGGGAGACGCCTTTGGGGTTCAGACCGCCTGACATAAAATACAGTACAGGATGTATCTCCCCCAGGCATAGACAGACAACCATGTCCGCAACACTACGCTGCAGATGAGTATTACAGCGGCATTAAACCCACAGAGGGGGTAGGAATGCAGGGTATTGGTACCACCCTGTTACTCCCCTGATGGCATTGTTTTCTCCTGCATTTGAGGCATGTGTTAAATTATATGAAATAAGGAGATACATTGGAAAATGGCTCCAGCTAATAAGGGACATACTGTACTATCTAATACCATAAGTACCAAGATACACAAATCATATTGCTAGAACATGGACATGCTCTCCAAGGATTTTTCTTGGCACATATGAGATGTTTTGTGACATTATTCCTTATTTGAGAGCTTAGAGTGTTGTGGTGTAAGAACAATATAATTAATTGTATACCTCTGTATAAGTAGAATATATACTCCACTACAGGATGGGTGGTTAAATATAAGAGATATTCCTACTAGAGGTCACATAATCTTGATATGATTTAAACCCTTATGTTAATACTGACTTGGCAATACAGTCAGTGGGAAGTCATACAAGGCACCCAACTCTTTTTTGTCCAAGCAAAATTGACTATGGTAACCACTGTGTTTTTATTTATACACTACGTTTTTGTTTTGTTTGGTTAGGCACAAGCACTTTCATTTCTGGCACTTTATTATTAATTTAGTTGAATAAAAGTTATGTTTTAATTTTTCAATCAGCTACCTAGACCACCTACTTTTGGACCACCCTGTATAATGGTCAAATTCAAAACTGGTAACGATCGGACTAAATCAGTCACCAAAAGACGATAGGCAAAAAGACAAATAGACCATTAAAAAAACTGGATAAGTCAGAGACTTATAGATGCCAAATCATATACAGAGGAACATAAATATAAAATAAGGTGCACAAAATATGTATCCCATAAGTATACCAACCAGATATGATCCAAACATACATGAGTGCTGCCATATAACAAAAAAAGAGAGATTCGCTACACACAATCAAACTCTTATTAATAAAGAAGCTTAAATCCTATAAAATAAACTTGAATAAATATGACAACTAAAAGACATGAAAATGGAGACCACCAAATGTAAGGGGCCACTATACTCCTGCAAAGATAAATTAATTTAAGGATATGCACTGGGGGTGTCAATGTGATTGAGTATACAAAGTGAACACAAACTCAAAAGGTACAAAGCACCTAAAGATGCCAATAAAATTACACGTTTATCCCTGAGGAAACATACAGAGAGATATACAGTTGGTTCAGAAAATATTCAGACCCCTTTAAATTTTTCTCACTTTGTTTCATTGCAGCCATTTAATAATTTTTGCAAATTTATTAAAAAAGAAAAACTGAAATATTACATGGCTATAAGTATTCAGGCCCTTTGCCCAGACACTCATATTTACGTCACATGCTGTCAATTTCCTTGTGATCCTCCTTGAGATGGTTCTACTCCTTCATTGGAGTCCAGCTGTGTTTAATTACACTGATAGGACTTGATTTGTAAAGGCACACACCTGTCTATATAAGCCTCATAGCTCACAGTGCATGTCAGACCAAATGAGAATTATGAGGTCAAAAGAACTGGCCAAGGAGCTCAGAGACAGAATTGTGGCAAGGCACGCATCTGGGGAAGGTTACAAAGAATCTCTGCAGTACTCAAAGTTCCTAAGAGCACAGTGGCCTCCATTAAATCCTTAAATGGAAGAAGTTTGGGACCACCAGAATTCTTCCTAGACCTGACTGCCCAGCCAATCTGAGCAATTGTGGGAGAAGAACCTTGGTAAGAGAGGTAAAGAAGAACCCCAAGATCACTGTGGCTGAGCTCCACAGATGCAGTAGGGAGATGGGTGAAAGTTCTACAAAGTCAACTATCACTGCAGCCCTCCACCAATTGGGCCTTTTGGCAGAGTGGCCCGACGGAAGCCTCTCCTCAGTGCCAGACATATGAAAACCCACATAGAGTTTGCTAAAAAACACATGAAAGACTCCAGGCTTTGGTGATAATTCTAAGTGGTATGTGTAGAGAAAACCAGGCACTGCTCATCACCTGCCCAATACAATCCCAACAGAGGCAGCATCATGCTATGGGGGTGTTTTTCAGCTGCAGGAACAGGACGACTGGTTGCAATTGAAGTAAACATGAATGCGGCTAAGTACAGAGATATCTTGGATGAAAACCTCTTCCAGAGTGCTCTGGACCACAGACTTGGCCGAAGGTTCACCTTCGAAGAAGACAATGACCCCAAGCACAAAGATAAAATAACCAAAAGAGTGGCTTCAGAACAACTCTGTGACCATTCTTGACTGGCCCAGCCAAAGCCCTGACAACCAATTGAGCATCTCTGGAGAGACCTGAAAATGGCTGTTCACTAACATTCACCATGCAACCTGACGGAACTGGAGAAGATCTGCAAGGTAGAATGGCAGAGGATCCCCAAATCCAGGTGTGAAAAACTTGTTGCATCATTCCCAAGAAGACTCAAAAGGGTGCTTCTACTCAATACTGAGCAAAGGGTCTGAATACTTATGACCATGTGATATTTCAGGTTTTCTTTTTAATACATTTGCAAAAATTTCTACATTTCATGTTTTTTTCAGTAAAGATGGGGGTGTTAATGAGAAAACAATGAAGTTTTTTGCATTTACTAAATGGCTGCAATGAAACAAAGTGTGAAAAATTTACTTTCCGGATCCCACTGTAGATGGCAAGTGCTTGAGCCTCAAACAAAAAAAATGCAAGGATATACCATATGTGCCGGACCAGTAGTTTAGTAAAAAAATCACTAAACATGGATCATGTTTGATATGTAAACCAGGGCAAAAAAATACTCTCAGACAAGATAGATTTTGGGGCTGATTCATTAAGGTTAATAAGTCACAATATTTTTGCGCAACTCAGCAGTTGCACAAAAATTCAACGTTTAGGGCTCACTCACACCAGAAATGACTCTCCTCCCAATCTTTTTTCTGATCAGTGTTTGTGCCAGGTGTCAGTTTACTGTGATCTGATTCTCTTGCATGAGAGAATTGTATCGCAGGTGAGGAGAAGACGGGGTACTTAATTTCTCCATCTTCTCCATTGTTTGAGTCTGCGTAAATCGGACTGTGGAACATTGTTAGAAATAAATGATTCATCAAAGGTTTTATGCCAGAAAATTTGTGTATGGATGCAAAATTTTGCCATTTTATACGATTTTTGCTTGACAAAGTGGGTGGAGCTGAAGTGTGATGAGGTGTCAAATTCATATTGAATGGTTGCATACCTCACACAACAAATTTTACTTTAGTCCCTGAAAGAATCAGGCGCTCCACACTCCACCTCACCTTCTCATCAAGAGTGGTGTAAAAAATGCCAGTGTGTAATGAAATGTGGCCAAAGTCTATGGGCTCTTTTCATGATTTGCATTTATTTACGGTTACTTTTCTTTTTGACATGTGGTTTTCACGACAAATTCATCGCAATGGTACATGCATGAAGTTTTTCAAAGCTCAGAACTGTCTTTTTTTGCCTCGTATCTTTAAAAGGTTTTGCATTTTCTAAGCAGAAGTCACACGTTTTGCAAAATGTAGCAAAAAAATAAGCCAAAATAACTAGTAGAGTTGTGCCAAATTTGTCTAAAACATCTTGAAGAGCCAAATTTGACAAAAAATTAGAAAACTAACTCACAAAAGAAAACTTGAAAAATGTTTGATAAATGTGTCCCAATTCAAAAAGTCGTAATTTGTGATATAGTCATGCAGAAATACAATGAATCAGAGAAGCCTATATATTATGATTTAATATGAATTTATTATTCAAGTAATGTAAGACTCACTCAAGTAATGTCAGACTTGTCACACCTAAAAAAGACTCTACGTTTTGATACACCTGTTATGGCTACGCTATGTATTATTAATGTTATTAGTTATTGTATTGCTTTTCATTTTTCTTCAGTCTTATTGATTAATCAAGCTCAACTCAATTCAGATGACTTAGTAGATAGCAAATTCAACAGTGTAGATTTATTTTAATATTTTTGTGTGATTACTTCTCTAATTTCTCTTCTCAGCATTTTATATGGACATGGTAGGTAGGTGACACTGTGGTAAAATTTGCATATTCGTTAGATTCAAGTAAACAATTGTAGTTAATCGTTCTAATGTTTTAAGAAATCTACTGAATAATATTTTTCTACTTTTCACATTCCAGCTTCTAATACCCCACAATCACCACCAGGGTTGCAATGTTTATCTGGCAATGGAGAGTCGTACGCTGGAAAGATTGCTGTAACAGTAACTGGAAAAATATGTCAATCTTGGAGTTCTCAGGAACCTCATAGTCATGCGAGAACTCCAGATAACTATCCCTGCAAGTAAGGGACATATTTCACTACATTGACAAATAAAGTTTAAAGATTGCCAAGATAAACAGCATGAGACCAAGTAGCCCAGTGATTAGCTGCACCATTCATGGTATCACTGCTGCAGTTACGCTAACAAAGACCGATGGGTCATGTGCTATAGACGTAACATCACAGCTGCAGCCACATCAACAAAGACTGGTGGGAGCAACAGAGAGGCAGAACTGGAGATGCATTACGCAATTAATGATGATTTTTGCTATTTTACTTTGATAGCAGACAACTCCTCAAAATGGACTGTACTTTTAACAAACTTTGCAGAGATCAATAGTACAGACAAATATAATAAACATTGTAGTATATCTAATTAGAGAAATAAACCTCCTTCCCCACTTTTCACACACTTTTTCCTCTCCACTCTGCTTTCTGCACTTATCATCCACTTTGAAAAAACATCATGCTCAGACAAGAGAGACTACAGGCTCATGGTGGTGTTACATTACACAGGCCAGTATACTGTATAAAGAGGAGAGCAGGAGTGAGGAACACAGTGAAGGTACAGACAAAAGGAGACACAGAGAGATCGTATTAAGCTTTCTAACTAGTCTTTTACCTCACCCCAGAGCTGGATTCACATACACTCAGCTCAGGTCGGGTATAATTTCCTTGCTGTGGCGTCTGTCAGTGTGCTATCTGAGGAATGAAGAGCAGAAATCCTTCTCAATTTGCTCTGCATGGTAGAGAACATAGCAGCTTGTTGTGAATGTGCTAGAAATGAATTCTGAGCAGAAGCTCCCCCTGGTGGTTACAAACAGTAATGAACTATCCAATGAAGATTGTGAAGATTGGCGATCAGGTGTTACTGACTGGTCTTATATAAGGGAGGTTCCCTCCATCAGGGTTGCCGGTGATCAATTGTTCTGGTCTCATCTTTGATTCCTGTTCACTTTGTAGCTTGCTGTTTCGTGCCTGCATCTTCTGCTAACAGATAAGACATTTTCTTCTTTTAGTTTTTTGTGCTTGCTTTTTGCATTTTGTCCTGCACTTCTGTGGGGTCTGCCAGGTCCCCTTCGGGGGCTTGTGCTCCACTCAGTTTAGTTCAGCCACTGTTGTTTGTTCATTTGCCTTTTCCAGTTTTTTCAGTGGTTGCTGTTTAGTTTTTGTTACACCAGAGAACTAATTTAGGTGGTAGAGGTCGTGTGATCTCAGGTGTTTTTGTAATTAGTAGAGTTGGTACTTTTCAGGGTTTTTTGGGATTGCAGTAAGTGTCCTTCCTATCCTTTTCTATTTAGGAAGTTTGGGCCCCAACGTCTGCTCATACTATTTTCTGTCTGTGTCAGTATTTCCTCTTGTCTAACCGCCATTACATGTTTGGGGGCTTTCTATGTTCTTTGGGGATCTGCTCCGGGGCAGATAGCTTTCCTCTTTCTATCTTTAGGTGTAGTTAGCTTCTCAGGCTGTGACAACGCGTCTAGGACCAACGTAGGTACGTTCCACGGCTGCCTTTAGTTGTGGTGGTTAGTCAGGGTACTGCAATCCCATAGATTCCAACCTCTCTGGTGTATTTCCTTTTTGCCTGCTCTCCTCAGCTACCAAATCATAACAGTATCACCGGCCCAAACTGAAAATTATATGGTACTCACAGAAGGGAAAAATATTGTGAAAGAAAAAAGTTGTCAGAGTTGTCAGAGATTTTTTTTTTTTTCTGTTTGTTGCTTTTTTTTTTTCCCCCTTTATCTCTGGGTGCTGAGGGGGATTTTTTTTTTCTCATGGGTTTGCAAAAAGGGGTCTGGCCGTGGGAAAAGTTTTCCCCTGAAGTTGGGTTTTTCTACCTATCTTGCGGGGGCCCCCGGGTTTTGGAATAGGTTTCCCCCCTGAAAATTTTTTTTAGGGGATAGGCTAATTTTGAATTTCAAAAAAAATTTAAATGTTTTTTTCCCCTTTAAATTAAGCCCTCGGGGAAGGGCCAACAGCGGGGTTTAAATTGTATCTCTCTCCGCGCGGCGTCCCAGGTTTTGGGGTTTTTCCCTGAACCGGGGGCCCCCGTTTTGAGTAATTTTTGAAGCTTTTTTTAGGCTCGGGGGTTATTTTTCATGGCCAATGTCACGATCAAAAAAAAAACCTTTTGGCTTTTAAAACGGGGGGGTTGAACATTGAGTTTTTCGTCAGAGTTTTCCCAGGGGGGCGTCCTGCCCAAAAAAGGAATAAAAAAAGCTTTGGCACCCTTTTTGGGAGGCTGTCAGAGAATGAAAGGGTTATGGGGTTTTTCCCTGCCCCTTGGTCTCAATGATTCTTTTTCATTAGCGTTTCAAATTGACAGAGTTTACGTGAGCGTGGGGGTTTATGGGGGGAATGGTTGCTTGTGAACCACTTCGCCCCAGCATTTGTATGAGGCTTTGGGGCACAGCGTCAGGGTTTTTGAAAACGCAAGGGGTTTTTTGTTTCTACGGGGGGAAACCTCTCATGCATTTCAGTCTGCCCTAAGGGGGGGGAAAACGTTTTGCAGGGTTAGTTTTTTGGGGTAATTCAGACAAAATTTTTTTTTTACTTTCCCCGGTTTTTTTCCTTTCCCCCCATTTTTGCTCAGGCTTTCGTTTTCGGGAGCACTTTTAAACCCAAATGGATTTTTTTTTTTTAAATTTTTGGGGGTTTCCCCCTTGATACCCCTACGGAAGCTTTTCCCCCTCGGGGGGTTTCGATTCTCCCCTTTGGTGGAAAAACCGTTCTTACTCGGGTGATAATGAGGTTAAACCTGAATCGGAAGTTGAAAATTTTTTGGGGCTGTATAATCGCATTTTTTAAAAACGTATGGTTTTTCCCTTTTACATCTCATAATCCTTTTTGGGGGTTTGGAAAATCTGTTCTGTAATTTTTGGGGGGCCCCCCAATTGTTAATAAAAACACCCTTTTTTTTTTCTCCCCCCCCCCAGCCGGGATGTCCTGACTTTTTTACTGTTTTTTTTCTGATGGTTTAAAAAAAGTAAATCTGACCCGGGCCCCCCATGGGAGCTAGGGATTTGCGCTATTGAATTAGTGCCTGGTAAAATTCCCAAAAGGGGTCCCCTTTTTAAATTGTTGTACCTAAAACATAAAGCTATGCGGTCTTAATCAAGAGTCATTGGAGAAGGGTCATATAAACCCCATCCTCTTCCCCCTTGGGTCCGGGGGTTTTTTTTCTTTGTGGCCCCAAAAAAAGGGGGTCATTAAGGGCCTGTATGATACGTTTTCTTGAACATATCACTGTGAAATATAAAAATCCGTTTCCCCCTTTTTTTTCGCCCCTTTTTTTTGGGGAAAAAGGGGCATTGGGGTTTTCCAATTTTAAACCCGGGGGGGCATTTTAAAAAATTATTCGCAAAAGCAGGGGTAATGGAAGACGGCATTTAAACCCCAAGGGGGTTTTGAGTACCTAGTGATGCCCCCTTTTGGGGGGACTAAAAATCCTTTTGTTTCCCCCCCTTCATGAATGAAATTTTTTAGGGGTTTTTTTTGGGGTAAATTTCGATTTTTTTTTGGATGAATCTTTTTTTTCCAAGGGCGGGACCTCATGTGAAAAAAATTTTCGGACTGTTTCCGATTTTGAGAGAAAATGCTCGTATTAAAAAGGGTCAAAGTGTTTTTTTGGGGATACAGAGGTTTTTAAAATTTTTGGGACATTTTGTCCCCATTGTTTTTTAAAGGATCCGGTCCAAAAGGGTTTTGGCCATCTTGTTTTGGGTTTCCCAAATACTTCATAACCCCCCTTTACCCCCAAGGGGGTTTGCACGTTAATAAAAGGGCCCAAATTTTTTTCATTCTACCACTGCCCCCTTTGGGGGTTTATAACTGGAAAGTTTTTAACGGAAAATTCGCGATTTTGAATTTTTTTCTCGTGACCCATTGTACTTCACTTAGGGTAAAATTTTTTCGATTCCCCTTTCTTTATTTTTTAAAAAAAAAGCCCAAAAATGGCAAAATTTTTGAAAATTTTGCAATTTTCAAATTTTTAAATTTTTTTTTCCCTTTTTAAAAAAAGAAATATGTCATACAAAATAAAAGAAAAAAACATTTTTCCCCCATTTTCTTTACATCACCAAAAATTTTTGGAAACCCAAAAAAATTTTTTTTTGTTAGGAAATTAAAAAGGGGAAAAATTGGGCAATTTCATTTTTACAACAAAAAATTTTTTTTTTTAAAAAAAAAGCCATTTTTTTAGGCCCCCCTCACTTTTTAAGTCACTTTGGGGGGGGTCTAATGGGAGAAAAACCCAAAAAATCACCCATTCAAAAAAGCACCCCTAAATACTTAAAAAACCCCCATTCAAGAATTTTTTTAAACCCCCTTTAGGTGCTTCCAGGAGTGAAGAAGGGGGAAAAAAAAAATGAAATTTAAAAAATTTTTCCACAAAAAGATCAAAAAAAATTTTTTTTTTTTCACAAGGGAAAACGAAAATGGACAAAAAATTTTATGGGGGTTTTTTCCCCCGACGCCAATACCCCAAGGGGGAAAACCCCCGTTTGGGCAACGGCAGAGCTGAAGGGAAGGGGCGCCGTTTGAGTTTTTTAAACCCCAAAATTTGGGGGAGTTTAATTTTTGGGGGGGCCCTGTTTTTGGGGTTTTGGGGGCCCTGATGCGCCTAAAACCCGGGAAAACCCCCCAATGACACCATTTTGGAAACTAACCCCCCAAGGGGAAATTTTCTAGATTGTTTGACACTTTTAAAACCCCCCAAAATGTTTTTCAAAATTTTTTTAAACCCCCGGGTGAAAAAAAAAGATTTTTTATTCCCCCAAAATTTTTTAAATTTTTCCCCAAAGGGGTTTTGGGCCCCCAAAAATTTTTTTTCCAAAATTTTTCCGATAGCGATTTCCCCAAAAGGGGGGGAAAAGTTTTTGGGGGGATGGCGGGCTTGGAAAAAGGGAAAAAAAAACGTTTTTTAAGGGAAACCCTTTTTTTGGGGGGGGTTTTTATTTTTGTGCCCCCCCGAAACCTTAAAAAGGGAAAACCCCCCCAAAGTGACCCCCCCTTTTGGGGAAAAAAGACCCCCCGGAAAAATCAGATCTTTTTTGAGCACTTTGAACCCCCCAAAATGCTTCACACAAGTTTAAAAATGCCCGGGCATGAAAATAAAAAATCCTTTTTTTTTCCCACAAAAAATTTTCTCTTAGTCATAATTTTTTTTTTTTCCCTAG
>JARQOD010000005.1:380012482-380031499 GCA_033576555.1 Oophaga sylvatica
GTTTGGTGCATGGCAGAGTTTGGAAGGGAAGGAGCGCCGTTTGACTTTTTCAACGCAGAATTGGCTGGACGCCATGTCGTGTTTGGAGAGCTACTGATCTGCCTAAACAGTGGAATCCCCACAAATGACACCAATTTGGAAACTACAGTCATGGCCAAAAGTTTTGAGAATGACACAAATATTAATGTTTACAAAGTCTACTGCTTCACTTTTTCTAATGGCAATTTGCATATACTCCAGAATGTTATAAAGAGTGATCAGCTTAACAGCAATTACTTGCAAAGTCAATATTTGGCTAGAAAATGAACTTTATCCCCCAAAACACATTTCAACATCATTGCAGTCCTGCCTTAAAAGGATCAGCTAACCTCTTTTCAGTGATTGCTCCATTAACACAGGTGTGGGTGTTGATGAGGACATGGCTGGAGATCAATCTGTCATGATTAAGTAAGAATGACACCACTGGACACTTTAAAAGGAGGCTGGTGCTTGGCATCACTGTTTCTCTTCTGTTAACCATGGTTATCTCTAAAGAAACACGTGCAGTCATCATTGCAATGCACAAAAATGGCCTAACAGGGAAGAGTATCGCAGCTAGAAAGATTGCACCTCAGTCAACAATCTATTGCATCATCAAGAACTTCAAGGAGAGAGGTTCCATTGTTGCCAAAAAGGCTCCAGGGCGCCCAAGAAAGACCAGAAAGCGCCAGGACCGTCTCTAAAAAGTGTTTCAGCTGCGGGATCGGGCTACCAGCAGTGCAGAGCTTGCTCAGGAATGGCAGCAGGCAGGTGTGAGTGCATCTGCACGCACTGTGAGGCGGAGACTCTTGGAGCAAGGCCTGGTCTCAAGGAGGGCAGCAAAGAAGCCACTTCTCTCCAGAAAAAACATCATGGACAGACTGATATTCTGCAAAAGGTACAGGCAGTGGACTGCTGAGGACTGGGGTAAAGTTATTTTCTCTGATGAATCCCCTTTTCGATTGTTTGGGACATCAGGAAAACACCTCATTCGGAGAAGACAAGGTGAGCGCTACCACCAGTCTTGTCTCATGCCAACTGTTAAGCATCCTGAAACCATTCATGTGTGGGGTTGCTTCTCAGCCAAGGGAATCGGCTCTCTCACAGTCTTGCCTAAAAACACAGCCATGAATAAAGAATGGTACCAGAATGTCCTCCAAGAGCAACTTCTCCCAACCCTCCAAGAGCAGTTTGGCGATCAACAATGCCTTTTCCAGCATGATGGAGCACCTTGCCATAAAGCAAACGTGATAACTAAATGGCTCAGGGAACAAAACATAGAGATTTTGGGTCCATGGCCTGGAAACTCCCCAGATCTTAATCCCATTGAGAACTTGTGGTCAATCATAAAGAGACGGGTGGACAAACAAAAACCTAAAAATTCTGACAAAATGAAAGCATTGATTGTGCAAGAATGGACTGCTATCAGTCAGGATTTGGTCCAGAAGTTGATTGAGAGCATGCCAGGGAGAATTGCAGAGGTCCTGAAGAAGAAGAGTCAACACTGCAAATATTGACTTGCTGCATTAACTCATTCTAACTGTCAATATAAGCTTTTGTTACTCATATGTTTGCAATTATATTTCTGTCTGTGATAAAAACATCTGTCAAACACACATAAAAACCAGAGGGCAGCAGATCATGTGAAAATATAATATTTGTGTCATTCTCAAAACTTTTGGCCATGACTGTAGACCCCTCAAGGAACTTATCTAGATGTGTGGTGAGAACTTTGAACCCCCAGGTGTTTCACTAAAGTTTATAACGTACAGCCGTAAAATAAAAATTGTTATTTTTTTTTTACAAAAATGATTTTTTCGCCCCCAATATTTTATTTTCACAAGGGTAACAGGAGAAATTGGACCCCAAAAGTTGTTGTCCAATTTGTCCTGAGTACGCTGATACCCAATATGTGGGAGAAAACTACTGTATAGGCACACATCGGGAAGTAGTGACGTTTTGGATTGCAGACTTTGATGGAATGGTCTGGGGGCGTCATGTCGCATTTGGAGAGCCCCTGATGCACCTAAACAGTGGAAACCCCCCACAAGTGACCCCATTTTGGCAAATAGACCCCACAAGGAACTTATCTAGATGTGTGGTGAGCGCTATGAAGCCCCAAGTTCTTCACAGAAGTTTAGAATGTACAGGCATAAAAACAAAAAAATCATTTTTTTTTTACAAAAATGATATTTTCGCCCCCAGTTTTTTATTTTCCCAAGGGTAACAGAAGAAATAGGACAAATTGCACAATAACTCTTGGGGTCTAGAGTACGCTGATACCCCATATGTGGGGGTAAACTACTGTTTGGGCGCATGGCAGAGCTCAGAAGTGAAGGAGCACCGTTTGACTTTTTCAATGCAGAATTGGCTGGAATTGAGATCAGACGCCATGTCACATTTGGAGAGCCCCTGATGTGCCTAAACAGCAGAAACCCCCCAATTCTAACTCCAACCCTAACCCCAACACACCCCTAACCCTAGTCCCAACCCTAACCACAAACCTAACCCTAACACACCCCTAACCCTAATCCCAACCCTAACCCTAATCCTAACTTTAGCACCATCCCTAACCCTAACTTTAGCCGCAACCCTAACCCTAATGGGAAAATTGAATTAAATACATTTTTTTTATTTTATTATTTTTCCCTAAGTAAGGGGGTGATAAAAGGGGTTTGATTTACTATTTATAGCAGGTTTTTATGATTGGCAGCTGTCACGCTAAAAGACGCTTTTTATTGCAAAAAATAGTTTTTTGCATCGCCACATTTTGAGAGCTTTAATTTTTGCATATTTTGGCCCACTGAGTCATGTGAGGTCTTATTTTTTGCGGGACGAGTTGACGTTTTTATTGGTACCATTTTGAGCACGTGACATTTTTTGATCGCTTTTTATATCGATTTTTGAGAGGTTAGAATTAACAAAAATCAGCAATTCATGAATTTCTTTTGGGGGAGTTGTTTTTACTGTTCCGCGTGTGGTAAAATTGATAAAGCAGTTTTATTCTTCGGGTCAGTACGATTACGGCAATACCTCATTTATATCATTTTTTTGTGTTTTGGCGCTTTTATACAATAAAAACAATTTTATATAAAAAATAATTATATTTGCATCGCTTTATTCTGCGAGCTATAACTTTTTTATTTTTTCGCTGATGATGCTGTATGGTGGCTTGTTTTTTGCGGGACAAGATGACGTTTTCAGCGGTACCATGTTTCCTTATATCGGTCTTTTTGATCGCGTGTTATTCCACTTTTTGTTCGGCGTTATGATGACAAAGCATTGATTTTTTTTTTTTTTTTTTTAGGGTTCACTAAAGGGGTTAACTAGTGGGACAGTTTTATAGGGGGGGGTCGTTACGGACGCGGCGATACCAAATATGTGTACTTTTATTGTTTTGTTTTTTTTATTTACAGGAAGAAATGAATTTATTGGGGAATATTTTTTTTTTTTATTTATTTTGGAATTTTTTTTAAAACATGTTTATTTTTATTTTTTTAACTTTTTTACTTTGTCATAGGGTGGGTCATCACTGTATTTTATCAGATCGCTGGTGTGACAGTGTGCACAGCACTCTGTCACACCAGCGATCGCACAGGCATAGATGCAGTCTTCTCAGTGCCATCTTGGATCCGGGTCCTGGGAGGGAGGAAGCCCTCAGAACAGCGCGATCACATCGTCTCAGGGGGCGCGCAGGGAGCCCCCTCCCTGCGCGATGCTCCCCTGTGCCCCCGGTACACCGCGATCATGTTTGATCGCGGTGTGCCAGGGGTTAACGGTCCGTGACCGCTCCTGACACACAGTCACGGGTGTCAGCTGTGATAATCAGCTGACACCCGGCGGCGCTCCTGAAAGCCTATGACGTACTATCCCGTCCATGGTCAGATTGGCACGGGTTTCATGGACGGGATAGTAGTCTGATGTCAGAGAGGGGTTAATGATATAGGCCTGTAATTAGCCGTATTTGTGGGGTCTTTCCCTGGTTTGGGGAGGACACTGATATGCGCCTCCAATGACTGGGGGGCGAATCCTATCTCATCATTCAATGAGTTAAATGTTTTATTCATAATGGGAGATAGCTGTTGTATAAGGAATTTATAAAATGCTGGGGTGACTCCATCCGGGCCAGGGCTTTTACCAGCGGGTGTAGATTGGATCGCATGGTTAACCTCCTCCTCCGTAATATCTCCCTCTAATGCCCCACGTATCTGACTATCTAAGGATGGTAAGGCAGTATCTCCAATATTCTCCCTGATACGCTCGGCCAAGGCAGACGGGGAAAGGTCCGAATACTGTCCTTTAATGTTATACAATTTTTCATAGTATGAGCGGAATACATCCACTATTCCTTTAGGGCTATGCACATCCTTCCCATTTGATTTTTTGATAAATGGGACATATGTTGCCACAGAACGAGGATGAAGCAATCTTGCAAGCGTTCGTCCGCATTTATCGGACGATTCATAGAAAAAACTTTTAATATGTTCCCTATGTCTCAAGTATTTCAGATCCAGCAGAGCCCTGAGATGGCTCCTCTTTTTGGTCAGGTCCGCATGAGTGTTAGACAATAGTGATCTTTTATGTGACACTTCCAGGGTTCGTATTTCCCTCAGGAGGTCTTCCACTCACATGTTTCTTTCCTTCTTGAGTCTTGAACCATGCTTAATCAACACCCCTCTCATGACACACTTCAGGGTCTCCCATTGCAAAGGCACTAAAGTTTGGTCTTTTTCATGAACCTGTAAAAACGATTCAATAGTGTCTTTCAGCTCTGTCATACAGATGCTGTCTTTCAACAGGTGATCATTCATCTTGTTTTTTGTGGGACAAGTTGTACTTTTGAATGACACCATTGATTTTACCATATATTGTACTGGAAAATGGGAAAAAATTCCAAGTGAGGTGAAATTGCAAAAAAGTGCAATTCCACAATTGTTTTTGTATTTTTATTGACCATGTTCACTATATGGTAAAACTAACCTGCCATATTGGTTCTCTAGGTCAGTACGAGTTCGCAGATACCAAACATGTATAGGTTATTTTTTATTTAAGTGGTGAAAAAAAATTCCAAAATTGGTAAGAAAAATAATTTTGCTCTGTTGCCATTTTCCAAGACCCTTATTGTTTTAATTTTTGGGGATCAGGGGCTGGGTGATAGCTTATTTTTAGCTGAAATTTTTTTTTTATGACACTACTGTACTTTGGGGTAGAAAGGATGTTTTGATTGCCTCTTATTGCATTTTATTGCAATGTTGTGATGGGCAAAAAAACGTAAATTTGACATTTTGATTTTTTTCTTGTTACGCCACTTACCGATTGGATTAGTTGATTTTATGTTTTGATAAATCAGATATTCGGAACTCAGCGATACCAAATATGTGTATTTTTTCTTAATTGTTTTATTTTCAATTGCGCAAAAGGGGGGTGATTTGAACTATTTTTTTTCTTTTTATATTTTTAAAAACTTTTTTTTTCACAATTTTTACTGATTTCAATAGTCCCCTTAGGAGACTTGAAGCTGCAATTGTTCGATCACCTGTTCTACACATGGCATGTCTTCAGTATTACTATATATAGCAGAAATCACGATCTCCTATCAACGTCAACAATGAGCCAGTGTTCACATGAGATTCACAATAACAGGCATGGGGGTCATCAGCTGTCATGACAACCCATTGATGCCCCGTGATCACGTGACAGGTGCGCCAATGGGTGGGATTTATAATGAAATTCCGGCTGGTGCCTGATAAATCTCACGGTCAGTGATTTACAGCAGGATTTATCTCCCGGAGCTTTTTTCGGTTTGCGTTTTCATTTTTCACTCCCCTCTTTCCAGAGCCATAACTTTTTTATTTTTCCCTCAATATGGCTATATGAGGGCTTATTTTTTGCGGGATGAGTTGTACTTTTGAAGAACATCATTGGTTTTACCATGTCGTGTACTAGAAAATGGGAAAAAAAATCCAAGTGCGGTGAAATTGCAAACAAAGTGCAATCCCACAGTTGTTTTTTGTTTGGCTTTTTTGCTAGGTTCCCTAAATGCTAAAACTGACTTGCCATTATGATTTTCCAGGTCATTACAAGTTCATAGAAACCTAACATGTGTAGGTTCTTTTTTATCTAAGTGGTGAAAAAAATTCAAAATTTTGCTAAAATAACAAAATTGTGCCATTTTATGAGACAGGTAGCGTATCCATTTTTCAAGATCTCAGGTTGGGTGAGGGCTTCTTTTTTGCATTCCAGGCTGACGTTTTTAATGATACCATTTTGGTGTTGATAAGATCTTTTAATCACCCGTTTTTGCATTTTAATGCAATGTCGCGGCTACCAAAAAAACCGTAATTCTGGCGTTTTGAATTTTTTTCTCGCTAGGCCATTCAGCGATCAGGTTAATCCTTTTTTATTATTGATAGATTGGCCGATTCTGAATGTGGCAATACCAAATATGTGTATGTTTGATTTTATTTTTATTATTTTGTTTTGAATGGGGCAAAAGGGGGGTGATTTGAACTTTTATTTTTTATTATTTTCTTTATATTTTTAAATAATCTTTTTTCACTTTTGGCATGCTTCAAAAGTCTCCATAGGAGACTAGAAGCTGCCACTACCCGATCTGCTCTGCTACATAGAGGCGATGGTCAAATCACCTCTATGTAATAGAATTAATGACTTGCTATGAGCGCCGACCACTGGGTGGTGCTCACAGAAATCCGGCACTGACAACCATGGACGTTTCCAGGAGACCTCTGGTTGTCATGTCGATACACTGGTGACCCGCGATCATGTGATGCGGCTCACTGGTGTGCGCATTTCCGGCGCATTTGTTGGAAGCGCCATTTAAATGCTGCTGTCAGCGCTTGACAGCAGCATTTAACTTGTTAAGAGACGCGGGTGGATCGCGATTCCACCCGTGGCTATTGCGGGCGCAAAACAGCTGACATGTCCCAGGAAAGATGTGGGCTCTCCACCAGAGCCCACATCAAAGGGAGGGATACTGACATCGGCGTAAATATATGCCCAATGTCGGTAATGGGTTAACAAGTTAAGAGCTGAGAGTGGAGCACCATTGTACACAGCAGCTGCATACGGTAAAAGATGCAGGCTCATCATCAGAGCCCGCATCAAATGCAAGTGTAAGGAGGTGGGGGGACCCTCGTTTGCCCCTCCCCCTCACGGGACCTATGTGACCCTTTTTGTTTGTAAAATACTGTATGTTGTACCTGTTTGTTAATGGTCTGAGTGTTGTATACCTATGATGTGTTGTGTTTGTTTTGTTTTATGGAACTCCTGTTATGATGTGCCTGTATTTAACCTGTAATTAGTTCAGGGCAAGCACAGGTTAATTTAGGAGGCGGGACTAGCTGCCTTGGGGGAGCAGGAAGCTCCTGATTCCGAGTCAGTAGCCCAGGCACATTTGCCCTGGGTAGGTGTGCAACAACAGCCAAGACTTTGCCAGACCCCAGAAGGGGATAGAATCTGTTGCCCTGGGCTTAAGGACAGCAACATCGATCCCAGGACTCGGTAATGGCCCCGCTGAAGGGACTTCAAGCGATCAGATTCCAGCATAAGGACTACCGCCTCTTTCGGCCGCCGTGTCTGTTGTGGGTATGGCCGTAGACTAAGCTAGGGAGAGAGCAGGAAGCCAGTGTTGGTACTTTATTCATCTCTGTTATTAAAGTTGTTCTCCCTGTTGAATTGCAAGTCATGCCTGGGATTATGTCTGTCCTGCCTATTTTCTGAACAAGGTGCTGGGGTGTACACTGACTGCGGCTTAGTTGACTCGGCTGGGACTACCACCCCGGGCCACCTTGTTTCCCAGGGTCACAACCTTTGATGTTAAAGTGAACTTGTAGTGACCAGAAACATTGTTTACCTGCAGATATAGGGTTATTCTGCATGTAATTAATGTTAAAATCATGTTAGGCAGCCTCACTGGAACCACAGTGGCTACACTGAGAAAATGATGAACTTATAGCCTTGCCTCCACTCATAGGGGCGGTTGTGATGACTTTGGTAGACAGCTTGCATTGCACACATTGGCTGCACACATTCGCTGCACACATACGTGGCACACATACGCTGCAAACAAACGCTGCACGCATACGCTGCACGCATACGCTGCACACATTCGTTGCAGTGCATTTTGTCAGCCAAAGTTGCGGGGAGTGATCGAAGCAGTACTCACTGTATAGAGATGGCATACCTAATGATAGCTGAATTGTAAAGTTGCATATACTTAAATGAAATTATACTTAGGCCTTCCAAAGTCCATGGAGCCTAATAAAGTGTCACAGAATCAATTAGAGCCAACATAAGATACAGCACTAACTTGAAATAATCATCAAATACAGAAGAGAATATCTGTATTATGTACACAAATGTCAACAAAGAGTTAAAATTGGGAACAAATGATAAGGGAAAGAAAAGCATTGTCACCAGAAAATTGTTACAGTATTATATAGATACTAGATGGAGGCCTGATGCTATCGCATCGGGAGGGCAGTAGTGTCACGATGGGGGCAAGCTTTGCAGCATTGAATATCTCTCCCCCCTCTTGTGCTCACCCACCTATCCACTCTCTCTTTCCCCATGTGCTGACTTTTCCCGTCTGTGCTCTCTTCTTTGACCTGTCTACCCCATGTGCCATCCCCTTTGTCTGCTGTCTCTCTCCTTCCTGTGCTGTGTTCTCCTCTCATGTGCTGTCCCTTTTGAGCTGTCTCCCCCTGTGCTCTGTCTCTCTCACCCTTGTGTGCTTTCTCTCTCCCCCATCTGCTGTCTTCTCCTCTCATGTCATCTCTTCTTTGACCTGTGTACCCCATGTGCTCTCCCCAGTGTGTGTGTTTGTATATGTGTGTGGTGCGTACGGCGTATACTGTGTGTGTGTGTGTGTGTGTGTGGTGCGACGGTGTTCTGTTGGTGGTACCGCGCAAGAGGCTGGTACCACCAGCAGTTTCCATATTGAGACACCCGTCACTTGGGTGTCCCAATATGGCGGTCGGTGAACTTCCGCCGCTTGGAATTCTGGAATCCGGACACATATGGACGGAACAGGATGTGAAGACATTACAAGGTAAGTATATATTAAATAGTAGAAATAGATCATGGTACATATATGGTTGCATATGCAATAAATAATCACATAATATTGAAGAACATTATGGATGCTGTCAAATTAAATGAATGTTTAAAGTGCAGCAAGCAAAGGCTTGCACTGTCCAGTTAGACATATTTAAAGTGCAACGTGCTACAGCAGATATAATGAATGATGAAAAGAAATAATAGTGACAATTAATATATTACAATCTGCAGCATCTTAAGATGCACATGTAATATCTGTAGATAACCAGAAGAGGGCAGCAGACTGTAATAAAGTGTGGTATGCCTCACAAATAACCCCCCAACCCCCTCAAAAAAATAGAGGTGCTGCTAGCTGAATGGTAAATATGGTTAGAATATAACGAACAATCAAATAAATATTTGCATTTTTGTCCCTTTTTTTCCCACAATTTTATCACAAAAACTGAAGGTTTTTCTAGTATCAGCAAACTGAATGAGATTTCAGAAGTCTCATGCCCATGTTGCTCATTTAATTTCTTGATAAAGCAACGTCCAGTTAGGCCGGCGTCACACTAGCGAGTTTGATGCGAGTTAGTCGCACGACTAACTCGCATCAACACCCGGCAGGCACCCCGCTCTCGGACCAGAGTGTGCGGCGGCATAGAAATACATGCAGCCGCGCACTCTGGTCCGAGAGCGGGCGGCCATGCCGGGTGTTGATGCGAGTTAGTCGTGCGACTAACTCGCATCAAACTCGCTAGTGTGACGCCGGCCTTACAGTCACTAACCAACCTCCAATTAACTATCTTATACATTATCCCTATTAATTAACAGGAATACGAGGATATAGGTTCCATAAAAACAAGTTTATTTATTAATTTAAAATAATTGAATCACACAACAAGGAATCCTCTTAGTGAAAACCCAGAAAAATACAAAGAGTCATGATTTACTCTAGAGGCAATCTTGCATTATGCACTTTATATTTCTTTGCCTGGAGTATACAGATATCCCGGATGGTGTGAATTTTCACCCTCTATTTTTTGCATTGAATTTTTGATGAATTGCTACGTTTTGTAATATTTACTGGCTCTTTCTATTTTTCTGGGTTTTCCCTAAGAGGATTCCTTGCTGTGTGATTCAATTATTTTTAATTAATAAATAAACAAGTTTTTATGGAACCTATATCCTCGTATTCCTGTTCATGAATAGGGATAATGTATAAGATCATTTATTTTCTTGTAGATTTGAAGTTGTTTCATATCTCCAGCATGTCAATTATTACAGCATTTTTAACATATCCTGATGAATGTGGGAAAAACGCATAAAAAACTAGGCAAAACCACATACTCTGTTGGTCCGAAAATAAGCCCTACCCTGAAACTAAGCCCTAGCAGAAATAGTCAGCCTTTTCGGAGTAAGCTAAAAATATAAGCTCCACTCCAAAAATAAGCACTAGTTGCAGTTCAATGAGGAAGTGTCCAGGCAACTGGTGACCGGGTTAAGATGACCATCCCTTCACGTTGCCCCGGGGGTCTGTGCCGCCATCTCGTAACGGCGATCGCTGTGATTGGCTGGTCACCAGCCAATCACAGCAATGTGTCAATAAAGGTAAAAAAACAAGCATGTGACATGCTGTGATCTGTGCTGTGTGACACAACACTAATCACAACCGCCACAATGGGTGGGCTGATTGCAACGTCACATCTCCTAAAACTATTGTTCAGCCAATCAGCGCTAAAGGGGTTAATCTAAAATGGCAATCAAAGCTCTGCATGCCATCTTTATCTCACAGTTGGTGTGCAGAGCAGTTGTGAGACCCCCTCTGTGTACCTGGGATAGACATTCATTGGTGGCCAGTGTGATTGCCGCTGCAACCTCCTGCCATCAAGTCTTGCGTACTCCTGTGCGATCTGACAGCTCTGCTGTGTGACTCATCTGTGATCGCAGCAGCAGCAACTCCCCCATTCCTGTCTCAGTCCCTCCCATCCCTGTTCTGGTTCCGCCAACCCATCTCCCAATTGAATTTTTAGCGCACTTTTTGTGCTTTTTTTCATGCTCTTTCCATGTCCACAGCACACTGATCAGTATTGCTGCTGATCAGAAACTCCGCCAAGGGACTTTTATTTTTAGTTAGCCTAGTGGATGTCGCAGTGTAAGCGACATCCAATTCTTTTTTTTAGAAAAAAAAATAATGGTAGTTAATACAGTGTAGATTTATAGGTAGTGAGGTAGTGTGTTAGTGTTGCCGGCATCACAGTGTTTAATGATGACCGATCTTGTTTTAGAGAAAAAAAATCATACAGAGTAGTTTTATAGGTAGCATGTTCGTGTAGCGGACATCACAGTGTCTGGTGACATCCGATTTTGTTTTAGAGAAAAAAAAATGTGCAGAGTAGTTTTATAAGTAGCATGTTAGAGTAGCGAATAGGGTTGAGCGATACTTTCCGATATCAAGAAGTATCGGATCGGAATGGGTATCGCCGACACCCCAAAAGTATCGGCGATACCCGATTCCGATACCGGAAATCCAATGCAAGTCTATGGGACAGAAATATCGTAACTAAAAAAACCTCTTTCTTTCCTTGTAAACAGTAAATATACACACATAGAATACATATATATATATATATATATATATATATATATACAATGTCATTGTGACATATATATATACATATATTTATAGTTTATACACTTCTACATAGTAAAATAGCCTCTGATTCAATTGCCGGCTTTTGTGAAAATACAGAAGCACCCGACATGAAATGACACTTGGTTTACATAGAGTTAACCATGTCTTTTCATGTAGTTTGATATCTGATTTGCACAAACAATTACATGAGTGTATGTGTGCAAAATTAAAGGTGTAAAGGGGTTAATTAAAGGTGTAAATTCGTTGTAAAAAAACCTGACTTTTTTGCTACGAATTTACACCTTTAATTAACCCCTACAGGTGTGAAATTTTGCACACATACACTCATGTAATTGTTAGTGAAAACAATAGATCAAACAACTTGAAATGACATGGTTAACTCTATGTAAACCATGTGTCATTTCATGTCGGGTTCTGCATTTTCACAAAAGCCGGCAATTGAATTAGCGGCTATTATACTATGTAGAAGTGTATGAACTATAAATATAAATATATATATATATATATGTGTCACAAATTCAATGACATTACATATATATATGAGGTGTAAAATTTTTGAAAAAAAAATGTGTGGGCTCCCGCCCTATTTTCGCAACCAGACAGACAAAGCTAGCGAGTGGGGGCAGATAATAATAGCCCAGAGAGGGACCATTATTTTTGCCCCCCCTGGCTACTAACATCTGCCCCCAGACACCCCAGAAAAGACAAATCTATAATTAGATTCGCCCTTTCTGGCACTTTGCCCGTCTATTCCCATTGCCCTGTAGCGGTGGCGAATGGGTTAATAAGGGGTTAAAGCCACCTTGCTATTGAAAGGTGACCTTAAGCCAGGTTAATAATTGAGAGCTGTCAATTAGACAACTATCAATTATTAATCCTATTGCATGAAATAAAAATAAAACACACACACTTTAATTAAAAATCATTTTAATGAAATAAAGACACATTTTTTGACCATCTTTTATTTTACTGCAAAAACCATTTCCTGTAATAAAAATAAAATAAAAAAGCAAAATTATTCTTACCTATCCCATGCACAGTCAGGTCCCACGGTGTAGTCCTTCAGAAAGGGTTAATGTTTACTGCAGGGACCGCAGCTAATGCTGCAGCCTCACAGTAAACCCCCAAATGAATGAGCTCCTCTCCTGGCTGACAGGAGAGGAAGTGGAAAGCTTAATTGATTGCTTTCCACTTTCACTTCAGGTCAGCCAGGGACACCATCAGTGACGTCAGAGGGAACTGATTAACAAAAATAGGGGTTCCCTTCGAAAAAAAAATGGCGTGGGGTCCCCCCTATTTTTGTTAACCAGCCTGATGAAGCAGACTGCTGAGGCATGGTATTTAAGGTTGTTAAGGAGCCAATATCCATGGACCTTGCCTGCAGCGTCGGACTGGAGTACCTTGGCCCACCAGAGAAAAATTATTCTTGGGGCCCACCATCATACTTCCCAACCTTTGAAGAAGGGAAAGAGGGACAAAGGCTGTGGCACGCTGTGCCTGCTGCAGCAAATTTTAGGCCATGCCACGTTGCACCACAGACTGTCCAGGAGTTGGTGGATGCTTTAGTCCAGGTGTGGGAGGAGATCCCTCAGGAGACCATCCGTCGCGCTCATCAGGAGCATGCCCAGAAGTTGTAGGGAGGTCATACAGCATACCTCCCAACTTTTGAAGACAGGAAAAAGGGTTAAAGGCCACGTCCCGACCACACCCATTTCACAACTAATCACACCCATATCCTCGCCCCAAGCGTACCCATTTAGCACTGCTGATCACACTGACTGGTAATGAGGGCACAGTGGCTGGCATTATGGGCACAGTGGTTGTTACTGAGGAAAAGAAAGAAAGAGCAGCGAGAAAGAAAGGAGAGAGAGAGAACAACAAACAGAGAAAGAAAGAGAGGAAAGAAAGAAAAGAGAGAGAGAAAGAAAGAACAGAGAGAGAAAGAAAGAACAGAGAGCGAGAAAGACTAGAGAGAGAAAGAAAGACTAGAGAGAGAGCCAGAGGCGTAGCTAGGGTTTTGGTTTAGTGGGGGCGAAACTTCTGAGTGGGCCCCTAATCAGAGAACCTCAACAAATGACCGCGCTGTTGCCAAAAATAATCTATATATAAAAAGATCAATATTTATATTACCGCCATATGGTCTGTGGTAAATAATACCAGTCCTACAGAACATATAATAGATTACAGCACAGGTATAGATAATGACTTACCGCTGATGTTCTTTCTAATGGAATTGTTCACTTTTCATGTCTTTTCCATCTGGCCCAGACCGACATGACGACTTCTCCAGCCAGGACTCGACTGCAGAGATTACAACAAAGACACATTTCATTTCTCATATTTTTAGCACTGTCACGGTCACCAATTGGACTATTCTCAACCTGCACAAACTCCTCATCCTGCTGATACCCCAATACTGAGCCGCTGTTGCCGTATGTGTCCCTATTTCTGCACCTGATACCCCAATACTGAACCGCTGCTGCCGTATGTGTCCCTATTACTGCACCTGATACCCCAATACTGAGCTGCTGCTGCCGTATGTGTCCCTATTACTGCACCTGCTGTGTGGTTCTGTGTGACCTCTAAATTCTAAAGCACCCCTCTAGAATATAGTAATGCCGGGTGCAAGTGCCCTAGAAAACAGTGCCCACATTTTGTCCCCTAGACTGTAATAATGCCCTGTGTGCCCCTTTGACAGTCACAGTAACCCGAGTTCCCCTATAACAATAAGTGTCCACTTTACATTTAATAATGTCCCAAGTCTCCCCCTGTGCATCTCCCCTATACACAGAATAATGCCCCTCACTGGATATATACTGACCCCTTAATGTCCCCAAACTATTTAATGGGTCCAACACTGTATGATGGCCCTAGATAGCATCCATACAGCATAATACACCAGATAGTCCTCAATATAGTATAATTCACCCCCATAGGCAGCCTCTACATTATAATAAACCCCCATAGGCAGAGACTATAATATAATCCACCACCATAGGCAACCGCTATATTATAATGCACCCCCATAGGCAGCCTCTGTAGTATAATGCATCCCCATAGGGAGTCTCTGTAGTATAATGCACCCCCATATGGAGCCTCTGTAGTATAATGCAGCCCCCATATACAGCCTCTGTAGTATAATGCACCCCCATTAAAAAAAAAAAAAAACAATACTCACCTCCCGGCTCCTGTGCTGCTCACTGTTCTCCCTCTCAGCGTCTGACAGCGGGCGCCGGCAGGTGATGTCATCGCGCCCGCTGTCAGACGCTGAGAGGGGGATTATGGGAGAGAAGGAGCGCTTGCTCCTTCTCTCTCTATGCGGTCAGCTGTATCGGCTGGATGCCGATACAGCTGACCCTCCGATGAGGGTGGGGGGCCCACTGCTGGCACCGGGCCCCCCCACCGCCTGTTCAGGCCCCATAGCTTCCGGGCGGCAGAGCAGGGAGAGCGATTCTCCCTGCTCTGCCGCAGAATGTAACTGTATCAGCGTGCTGTGCATGCCGATACAGTTACTGTAGCGTAGCTCCGGGTGGGCCCCCTCAGAGTGCGGGGCCACCGCCCCCTCTGCCCCACGACCTATCCTTTCAAATCAGGGCCCACCACGCAGGAGCTGGGGACCACCGGAGGTTTCTCCGGTGTCCCGGTTGCTCAGTCCGACCCTGCTTGCCAGCCTGATAATACCAGGCCACAGCAGTCTGCTTATCTTGGCTGGTTAACAAAAATAGGGGATCCCCTCGAAAAAAATTGGCGTGGGGTCCCCCCTATTTTTGTTAACCAGCCAGATGAAGCAGACTGCTGAGGCCTGGTTTTTCAGGCTGTTAAGGAGTCAAGATCCATGGACCTTGCTAGCCTGATAATACCAGGCCACAGCAGTCTGCATATCTGCATATCTTGGCTGGTTAACAAAAATAGGGGATCCCCTCGAAAAAAATTGGCGTGGGGTCCCCCTATTTTTGTTAACCAGCCAGATGAAGCAGACTGCTGAGGCCTGGTTTTTCAGGCTATTAAGGAGCCAAGATCCATGGACCTTGCCAGCCTGATAATACCAGGCCACAGCAGTCTGCATATCTTGGCTGGTTAACAAAAATAGGGGATCCCCTCGAAAAAAATTGGCGTGGGGTCCCCCCTATTTTTGTTAACCAGCCAGATGAAGCAGACTGCTGAGGCCTGGTTTTTCAGGCTGGTAAGGATCCAGTATCCATGGACCTTGCAAGCCTGATAATACCAGGCCACAGCAGTCTGCTTAGCTTGGCTGGTTAACAAAAATAGGGATCCCCTCGAAAAAAAAATGGCGTAGGGGTCCCCCTATTTTTGTTAACCAGCCAAGTAAAATGCAGACTGCTGCGGCCTGGTATTAAAAGACTGTCAAGGCCCCATGGATTTTGGCCCTCAACAGCCTGATAATACCAGGCTACAGCAGCCCCACATTTGGCGCATCAAAAGATGTGCCAATTGTGGCACTTTACCCGGCTCTTCCCACTTGCCCTGTAGCGGTGGCAAGCGGGGTAATAAGGGGTTAATGTCACCGTTGATTGCACGGTGACAATAAGCCCGGTTAATAATGGAGAGGTGTCAATAAGACACCAATCCATTATTAATCCCAAAGTTTTTAAATGTTTAAAAAAAGACACAGCCAGAAAAAAGTCTTTTAATGAAATAAAAGAGACAACACAGTTTTCATTTCTTTTATTACTCTCTCATTCCTGCGACGCCATCGATCTCCTGTAAAAAAAGAAAAAAAAAAACCAACAGTATACCACCTGTCCGACGCAGTCCATAGTAACGAGGGTCCCACGACGATCCAGCTCTGCTACATCGGAATGCCAGGCAGAGCCTGACATCCCGGCGCAGCACAGCTGATTACCTGCTTCCCCGGCGGTGACGTCATCGGACTGCTTTACGGCCACGATTACCCAGCAGTCACTGCAGTTATTGCGAGAAACTGCATGTGACCGCCAGGGAGAAGATGATGGCGGCCATCAAGCAGTCCAGGACGTGACCACCGGAGATATTCTGCCGGGTAAGTGCCGCTGACTCCTGACAGACCTGACCGACGGACACTGACCGTGACAGGACAATTACGATTCCGGTATCTGATATGACGAAAATATCGGTACTCGGAATCGGAATTCCGATACAGCGAATATCGGCCGATACCCGATATTTGCAGTATCGGAATGCTCAACACTAGTAGCAAACATCAATGTTTTTTGATGTCCAATTTTGTTTTGGGGAAAAAAAATTGTATAGCGTAGCCATATTGGTAGGGAGGTAGCCTCTTTATTTTGCATAAAAAAATTATCGCGGGGAAATTTCTAGTGCATTAGGGGAGCGTACGTCACATTGTTGGTGACTTTCTTTTTCTTTTGCAAACAAGTAAATTTTTAGGCAGTGCAGTAGAGGTACGTTGCACTGTTGGAGACGTCCGTTTTTCTTTTGTAAAAAAAAGAATTATTTGCGTCGGGTAAATTTTAGGTAGTGCACTGTTGGTGACATTGCTTTGCATTGTTGGTGACGTCCGTTTTTCTTTTGTAAAAAAAGAATTATTTGCGTCAGGTAAATTTATAGGGAGGGCAAATTAGTGTAGTGAACGTCTGTAATTTTTTTTTATACAAACTTTTTTTTTTACACCTGAGTTTGTCGTCTAAATTTTTCTCTCTACTTTTTATAATAAATAGTACCCTATACACAAGCCCCACAAATCAGATGTGTAAAGTAGTACTTACACACACAACCCCTGGGTTTTGAAAAATAAAATAAAAATGGCCCATTCGTCAAGATATTATTCACCAGAGGAGGCATACGCCTTCCTTGACTCCGACACGGATTCATCAAGTGAGGAAGATCCCACATTCCTCAATTCCTTCTCATCCTAGGACCCAGACAACTCCTGCAGCAATTAATCCCACATGGATTCCACCTATGAAAATTATCAGCACGTCATTCTGGATTTCAACGGCAGCTCAGAAATCAAGTTTGACACTACTGGCCTCACTAAAATTGACTCCTTCAAATACTTTTTTCAGCGAGGAATTAATAAATGTTATGGTGGCCCAAACAAACGTGTATGCTCATCAATTTTTCACCCAAAATCCTACATCATCATACACCAGATGGACCTCTGTAAATGCAGCAGAGATGATGACATTTTGGGGAATTGTGCTACATATGGGCATAGTCAGAAAACCAGAGATTTGTCAATACTGGAGTACTGATATACTCTACAGTACACCGGTATTCCGTATGTTCATGAAAAGGACACGATTTGAAGTGATCCAAAAATTTTTGCATTATAATGGTAATGCGCAGAATCCTCCCTGAGACTATCCAAACTTTGATCGTCTATATAAAATTCGGCCAGTGGTTGAACACTTCAGCAGAAAATTTGCTGAGGCATACAACCCCCAAAGGGACATTGCTATAGATGAATCTCTGGTTCATTTCAAAGGGAGGCTAAAATTCTGACAGTACCAGCCCAGTAAGAGGTCCAAGTACAGTATAAGACTGCAAACTGTGCGAGAGTACCTCAGGGTTCACCCACAGATTTAGGGTCTACGAGAGTAAGATTAACCCCCCTGAATGCCCCCCCATTTTGGGAGTAAATGGGAAAATTGTGTGGGAATTCCTGCTGTCACTGCTGGATAAGGTTTATCACCTCTACATTGATAACATTTACATCAGCATCCCGCTCTTCAAGAGCGGCACCATGCAAAATAATCAGAGAGACCTCCCTAAGCCGCTAATTGGGCAAATGCTGAGAAAGGGCGAAAGCAGAGCCCCATGCAGTGACAACATGCTGATGGTCAAGTATAAGGATAAAAGGGATGTCCTTATATTGACCACCATAGACCATGACAACAGCTCCCTTGTCACTGTTCGTGGTACCACAACTAGAGTTGAGCGATACTTTCCGATATCCAAAAGTATCGGAATCGGAATGGTATCGCCGATACCCAAAAAATATCGGCGATACCCGATACCGATACCGGAAATCCAATGTAAGTCTATGGGAACAAAATATCGGAATTAAAAAAACCCATTCTTGCCTTGTTGGTTAATTGTACATGAAGGAAAACAACAAAGAGTAATGTAGAATGTATTGGGGAAGGTGAGGAGACATTAAAGGCATAGATGTTTAACCCAATCAAATGGAATAGCATAAATATATTTTTTTTAAAGATGTTCGGATTGACGAAGAAATTGACAATGTTGTTCACGTTTTTTCTATTTTGGCAAATATGTATATTTCACAACTTCCATGCTCTTCACCTTTTTAACTTTTGACA
>JARQOD010000005.1:380031599-380202470 GCA_033576555.1 Oophaga sylvatica
GTCCTCCAAATCCACTGGAAGCCAGCACCGCTTGTAACCACCAAGGAAGCCTCTGCTCAAACTCACTCAAACCCATTCACAACAGTACCCCCCCTTGAGAGGGGTCACCGAACCCTCATTTGAGCAACCAGGTCGGTCAGGATGAGTTCTTGATACGCACGGATAAGTCTCCTAGCATGGATGTCCGAAGCAAACACCCAAGAATTGTCTTCCTGACCATAACCTCTCCATTTAACCATACTGAGAGTTTCCATCTAGAAAAACGAGAATCTAATATTTTCTCAACCACATACCCAGATTGCCCTCAACCAAAACAGGTCAGGAGGCACAGCACAGGAACCACTGCTCAACAAACCTCTTCAACAAGGACTTGGGGGAACACGTTATGGATCTTAAATGTCCCTGGAAGAAGTAAACGAAAAGAAACAGGATTAATAATCTCCATGATCTTATAAGGTCCAATGAACCTAGGCTTAAATTTAGGAGATGCTACTCTCATAGGAATATTCTTTTGGGACAACAAGACCAAGTCCCCCACTTTAAAACGAGACCATCAGTCCTATGCCGTTAGCAAACCGCTGGGCCTTCTCCTGAGGAGGGACACCTCTCCACTACCTGGTCCCAAATCTGTTGCATACTCTCCACAACAGAGTCAACACCTGGACAGACAGAAGCCTCTGTCTGTCCTGAAGAAAATCGAGGGTGAAACCCAGAATTACAGAAAAACTGAGACATCAAAGTGGCAGAGCTAGCCCTATTATTAAGAGCAAGCTCAGCCAAAGGCAAAAAAGAGACCCAGTCAGCCTGATCAGCAGACACAAAGCATCTTAGATAAGTCCCAATGTCTGTTTGTTCTCTTAGTTTTGACCATTGGTCTGAGGATGAAATGCCGAGGAGAAAGAAAATTTTAACACCCAGTTTAGAACAAAAAGTCCTCCAAAATCTGGAAACAAACTGGACTCCTCTGTCAGACACAATGTTCTCAGGAATGCCGTGTAAACGAACCACGTGCTGAAGGAACAACGGCACCAATCAGAGGAGGAAGGCAACTTAGGTAATGGCACAAGATGTATCATTTTGAAAACCTATCACAAATTACCCAGATGGTGGTCATTCTCTGAGAAACAGGAAGGTCGGAAATGAAATCCATAGAGCTAGGGTCCATGGTCTCTTAGGCACAGGCAATGGCATCAACAAACCACTAGAGCGAGAGCAAGCTTGGAGCGAGAGCAAGTCCCGCAGACTGCACAAATTCCCTGACATCACGAGACAAGGTAGGCCACAAAAGGACCGACTAACCAAGTCTCTGGTACCAAAAAATCCGGGATGCCCAGCCAATGCGGAACAATGAATCTCAGACATCACACTCTTCTTCCACTGTCCGGGACAAACAATTTTCCAACAGGGCAGCACTCGGCCTATCCTCCTGACACCCCTCCAGAGCAAGTCTCAAATTGGGCGAGATGGCGGAAAGAACTACACCCTCTTTCAAAATAACAAAGGATCAGATAACTCAGGAGAGTCCGCAAGGAAACTCCTCGAGAGGGCATCCGCCTTAACATTCTTAGTGCCAGGAAGAAAGGAAACCACAAAATTAAAACGTGTGAAAAAAAGGCCCATCTGGCCTGTCTAGGATTGAGTCGCTTGGCAGATTCCAGATAGACCAGATTCTTATGGTCCGTGAGGACCACCACCTGATGTTTGGCTCCCTCCAGCCAATGTCTCCACTCTTCAAAAGCCCACTTCATGGCCAATACTCCCGATTACCCACGTCATAATTACGTTCAGTAGGAGAAAATTTTCGAGAGAAAAAGGCACAAGGTTACTTTTAGAGGTCTCTGGATCTTTTTGGGACAAAACGGCACCTGCCCCAATTTCAGAGGCATCAACCTCCACCTGAAATGGCAGAGAAACATCAGGCTGCCGTAGAACAGGACAGAAGGAATCCTCTGCTTAAGTTCCTGAAATGCAGAGACTGCCTCAGGAGGCCAATTCACCACATCAGAACCCTTTCTGGTCAACTCAGTTAATGGTTTAACAATAACCGAGAAATTACCAATAAATTTACGATAAAAATTGGCAAAACCCAAAAAATCTCTGAAGAGCCTTTAATGAAGTAGGTTGGACCCAATCACAGATGCCTGAACCTTGACCGGGTCCATTTCAATAACAGATGGGGACAAAATGAATCCCAGAAATGAGATCCTCTGACGCCAAAAAGACACTTTGATCCCTTCACATACAGAGCATTCTCTTCAAAATCTGGAACACAGTTCGAACATGTTCACATGAGAGTCCCAGTCATTAGAAAAAAAACAAGATATCATCCAAATAAACAATCAGAAATTTGTCCACAAAATCCCTGAAAATGTCATTCATGAAGGACTGGAAGACGGAAGGAGCATTAGTGAGCCCAAAGGGCATCACTAGGTACTCAAAATGCCCTTCAGGGTATTGAATGCCGTCTTCCATTCATCCCCGTGCTTAATGCGAATAAGGTTATACGCCCCCCTGAGTCAAGCTTGGTAAACCAAGTAGCGTTTTTCACCCTGGAAAACAGGTCAGAAATCAAGGTAACGGGTATTGATATTTCACAGTAATATTGTTCAAGAGACGATAATCAATACACGGCCTTAATCAACCATCCTTTTTGGCCACAAAGAAAAAACCGGCACCTAAGGGTGAAGAGGATGGTCTGATATGACCCTTCTCCAATGATTCCTGATATAAGACCGCATAGCGTCATGTTCAGGTACAGACAAGTTAAAAAGGCGACCTTTAGGGAATTAACTACAGGCACTAATTCAATAGCGCAGTCATAGCTCCTATGGGGAGGCAAGGATGCAGATTTACTTTCGCTAAACACATCAGAAAAATCAATCAAAAAGTCAGGAACATCCTGAGCCTGGGGGGGGAGGCAGAAAAAACAGGAGTGTGGTATTAACACATTGGCAGCCCCAACTGGTTACAGACACAGATTTCCAATCCAAAACAGGATTATGAGACTGTAACCAAGGGAAACCCAGCACGATAATGTCATGCAGATTATACAGAACCAAAAATTTGCAGCACCCTGGTGATCAGGTTCAACCCTCATTATCACCTGAGTAGAAAACTGGGGTTTTTTCTCAGCCAAAGGGGTAGAATCGATCCCCAGTAGGGGAAATAACTTCTGTAGGGGTATCAAGGGAAACCCACAACGTTTAGCAAAATCATAATCCATCAGGTTAATAGCTGCTCCAGAATCAACGAAATCCTGAGCAGAAAATGAGGACAGAGAGCACATCAGAGTGACAGTTAATAAAAACTTAGTCTGAATACTACCCAAGACAACTGAGCGTGCAAAACGTCTTCCCCGCTTAGGGCAGACTGAAATAGCATGAGAGGCATCACCACAGTAGAAACATAACCCATTGCGCTTTCGAAACTCATGACGCTGTACCCCAGACACCACTCTATCACACTGCATGGGTTCAGAAGCTGGTTCACAAGGCAACACTATTCCAACGCATACTTCTCCGCTCACGCAAACGTCTGTCAATTTGAATCGCTAATGATATAGAATCATTGAGACCAGAGGGGACAGGGAATCCCACCATAACATCCTTTACATTATCTGACAGACCCTTCCGGAAAAGGGCTGCCAAAGCGTCGTCATTCCATTTGGTCAGAACTGCCCACCTACGGAATCTCTGACAGTATAACTCAGCGTCATAAAGCCCCTGATTTAATGCCAACAAGGCTTTTTCAGCTTGATCAGTGACATTAGGCTCATCGTACAATAACCCCAAAGCCTGAAAAAATGCATCAACATCACTCAAAACAGGATCCCCAGGTGTCAGGGAAAAAGTCCAATCCTGAGGATCGCCGCGCAGGAGAGAGATGATAATTTGAACCTGCTGCGCTGCGTTCCCTGAGGACTTAGATTTTAAGGCAAAAAACAATTTACAATTATTTTTGAAATTCTGAAACTTAGCTCGATCCCCTAAAAACAAATCTGGCATGGGAATCCTAGGTTCCACAACAGGCAACCCAGCAAGATAGATAGCAATACTCCGAACCTCAGCGGCAAGCTGATCCACACGGCCAGACAACTGTGCAAACTCCATTGAGAGAAAAGATCCTCCCCAGCACCCAGAGATACAGAGGGAAAAAAAAAAAACCACAAACAGAAAAATATCTCTGACAACTCTGACAACCTTTTTTCTTTCACAATATTTTTTCCCTTCTGTGAGTACCATACAATTTTAAATTTTGGGCCGGTGATACTGTTATGTTTCGGTAGCTGAGGAGTGCAGGTAAAAAGGCAATACACCAGAGCAGTTGGAATCTATGAGATTGCAGTACCCTGACTAACCACCACAACTAGAGGCAGCCGTGGAGCGTTCCTACGTTGGTCCTAGACGCCTCGTCACAGCCTGAGAAACTAACTACACCTAAAGATAGAAATAGGAAAGCTATCTGCCCCGGAGCAGAAACCCAAAGATAATAGAAAGCCCCCAAACATGTAATGGCGGTTAGACAAGATGAAATACTGACACAGAAAGAAAATAGTATGAGCAAACGCTGGGGCCCAAACTAACTAAATAGAAAAGGATAGGAAGGGTACTTACTGCAATCCCAGAAAACCCTGAAAAGCACCAACTCTACTAATTTCAAAAACGCCTGAGATCACACGACCTCTTCCACCTAAATTAGTTCTCTGGTGTAACAAAATCAAAACAGCAGCCACTGAAAAAACTGGAAAAAGCAAAAGTACAAACATCAGTGGCAGAACTAAACTGAGAGGGCAAAAGCCCCCGGAGGGGACCCTGAAGGCCCCCACAGAAGTGCAGGACAAAATGCAAAAATATAGCACAAAAAAAAAAAGAAGAAAATGTCTTATCTGTTAGCAGGAGATGCAGACACGACACAGCAGGCTACAAGGGAAACAGGAATGAAGGATTCAGACCAGAACAATTGATCACCGGCAACCCTGATGGGAAGGTGACTCCCTTATATAAGACCAGTCAGCAACACCTGATTCCCAGTCCTCACAATCTTCACTGGACAGACCAGCACCGCTTGTAACCACCAGAGGAAGCCTCTGCTCAGAACTCATCTCAAACCCATTCACAACATGAGCCCAAACAGGGGCTCCACCCGCACTCCCTCCAGGCATGGATCACCTTCATTACTTCACAAAGGTTACATCATATGTACCTTGACTCCGGAATTCATTGACGCTGTAGATATCCTGACGATGGGCTCCAGCCTTTCCCTCCAACAGGTCACGAACGACGTACACCAGGTTGTTTTTTTCACCACCTTCCACCACCACACGGATCGTATTCTTTATGAACATCCTCAGTCCAGACTGCCGATACGGATACCGCAGTAGAATTTCAGCAGCACACTGCCCGCAAAGCCCCTGGATCACTCCAGTTTGCTTCACTCAGTTAGACTGAGCACCACAATATACTCAGCAACAGGAAGCTGCACTGGCCAGGTATATATAGCAGGTCCAATCAGACTTAATCAGGGCGAGAACAATCAGCAGGGCAGGTGATAATCTCTATCCAATCAGTCTCAATCAAGGCGGGGACAATCAGCAGAGCAGGTGATGATCTCTATCCCAGACGAAGTTCATATGGTTTTCAGGCTGAAGTTATACAAGTTCCAAATAGCTCCACAGCAAAGGAACAGACCAGCAAGCAATGGTTCACAGGTTCAAATCCTGACAATGATGCCCCATAAATAATGAACCCCATATAATGCTCCAGTATATAATGGGCCCCATGGATGATGCTCCAGTGTATGATGGGCCTATATAACTCTCCATATATAATGGGCCCCATATGATGCTGCAGTTATGATGGGCCCCATGGATGATGCTCCAGTGTATGATGGGCCCCATTTATAATGCTCCAATGTATGATGGGCCCCATGGATGATGCTCCAGTGTATGATGGGCCTATATAATGCTCCATATATAATGGGCCCCATATGATGCTGCAGTGTATGATGGGCCCCATGGATGATGCTCCAGTGTATGATGAGCCCCATTTATAATCCTCCAGTGTATGATGGGCCCCATGGATGATGCTCCAGTGTATGATGGGCCCCATTTATAATGATCCAATGTATGATGGGCCCCATGGATGATGCTCCAGTGTATGATGGGCCTATATAATGCTCCATATATAATGGGCCCCATATGATGCTGCAGTTTATGATGGGCCCCATGGATGATGCTCCAGTGTATGATGAGCCCCATTTATAATCCTCCAGTGTATGATGGGCCCCATGGATGATGCTCCAGTGTATGATGGGTCTATACACAGTGTGCAGAATTATTAGGCAAATGAGTATTTTGATCAGTTCATCCTTTTTATACATGTTGTCCTACTCCAAGTTGTATAGGCTTGAAAGCCAACTGCCAATAATGTAAATCAGGTGATTTGCATCTCTGTAATGAGGAGGGGTGTGGTCTAATGACATCAACACCCTATATAAGGTGTGCTTAATTATTAGGCAACTTCCTTTCCTTTGGCAAAATGGGTCAGAAGAGAGATTTGACGGACTCTGAAAAGTCAAAAATTGTGAGATGTCTTGCAGAGGGATGCAGCAGTCTTGAAATTGCCAAACTTTTGGAGAGTGATCACTGAACAATCAAGCGTTTCATGGCAAATAGCCAACAGGGTCGCAAGAAGCGTGTTGATAAAAAAAAGCTCAAAATAGCTGCCCATGAATTGAGGAAAATCAAGCGTGAAGCTGCTAAGATGCCCTTTGCCACCAGTTTTTCCATATTTCAGAGATGCAACGTTACTGGAGTATCAAAAAGCACAAGGTGTGCCATACTCAGGGAAAGGGCCAAGGTAAGGAAGGCTGAAAAACGACCACCTTTGAACAAGAAACATAAGATAAAAACGTCAAGACTGGGCCAAGAAATATCTTAAGACTGATTTTTCTAAGGTTTTCTGGACTGAGGAAATGAGAATGACTCTTGATGGGCCAGATGGATGGGCCTGAGGCTGAATCAGGAAAGGCCAGAGAGCTCCACTCCGACTCAGACGCCAGCAAGGTGGAGGTGGGGTACTGGTATGGGCTGGTATCATCAAAGATGAACTTGTGGGACCTTTTCGGGTTGAGGATGGAGTGAAGCTCAACTCCAAGACCTACTGCCAGTTTCTGGAAGACACCTACTTCAAGCAGTGGTACAGGAAGAAGTTGGTATCGTTCAAGAAAAACATGATTTTCATGCAGGACAATGCTCCATCACATGCATCCAAATAGTCCACAGCGTGGCTGGCCAGTGAAGGTCAAAAAGAAGAAAAAATAATGACATGGCCCCCTTGTTCACCTGATCTCAACCTCATAGAGAACCTGTGGTCCCTCATAAAATGTGAGATCTACAGGGAGGGAAAACATTACACCTCTCGGAACAGTGTCTGGGAGGCTGTGGTGGCCGCTGCACGCATTGTTGATCGTAAAAAGATCAAGCAACTGATAGAATCTATGGATGGAAGGCTTTTGTGTGTCATAGTAAAGAAAGGTGGCTATGTTGGTCACTGATTTTTTTTTTTGGTTTTTCAATGTCAGTAATGTTTATTTCTAAATTTTGTGTTGTTATATTGCTTTAACTGGTGAAAATAAACACATGAGATGGGTATATATTTGGTTTTTATTAAGCTACCTAATAATTCTGCCCAGTAATAGTTACCTGCACAAACAGATATCCTCCTAAGATAGCCAAATCTAAAAAAAACTCCACTCCAGCTGACAAAAATCTTAAGCTTTGATATGAGTCTTTTGGGTTGATTGAGAGCATAGTTGTTGTTCAATCATAAAAAGAATCCTCTCAAATACAACTTGCCTAATAATTATGCAAACAGTGTGTAATGCTCCATATATAATGAGCCCATTTATAATTCTCCAGTGTATAATGGGCCCCGTATATGATGCTCCAGTGTATGATGGGCCCCATTTATAATGCTCCAGTGTATGATGGGCCCCATTGATGATGCTCCAGTGTATAATGGGCCTATATAATGCTCCATATATAATGGGCCCCATATGATGCTCCAGTGTATGATGGGCCCCATGTATGATGCTCCAGTGTATGATGGGCCGATATAATGCTCCATATATAATGGGCCCCATTTATAATGCTCCAGTGTATAATGGGCCCCGTATATGATGCTCCAGTGTATAATGGGCCTATATAATGCTCCATATATAATGGGCCCCATATGATGCTCCAGTATGTGATGGACCCCATGGATGATGCTACAGTGTATGATGGGCCTATATAATGCTCCATACAAAATGGGCCCTAATTAATAATGCTCCAGTGTATAAGGGGCCCCGTATATGATGCTCCAGTGTATGAAGGGCCACATTTATAATGCTCCAGTGTATGATGTGCCCAATGCATGATGCTCCAGTGTATGATGGGCCTATATAATGCTCCATATATAATGGGCCCCATTTATAATGCTTCAGTGTATAATGGGCCACGTATATGATGCTCCAGTGTATGATGGGCCTATATAATGGGCCACGTATATGATGCTTCAGTGTATGATGGGCCTATATAATGCTCCATATATAATGGGTCCCATTTATAATGCTCCAGCGTATAATGGGCCCTGTATATGATGCTCCAGTGTATGATGGGGCTATATAATGCTCCATATATAATGGGCCCCATTTATAATGCTCCAGTGTATAATGGGCCCTATCTATGATGCTCAATTGTATGCTGGGCCTCATATATAATTCTCCAGTGTATAATGCTCCCCATATATTGCTCCAAACATTAAAAAAATGAAATACCTCTCCTTGCTGTGCACTGCTCTACTCTGGACTCCTCAGCGTTGCCATCTTCCAGCTCTCTGCACTTAGACTGTTCAGGCAGAGGTTGTACAGACGTGACGTCATCGCGCTCTCTGAAAGTCACTGTCAGGAAACGCGGTAGATGTCATAGCGGTGGAGCAGGGAGCAAGTGCTTGGGCCCTGAGCAAGCAGGGGGTGCCCACTAGTGGGCGACGGCACTGGCACAGGGCCCCTCATAGTACACCGGTGTCTCTGACGGGGAGTAGGCCCCCTCACCGTCAGAGACACCGGCGTACTATGAGGGGCCCTGTGCCAGTGCCGTCGCCCACGAGTGGGCCCCCACCTGCTCAGGGCACCGGCACTTGCCCGGGTGCGCCAGGTGCTGACGCCGGCCCTGGGGGAGGGGTACAGCCCAGTTAGGGAGGTGGAAAAACTGTCATATGTTGAGGTGTAGGCTGGACGTTCAGCAGCTGCAAATGGAGGAATTGGAGGAAGAGGTGGACAAAGCGAGCTATTTTGCTGGCAACCTATGTGTCATCAGGGGAAGGTGGGACAAAATCCTTTGAAACCAATGCATGGTTCATTTTAATGAAGGTGAGATCACCAACATTTTGGGTCGACAACCGGGTCCTTCTTTCTGTCAGGATTGATCCAGCAGCACTGAAGACTCTTTCTGATAGCACAATACCAGCAGGGCAAGCGAGCTCCTGTAAGGCATATTGTGCCAATTCAGGCCAAGGGGAATGAACTGTGAGGGAGAAAATCGATAGGGGAGGAGAGGTAATTTTGAACCATAGTTGACAACATCTGTCTCCTGTCTGTTGCAATCGATTCAGTATTACCAGTCGTGTGAGCGTTACTCGAGAAATCAGTCCACAACATGGTCATGAAACCCCTGTCTCCAACGCCACTTCGGCTGTGTGCACCACGAATACCTCTTCCATTTAGCCCAGTATGGCTCGTGGTAGAACCTGCACCGCTGCTGTGTGCTGGGAATGCATCTAACAAATGGTTTACCAGAGTACCTTGTTTGTTCGCCAATATTAGCTCTATGTTCTCTTGTGGCATGATGTTCTGTAATTTGCCTTTATAGCATGGATCGAGGATGCTGTCCAACCAGTAGTCGTCATCCTTCATAATTTTGGCAATGCAGGGGTCCCTTTTTAGGATCCGCAAGACATAATCACACATGTGGGCCAATGTTCCAGGTGTCAATGATGCACTGCCAGTGGTGGGTGGAGGAGCACTTTCTGACAAATCCACATCCCTCCAGTCACGCACAAACCCTGTACCTGACCTTGGCAAGCCAACATTTTCTCTTGCCCCCTGAGAAGCATCCTTCTCCCCAAAATAATCATCCCCCTCATCCTCCTCTTCTTCCTCCACCTCATCCAGGACAGTTCCCTGAGCAGACAATGGCGGACTGTCATCAAGGCTTCCCTCCTCCTCCTCCTCTTCCTCCTCCGCTGCAGACGCCTGATCCTTAATGTGCGTCAAAGTTTGCTTGAGCAGACGCATAAGTGAGATGCTCATGCTTATGATGGCGTCGTCTGCGCTTACCAGCAGTGTGCATTCCTCAAAACACTCAAGGACTTTACAGAGGTCTTTCAGCTTTGACCACTGCACACCCGACAACTTAATGTCTGCCCTCAAACTGTCTGCCCCTGTATCCTCCCACAAAAGCATTACAGCCTGCCTCTGTTCGCACAGCCTCTCAACCATGTGCATGGTGGAGTTGAACCTTGTTGCAACGTCTATGATTAGGCGGTGCTTGGGGAGGTGGAGCAATCGTCGCAGCCTCTACGTACGACTGGAGTCCATGGGCGAGCGACGGATGTGCGAGCACAGTCTTCGCACCTTATGGAGCAGGGCTGTTAACTCCGGATAATTATTTAGGAAGCACTGCACCACCAGGTTCAAGGTGTGAGCCAGGCAAGGTATGTGTCTGAGTTTTGCCAGGGCTATGGCCGCCACAAAATTACGGCCGTTATCACTGACTACCTTGCCTGGCGCAAGATGTATACTGCCTAGCCATGACTCAGTTTCTCGCTGCAAGTAGTCGGCCAGTACCTCCGCAGTGTGTCTGTTGCCGCCCAAAGACATCATCTTTAAAACAGCCTGCTGACGCTTACCACTAGCTGTTCGATAGTGGGACACCTCGTGTAAAACACTGGCAGATGCGGATGGAGTGCTCGTGCGACTGCGCTCTGTCTAAGAGCTTTCGCTTCTGGAGGAGGAGGAGGGTCGAACGCCTACAGTCAACTGTTGCCTATACGGTGGGCTAGGCAGCACTGTCCCACTGCCTCTGCCCCCTGTGGATCCTGCTTCCACCACATTAACCCAGTGCCCAGCGATGGACACGTAACGCCCTGGCCATGCCTACTGGCCCATGCATCTGTTGTGAGGCGCACCTTTCCACTCACTGATTGTTTGAGTGCATGGACAATGTGGTCTTTCACATGCAGGTGTAGGGCAGGGATGGCTTTTCTAGAAAAGAAGTGCCGACTGAGTAGGTCATAGCGTGGGACAGCGTAGTGTTATGATTTGGTAGCTGAGGAGGACAGGAGCAAAAAACAGCCAAGGCAGCCGAACACCCAGAGAGGTTGGGAACTAATGGGTTGCAGATCCCTAAACTAACCGCACAACTAGAAGCAGCCGTGGGACGTACCTACGGTGACCTTGACGCCTCGGCACAGCCGGAGAGCTAGCTACACCTAAAGATAGAAACAGGAAATCTAACTGCCCCGGAGTAGAGCCCCAAAGGAAAAGGTAGCCCCCACATATATAATGGTGGTTAGACAAGACGAAATACAAACGCAGGCAGAAAATAGATTGAGCAAACGCTGGGGCCAAACACTGCCTAGATAGGACAGGACAGGACAGAATACTATCTGCAACCCAGAAAAACCAGAGAAAAACTTCCAACACTTCTGATTTCAAAAATGCTGAGATCACATGATCTCGCCACCCGCTAAATCAGATCTCTGGTGTGAACAAGTGGCTATCTTGCAGCCACTCAAATAGCAGGGACAAAGCAATGGAACAAATAAACAGTGGCTACTGAAAAACAGAGAGTAGCACAGGCCCCAGGAGGGGAACCCGGCTAACCTCCCACAAAAGTGCAGACAAAAAATGGAAATAGCAAACACGATAGAAACAAGCAGCAAATAACTTATCTGAAAGTAGCAGATGAAGGCAAGACATCAGCTGACTTCCAAATGAACCAGGAAACAACAATTGATCACCGGCGAGGATCATGGGAAGGTAGCTCACTTATATCAGCCCAGTCGATCTCTCCTGATTGCCTGTCCTCACTTCCAGGTGCGGAAGCCTTGTCATTCAATACAGCTTCAATACCATCAGCAACCACCAGAGGGAGCCTCTGCTCAGAAGTCATCTTCAGAACGTTCACAACAGCGTAGGCCATGAGCTTTCGGAATGCTGCACTTTCAACCAAACGGAATGTGATCTCTAATGAGATCAGTTTGGCAATGTAGGCATTCAAAGCCAGTGTACCCGGATGAGCGGATGAGTTTCTTGTCCTACTCAGAGTGTCTGCTAGGTTGCGCTGGACTTGAGAGCTGCATATGGGGGAACTAGCTGTGGACATGACGGACTGAGAGGGGGTTGGTGGTGGTGGTGGTGGTGATGGCCTAGATTCAGTCTTTCATTGCAAAAAACATTGTGATTCTCTGACTGCTTTGGCCTTGCGACGACACCTCAACATTTCTTGCTGGTGGTGTGCTAACCGGTGGGCTTACAGTGGGGGAAGTGATGGAGCGTTGCTGGCTACCTACAATCGGAGCAGGTGCATATGTGCTACCTGAGGTTTTGTAGTTCGTCCACGGTTGCAAGTGCATGGTGATTAAATGTCTAAGCATGCAACTGGTATTCAAATTTCGGAGATTTTTCCTTCGGCTAAAGGTCCTTCCGCACTTCTTACAGATAACCTTTGCCTTATCAATAGGATTTTGGTCAAATAAGTGCCACACTGCACTCTTCCTACTATGGGATAAATTTTCAGGACTTGCACGCTGTGCTAATTTGACCGTCTGGCCAAGCTGTCCTGCAACTCTTTTTGTTTTTTTACCACGTTTTTGGACAGCTACGGGCCTGCCAGATAACCGCTGCTGCGATGTCGATGCCTGCTGCGGATCCTTATCCTCTTCTAAGCTATTGCCAGCGGCATCCTCTTCCCCCAATGGATGCCAATCCGGGTCAAGAACTGGGTCATCCATCACCTCCTCTTCAATTTCATCTGCACATTCCTCTGTATCACCGTGTAAGGTGGTATAGTATGCGGGAAGGGGCACCTGAGTTTCATCAGGGTCAGATTCTGGCTCAGTAGACTGCGAGGGTTAATGTAGTGCTCTGGGTGAATGTACCAGCAGAATCATCTAGCAGTGGCTGTGCATCAGTGCACTCCATGGCAGATTCATCTTGGACTGGGGATTTCTGGATTTGACTTGATAACCCAGGCATGGTATGTGAAAAGAGCTCCATGGAGTAATCTGAAGTGTGGCGTGCCACATCCTTCACTATTGGTGGGGGTGAAGGATAAAAGGAAAAGTGTTGTTCCTGTCAAGGAGCCTGCACTACGACTCAGTGCTTGCATTTATTGAAACTTCAGAAGAGGAGCCGATAGAGCTGGAGGCAGTTTCGACAATGTAAGCCAAAATCCGTTCCTGATGCCCCGGCATCAAAAGCGGTTTACCTACTCCCAGAAAAGGGAGCCTTCCAGGCCTTCTGGAGCCAGACGATGACACAGGCTCAACACCTTCTGCCTTAGGTGCTATTGTGCTTTTGGCACTACCAGCAGGTGCACCACCACCACTATCAGTCCCAGCTGGCCCCCCACCCACGTCCGCGGCCTCTTCCACCATACTTCCTCATGTTTGTGAAAATGTACCCAAAATACCAGCAGATATATGGTACTGTATCAGAAGCGTACAGCTGTATACGGTGAAGGGGAAAATTTTAAATCTCCGGAGTCACACACAGACGCTCTCAGGCTCAGTATGGATTACACCAGAATATAAAAAGCAGAAAAAGAGTACTGTATCACAAGCGTACAGCTGTATACAGTCTAGGGATAATTGTAAATCTCCATATATATTTCCTGAGTCAGACACAGACGCTCACAGGCTCAGTATGGATTATACCAGAATATAAAAAGCATAATAAGGGTACTGTATCAGAAAATACCAGGTGTATATAGTGTTGGGGTAATTTTAAATCTCCGTATATATTTCTGGAGTAACACACAGACGCTCACAGGCTCAGTATGGATTAGACTAGAATATAAAAAGCAGAAAAAGGGTAATGTATCAGAAGCGTACAGCTGTATACAGGTCCTTCTCAAAAAATTAGCATATAGTGTTAAATTTCATTATTTTCCATAATGTAATGATTACCATTAAACTTTCATATATTTTAGATTCATTACACACCAACTGAAATTTGTCAGGTCTTTTATTGTTTTAATACTGATGATTTTGGCATACAACTCCTGATAACCCAAAAAACCTGTCTCAAAAAATTAGCATATCAAGAAAAGGTTCTCTAAACGACCTATTACCCTAATCTTCTGAATCAACTAATTAACTCTAAACACATGCAAAAGATTCCTGAGGCTTTTAAAAACTCCCTGCCTGGTTCATTACTCAAAACCCCCATCATGGGTAAGACTAGCGACCTGACTGATGTCAAGAAGACCATCATTGACACCCTCAAGCAAGAGGGTAAGACCCAGAAAGAAATTTCTCAACAAATAGGCTGTTCCCAGAGTGCTGTATCAAGGCACCTCAATGGGAAGTCTGTTGGAAGGAAACAATGTGGCAGAAAACGCTGTACAACGAGAAGAGGTGACCGGACCCTGAGGAAGATTGTGGAGAAGGACCGATTCCAGACCTTGGGGGACCTGAGGAAGCAGTGGACTGAGTCTGGTGTAGAAACATCCAGAGCCACCGTGCACAGGCATGTGCAGGAAATGGGCTACAGGTGCCGCATTCCCCAGGTAAAGCCACTTTTGAACCATAAACAGCGGCAGAAGCGCCTGACCTGGGCTACAGAGAAGCAGCACTGGACTGTTGCTAAGTGGTCCCAAGTACTTTTTTCTGATGAAAGCAAATTTTGCATGTCATTCGGAAATCAAGGTGCCAGTGTATCGACCCGCCACCACAATTGTGGATTACCAGGGCAATGGGGTACTCAGAGCCGAGCCCATGGAAGTCTATGGGGATTGTCACAGGTAGCGGTGGCTCGGTCTGTGGCCCTAGTGGTCTGGCGTATGTTGGGGGAATATTTACAGGGGATAGATTTATATACAGTTCGTGACGCCACCTGTAGTCTCTGGTAATTTGTACCAGCGCTGCTGTATATCTCTGAGGGGATGGTGAGGCAGCTAGATGTCGGGTCCCCTACAGGTGGGACTCTTCCCTCAGGTCGATGGTTAAGGCAGGGTTGTTCAGGCATGCAAGTAAATAACTCAGTCTCACACGGTCAGCGTCTTTCCATACCTTTACTTGTAAGATGGTAAGGCAGGTCCCAGGGAGGCTGATCCAAGGAGAATGTATTTCGAGATAGCAGCTGGACAAGTTAGGGGCCTCCTTTACTTTCACAACGATGAGTACAACCAGCATGAAGCGTAGTTCCCTCTATAACTCCAGCTATTCCAAAGCTGTACTGCCCAGTCAGTTTTGTGGTCGGAGCCTTCCTGTGAGAGAGCTGAATTCCTATCTTGTCCTGCAGAGACTCAAGGTCCTCACTCCCCCTGACCCCAGTTACGTACCGACTATTTAGGGGCTGCTTGCCGCGACCTAAGGTCCGATAAGCCTCTGGTTTTCTTACCACTAAGCGTGAAGCTATAGTGATCCTTCGGTCCCCAGTGACCGGTAACAATGTGCAGGACTTCTCCAATCCAAAAGCACTTTTAAATATTCCTTCCACTGTGCCTTTCGCCTTGTCCGCGCTTGTAGCATAAACACTCACACTTGCAAAAAGTCATATAATCACTCCCTTCTTTTCTTCCTTCAGAGTTAGTTACCAGACTCTCAGTAATCTTCTAGGCAGGAGCACGTCTCTGAACCTTCACTGTCCTTGAGACAGGAGACTGAAGTATTTCTGTACTAAACTCTTCCTTCTTTATCAATGTCTTCAGTGAGGTACAGCTCTGACCAGGCTGAGGTGATCTATATCTCGCCCTTACTGGCCTCCACTTGCTGAACTGCTGATAGAACCAAGCTGGACTGCTTCCTCCCTCCAAGTCCCAGCTAGACTCCACACGTCTGCTCTGTCCGAAGACAGGAAACTGACTACTAAATCACTCAACGAATCTACACTGACCACTCCCTACGAGTCACTACACTACCCTAAGGGTGTGTCTAGTGTATATTGAGTGAATGGGTATAGAGCATTGAACTGCTATCTCTCCACACACTCTCCAGGGTACTGCGTGTGCCTTCACACCAGGCTACACATTCCCCATGGTAAAAGACAGCACTCCCGGGCTGTAAAATACAAAGAGACGATTTTGTTTATGCATTAAACATCAACATTAAACATTAATTCGTCCCATCCGGGAGGTAAGAATGTCTTGAACGTTGCAAACAAAACATTAAATGTAGAAAAGTGCAAAATATTAAATATACATTTTCATTTAATACACAGCAAAATTCTTGTGAAGGACCCGCACCAAACCTTCAACGTGGGTCCTGGGTGGGCTGCAGGACTTAGGAATGCAGACCTCACTCAGTGCCACACCACACGGGTTTTATGTTCAGAGGTAGTTGTGGTGGTTTTATGTAAAACCAAGATAAGGCACAAGGTGCAACTATATACAGATAAGTTCTGGGCTGGCACAGTCCTCAGCCTCTGAGTCCATAATAAGAAAAAGACACATTATATCAAATCACATCACAATAAAGTGCAAAAACTTTTTATCTGATTACCCAGCCGGGCATTCTACTTTTGGCAATATATATAAACACTATATACTCATAGGAACTGTACAAACTATCTTCACTTTTATAAAAACTTATGTACATCTTCTTAGTTGCGGTAAACCCTGTCTGGGTCCTACCGTTCTTCACATTTCTTTGTCAACTTCGGTTACACTTTCCATCCCGGGGGCTGGAACAATGCGATGATCGCACAGGACCGTTCCTATTCCTGGGCCCAGTGCCCAGCACCAAGATCATCGACTCCACCATCGGGGTCTGTGTGGCTGGTGTGCACTGGGCTGGTGGGGACGTCGGGGGTTCCAGCAAGGTGTCATCATCGCTGGTTACCTGCAGGGCCGGTTCACTCCGGTCCTCTAGGCCGCAGGGCCCGTCCTCCTCTGGGGACGCTGCTGCAGCATAAGATACTGGGCAAAAAGCAGGCTTTTGTAGTGGCTCAATTGAGATCGCATCAGACTCTTGCGATGTAGATTGGGTCGCCGATTGCGATGCAGAGTAGATCGCCGATTGCGATACGGAGGTGTACGCAGGGGGCGATGCCGATGCACAATGCTGGTGTGATGCAGAGCAGGAAGCAGGTGTGCGCAATGGCTCAGTTGGGGACGCACTAACCTGCTGCTGTTGCTGCTCCATCATTGACGGCTGAGTCCCCGACGGTGTCCCTACCGGGGATCGATCATCTGCTGCGGCCTCCTGGCCGGGCGGGCGTTCCGGAACTGGCGGTACCTCCTCAACCTCCTTCGCCTCCACCGCTTCACCGGTGGGATCAGGATCGGTACTTTTGGGGATAGCCTCCGGTTGCTCCTTTGCCTTGGGCAGCAGAATTTTTGGTAACTCCAGTCGTGGGGGGTCGTCGAGAGGAGAGAACACCGCGTCCCACAGCCGCCGCTGCATCAGGGTACGCCGGCGTCTCTCAATCTCCTCAAATCCAGGTTGGTGCTGGACCATCTCTTTCAGTCGTGCATTCTCCTCTCTAATCTCCAGCAATGCTTGCTGCAGGTGCAGGACCACGGATGGTTCCGGTTCTAGTGGCAGCTTGGCTGGGGAACGGGGCCTGCCTTCCTCCGCTTCCCTGCTCGGCTGCACACGTCCTGCTTCCATGATGTTCCAGAGCGTTCTCTCATCTTCCTCCGGAGACGTCCGGTCTCTTCCGTGGAGGCGGGGTTTGCGTCTCCTCCTCTTTGCAGGAAAGGTGAAGAGGAGGCGGACCTCCTTTGCTGTAGGGCAGGATCGCATGTTGTAATAGCACTTTGAGAGGGCAGGCATTTTCTTGCGCCACAGGGGGGTACACGCCCACGAAGGTACGCCCACCTTCTTCTCCAGCGCCTGAGGGCGCGAATATGGCGACAAAAATGGCGATTTTTGGCGCCAAAAGTGCAAACAGTTCTTTTTCACAAAAGCAATTCCATAGGCACACAGGGCTCGCAATTTTGCGAGTTTCGCATCCTGTTCGTGACGCCAAATTTTGTATCGACCCGCCACCACAATTGTGGATTACCAGGGCAATGGGGTACTCAGAGCCGAGCCCATGGAAGTCTATGGGGATTGTCACAGGTAGCGGTGGCTCGGTCTGTGGCCCTAGCGGTCTGGCGTATGTTGGGGGAATATTTACAGGGGATAGATTTATATACAGTTCGTGACGCCACCTGTAGTCTCTGGTAATTTGTACCAGCGCTGCTGTATATCTCTGAGGGGATGGTGAGGCAGCTAGATGTCGGGTCCCCTACAGGTGGGACTCTTCCCTCAGGTCGATGGTTAAGGCAGGGTTGTGCAGGCATGCAAGTAAATAACTCAGTCTCACACGGTCAGCGTCTTTCCATACCTTTACTTGTAAGATGGTAAGGCAGGTCCCAGGGAGGCTGATCCAAGGAGAATGTATTTCGAGATAGCAGCTGGACAAGTTAGGGGCCTCCTTTACTTTCACAACGATGAGTACAACCAGCATGAAGCGTAGTTCCCTCTATAACTCCAGCTATTCCAAAGCTGTACTGCCCAGTCAGTTTTGTGGTCGGAGCCTTCCTGTGAGAGAGCTGAATTCCTATCTTGTCCTGCAGAGACTCAAGGTCCTCACTCCCCCTGACCCCAGTTACGTACCGACTATTTAGGGGCTGCTTGCCGCGACCTAAGGTCCGATAAGCCTCTGGTTTTCTTACCACTAAGCGTGAAGCTATAGTGATCCTTCGGTCCCCAGTGACCGGTAACAATGTGCAGGACTTCTCCAATCCAAAAGCACTTTTAAATATTCCTTCCACTGTGCCTTTCGCCTTGTCCGCGCTTGTAGCATAAACACTCACACTTGCAAAAAGTCATATAATCACTCCCTTCTTTTCTTCCTTCAGAGTTAGTTACCAGACTCTCAGTAATCTTCTAGGCAGGAGCACGTCTCTGAACCTTCACTGTCCTTGAGACAGGAGACTGAAGTATTTCTGTACTAAACTCTTCCTTCTTTATCAATGTCTTCAGTGAGGTACAGCTCTGACCAGGCTGAGGTGATCTATATCTCGCCCTTACTGGCCTCCACTTGCTGAACTGCTGATAGAACCAAGCTGGACTGCTTCCTCCTCTCCGCACTCCACTCTCCGTAACAGAACGTCACATCACATCTACCTACATTACGGTATCATACTAGTGTATTATGAATGAGTGAATGGGTATAGAGCATTGAACTGCTATCTCTCCACACACTCTCCAGGGTACTGCGTGTGCCTTCACACCAGGGCTACACACCAGAGTCTAGAGGAAGACTGGGGAGAAGGAAATGCCAAAATGCCTGAAGTCCAGTGTCAAGTACCCACAGTCAGTGATGGTGTGGGGTGCCATGTCAGCTGCTGGTGTTGGTCCACTGTGTTTCATCAAGGGCAGGGTCAATGCAGCTAGCTATCAGGAGATTTTGGAGCACTTCATGCTTCCATCGGCTGAAATGCTTTATGGAGATGAAGATTTCATTTTTCAGCACGACCTGGCACCTGCTCACAGTGCCAAAACCACTGGTAAATGGTTTACTGACCATGGTATTACTGTGCTCAATTGGCCTGCCAACTCTCCTGACCTGAACCCCATAGAGAATCTGTGGGATATTGTGAAGAGAAAGTTGAGAGACGCAAGACCCAACACTCTGGATGAGCTTAAGGCTGCTATCGAAGCATCCTGGGCCTCCATAACACCTCAGCAGTGTCACAGGCTGATTGCCTCCATGCCACGCCGCATTGAAGCAGTCATTTCTGCAAAAGGATTCCCGACCAAGTATTGAGTGCATAACTGAACTTTATTATTTGATGTTTTTTTTGTTTGTTTTTAAAAAACACTTTTATTTTATTGGACGGTTGAAATATGTTAATTTTTTGAGACAGGTTTTTTGGGTTATCAGGAGTTGTATGCCAAAATCATCAGTATTAAAACAATAAAAGACCTGACAAATTTCAGTTGGTGTGTAATGAATCTAAAATATATGAAAGTTTAATTGTAATCATTACATTATGGAAAATAATGAAATTTAGCACTATATGCTAATTTTTTGAGAAGGACCTGTACATGCTAGGGATAATTGTAACACACAGACTCTCATACGCTCAGTATGGATTACACCAGAATATAAAAAGCAGAAAAAGGGTAATGTATCAGAAGATACCAGGTGTATATAGTGTTGGGGTAATTTTAAATCTCCGTATATATTTCCGGAGTAACACACAGAAGCATACTGTTATGAGCTTAGTTGCAACAACTTTATTAGATAATGGATTGCAACCAAACCCAGGGTTCCCAATGCAGTTAGAGTCACTGCTGCCGAGCACCCCTTGGGTATAAAGGTAACAACTGACAGCTAAAGAATAATATTAGATCTTGCCTGTGTTACTTCACACAAGGAGAGAGATATTTGCACTATCTCCGTTGACCTCACAGGAGATATGCTGTAGGCTGGCGTAGATGTAGCCCTGTTAACTGCAGAGAAGCCACTTGCTACCCGATTAGGAAGTGCATGCGACTCATGCCAGGCGTACGTGCTGTCAGCCGGTGTCCGACCGGACTGAGCAACTATCTGTTCAGCTGGCAGGCGATGCCCACGTGCTGCCAGCCGGTGTGCGACCGGACTGAGCAACTCTCAATTCAGCTGGCAGGTGATGCCAAGGTTACGTGCCCCGCAGTCTGCTCAGGGTGTATCGCTACCCTCTTGACGAAGCTAGACTGCGCCACATTGGCTACCTGCCTGGCATAAGCTAACCTGCCTGAAGGACCTGTGCTAATTAGCCAAGCGAACTCTGGCATCGGTAGGTCTCGGAGAGCAAAGCTAGAGAGCACGTGGAGCCCAGATTCTGGTATGTCCACACACGAGCACTGCCTATTTAGTATGATCTGACCGCGCCGCGGATAGACAAGCTATTTAAGGACTAAGCCCGCCCCCAGCCATCTCGTCAATCGCATCACCGATGACGTCATCCGTGACCAATCAGGCAGTGCCAGGTCACAGGATCAGCTGACATTAACCACCAATCTCGGTTTGCCACGTCACAGACATGCTCAGTGCAGGCATTTCTGGACTTAGGCTATAACAGCCTTTTCTGTTCTGTAACCTAGGTTTAAGGCTACTATGACCAAAGACTCTAATAACAGCTTGTTCCTCTTGGGTATTAGCTAGGTGTTGGGATTGACGGCAAAGCTGAGCAGCATCTGCCTAGGCTAGACCTGGATGGGAGACCACAGACTCCTCAGTTCTAAGTTTGGATCCCGATGCCTAATACATACAGCTGTATACAGTCTAGGGATAATTGTAAATCTCCGTATATGTTTCTGGAATCAGACACAGACTCTCACAGGCTCAGTATGGATTAGACCAGAATATAAAAAGCAGAAAAATGGTACTGTATCTGAAGCATACAGTGTTGGGGTTATTTTAAATCTCTGTATATACTTCTGGAATCAGACACAGACGCTCACAGGCTCAGTATAGATTAGACTAGAATATAAAAAAGCAGAAAAAGGGTACTGTATCACAAGCGTACAGCTGTATACAGTCTAGGGGTAATTGTAAATCTCTGTATATATTTTCGGAGTCACACGCAGATAGTCAGCATGTACTGTATTTGTCGTGATACCAGCCGGTACACGGTAGTGTGTGAGGAGCGTACAGCTCTATATGGTGTGGGAAAAATGAACGCTCGGTAACTGTGCAGAAAAAAAGAATAAAAGTATCAGTGCTGTGTAAAAAGCAGTCTGCACTGCAGTGTACACACAGCAATACAGCTAGCAGCAGCCTTTTAACAACGGCTGCTGCACACAAGAAAATCCTCCCCTGTCACTGCACACTAACTTTACAGCACAATTGCTATCAGCACAAGCACATAAGAACTTCTGTTTCCAGCCCTAACTCTCTCCCTACTGATAAACAGAGTCAGCAACCTCCCTACTGTTAAGATCGGCAGAAGTAAAATGGCGGTCGGCGGTCAGGGCTTTTATAGACACTATGACGCCCCCCCAAAGCAAGCCAATCACTGCAATGCCCTTCTCTAAGATGGTGGTGGCCGCTGCCTATGTCATCTCATTGCCCACAGTGTACGTCCTTGCTCATTGGCTGAGAAAAGGCGCCTACAAGCATTATGGGAAAACCGACTTTGGCGCTTGGGTCGACGAAACCCGACTTTGGCGAAAGTAGGTGATTTTGAATATGACCGACCTGTTTTGCTCAACTCTAGTGGTCACAACTCACCTAACTACAATCTGTAATCTCTCCCTTTCTCGGGCATTTTCCCATCCTCCTTCAAACACTCCATCGTTACTTCATTACTAAAGAAACCCGCTCTCGACCCATCCTGCACAAACAACTACAGACCAGTCTCCAATCTCTCCTTCATCTCTTAACTTTTGGAGCGCCTAGTCTACTCCCGCCTTACCTGTTACCTCTCCACTCACTCCCTCCTAGACCATTCACAGTCTGGCTTCCGCCCCCTGCATTAGACTGAAACTGCACTCATCAAAGTGACCAATGATCTTCTGACAGCAAAACGTAATGGTGACCTCTCTCTGCTCATTCTTCCCTTTCTGCAGCTTTTGACACTGTTGACCACCGTCTCCTACTCTCTAGGCACCAGTCTCTAGGCATTAAGGACACTGCTCTCTCTTGGTTCTCTTCCTATCTTTCTGACCGCTCCTTCAGTGTTTTGTTCTCTGGCCCCACGTCATCTCCTCTTCCTCTCGCTGTTTGGGTACCTCAGGCCTCAGTCCTTGGCCCCCTTCTCTTCTCTCTCTACACGGCTCCAATTGGACAGACCATCAGCAGATTTGGCTTTCAGTACCATCTTTATGCTAATGACACACAACTAAACACGTCATCACCCGACCTTACCCCCGCTGTACTAGAGAATGCCACTGACTGTCTGTCCACAGTCTCCAACATCATGTCTGCTCTGTTATGTTTTGGTAGCTGAGGAGGCAGGAGCAAAAAACCGCATAGGCAGCCTGACACCAGAGAGGCTGGAAACCGTTGCAGACCCCCAAACCAACCGCACAATTAGAAGCAGCCGTGGAACGCACCCATGGTGGTCCTAGACGCCTCGGCACAGCCGGAGAGATAGCTATCCCCGAAGATGGAAAAAGGAAAGTTGACTGCCCCAGAGTAGACCCCAAAAGAGTAGGAAGCCCCCAAACATATAATGGCGGTCAGACAAGATGAAAACACGAACACAGACAGAAAATAGATCGAGCAAACGCTGGGGCCCGAAACTGTCTAGAAAGGATAGTACAGGAGAGAATACTGTCTGCAACCCAGAAAAACACCAGGAAAAACTCCAACACTTCTGAATCCAAAAACACTGAGACCGCAGGGTCTCAACCACCTATATCAGATCTCTGGTGTGGACATGTAGCTACCCAGCAGCAAGATATCACAAAAACTGAGCAAATGAACAAATACAAAAAACAAACGGAGACCAGCCAAAGCCCCCCAAAGGGGACCCGCCTGAATACAAAAAGCAATGGGGCAAAAAGCAAGGAGTTCAAACCACAGTAAAAAAAAACTGAAAGAGACTTATCTGAAAGCTAGCAGGACACAGTAGAAAAGCAAGCTGAATTCCAATCTAGACCAGGAAGCCCAATTGATTACCGGCGAGGATTATGGGGTCCAGCTCACTTATATCAGGCCAGTCATTACCACCGGACCACCACTCGTTATTTGCAGGTGTGGGGCTCTTGGTATTCAACATTGGTTCAATACCCTCAACAACCACCAGAGGGAGCCTCAGCTCCGAAGTCATCTCCAAAATGTTCACAACACCGCTCTCTATCTGAAACTCAACCTCTCAAAAACTGAACTTTTTCTGCTCACGCCGTCTACTAACCTCCCTAAATCTGACATTTCCCTCTCCGTGGGAGGCACCAAAATAACATCCCAACAGCAGGCGCGCTGTCTGAGTGTTATGTTTGACACCAATCTCTCCTTCACATCACATATACAACCTCTTGCCTGCTCTTGCCGCTTACACCTAAAGAACATCTCTACAATGTGCCCTTTTCTCACCATGGAAACAACAAAAGCCCTCACTGTAGCATTAATCCACTCCCGCCTGGACTACTGCAACGCTCTATTAATTGGCCTCCCCGTTACTCGACTATCCCCTCTCAAGTCCATACTTAATGCAGCAGCCAGGGTCATCCATCTGGCTAATGGGTACTCGGACGTGTCCGCTCTTCGCCAGTCCTTACATTGGCTGCCCATTCATTATAGGATCCAACTCAAAATAATTGTTCTCACCCACAAAGCTCTCCACAGTACAGCACCCCCCTACATCTCCTCCCTCATTTCTATCGGCCTAACCGACTGCTGCGCTCTGCAAACGACTTTCGACTAACCTCTGCACTAATCCGTACCTCCCACTCCCGACTCTAAGACTTCTCCCGGGCTGCGCCAATCCTTTGGAATGTTCTACCCCAATAAATTAGGACTATCCACAATTTGCTTAGTTTCAGGCGCTCCCTCAAAACACATTTGTTCAGAGCCGCCTATCACATTCACTAATCAAAGTCATTCTATGTGTAAGTGTGCGTGTGTAGCCCATTCACTATCTCCATCCATCCCTCACTCCCTCAAGATGGCTGGACCATCATTGTAAATACACCATTGTAAATACACACACCTGTGCTTTGTATCTCCCCCACCTCATTGTAGATTGTAAGCTCTCACGAGCAGAGTCGTTTTATTTTACTTTAATTATTGTATTGTTAACGTGACTTGTGTTTTGAAACTGTTAAACTGTAAAGTGCTGTGGAATATGTTGGCACTATATAAATAAAGATTACTATTATTATTATTGTTATTGTTATTAATGTGTGCAAACTGTAAAGCGCTGCGGAATATCTTAGTGCTATATAAAAATAAAAAAGAAGATTACGGCATCTGCACCTGCCCTTTTATATATTTAATACTAATCATAAACATTGAGGTAATTAAAAAAATTGTCTGGGTCAATAAAAACTAGCGAGGGAGTATTATATGCAGAACCCTCAGGCCTCATTGAGACATCTACATATAAGTGCTAACTGTGGTTTTCACGGATAGCACTTGTACCTGTGATGTTCTATGGGGCATTCACATGTCGATGCTTTTAGAGTAGAAAATTATGATGACATGTACGAATTTGACCTGGGGGTCGAATCAAAATCAACAATGCAAGTCTATGGATCCGTGAAAAAATTGCAACTCACTTGAATGACATCAGAGTGAGGTCCGATTTTCACGGATTGTCAGAAAGGAGAAGGTCAAGAAACCTTCTTTTTTCTGCACTTATGAGAATAACTGATGACACTGGAACCACAATCCAAGTCAGATCAAAATGATCAGTCAGTTTTTATTCTTCATGAGAAAACCCGAAGTCTGAATGAGCCCTAATTGTGTGTGAAGTACTCACTCATATGCAATTTGCATGCTTGGTATCATGTGATACTCGCTGTCCTACTTCTTTCAATGGTCTCCATTAAGAAAAAGAAGTAGTTGGCATCTCAAGTATGCAAATCTCAGATAAGAAGTCATGTCAAGACCACAAGGAATGTAAAATAGAGAGGGAGAACACAAAACACAAAAGCAAAATGTATTTACAGTACAAAAATAAACAAAAATGAAGGTATAGAAGTGTAATATGGCACTGACCCACAGAGTACAGGTAACACTATATTTAAGCAGCGCAGTGAATAGTGTAAAGTTTAAAACACAAAAACAATTACAGTTTTGTTCACACTCTTCCCTGTAAAGTGTTAATAAAGTTAAGTAAATTAACTTTTTTGTTTCATAAATTTATCCAGCATTGGAATTATGAAACTTTGCTAAAATATTCAGAATTGAGAGTCCTCAGTGGTTGATATAATTTAATAGCTAACTGAAAAGATGGTAACAAATTGCAATTCGTTACCATCTTTTCAGTAACTTGTGGGAAAATCGCATCCCACTGCACGGACTAGCAAGCACCTCTCCTGACTAGTGTTGAGCCACCCCCATAGTGTTCGAGTTCGGTTCGCCGAACACCCGTGTGTTCGTCGAACTGTTCGTCGAACACTGTCGAACACCGTTAAAACCAATGGCAGGCAAACAAAACCACATAGAAACACATAGAAAACACATAGAAAACACTTCAAAGGTGTCCAAAAGCTGACAAACTGTTCAGAAGACACAACTAACACATGGAAAAGTGACAAGTACATATAGTCATGTGAAAGGAAAAGAGGTGGAGGAGTAAAAGGAGGTGGAGACACAGATATAGGCATGTCATTCCTTCTAAAACAAAAAAAGTGCGAAGCCGACACGGCCAGTCCGTTCCTGCCTGTGCGACCTGCGTGTCGTCGGGTTTGTGCCAGAGCTGCGGTGGACCCTGACGGCCAGCCCCCCTCTCCCAATACTGGTGCCTGTCAGCTGGTGGGTCAAGCGAGCCCCCCTGGGGTGGAGGCAGGTCTAATCTTTTTAATTTAAATTGTCTCTCTAATTTGAATGAGTACACTTTAAATCCTTTTACAAGGATCTATCGGAGGGCAAGTCTCATGCCAGCAGCCGCGGTAATTCCAGCTCCAGTAGTGTCCAGTAAAGCTGCTGTAGTTAAAAAGCTTTTATAAGGATCGAGCTTGGCGGTCCACCGCAAGGCGTCTTACCGCCAGTCACAGCCCCTGTGCCTTGGGGTGCCTCCCCGATGCTCTTCACTGAGTGTCCCGGGGCCGAAGCATTTCCTTTGAAAAAATTGAGTGTCCAAACTACAGGTGGTGTAGCGTGCTTAACAGTTGGGTTAATCCGCTGACTAGCAGACACTGCTACTAGGCCCAAAATTATTGTCTGGGCTAGATGCAGTTAAAAATTTGTAATTAGATACTCTCGTTGGATGCTGAGAAAGCATTCCATAGAGTCTCCTGGCACGCCATATATTATTCTCTTGAAAAGCTTGGGGTAGGGGACCCTTTTATAGCCAAAATCATGGCCCTGTATCGCAATCCGTCAGCTAGGCTGAAGATAAATGGAACATTATCATCACCTTTCATAATCACCAATGGGACAAGGCAGGGATGTCCTCTGTCCCCTCTCTTATATATCCTAGTGATGGAGCACCTGCTCTCATCAATTCACGATAACCCCAATATTAGGGGGATTGAGGTGGGAGGCACCGAGTACAAGTGCTGTGCATTTGCTGATGAATGATGTCCTAGTATATATCACTCAACCACATATATCCATCACTGCTGTTATGGCTGAAATAGATCACTTTGGTGCATGGTCAAATTTTAAAATCAATGCAACGAAGTCTGAGGCCCTTGATGCTTCCCTCCCCAAATCCATACAGGATTCTATCCAGTCCAACTTTCCCTTTGCCTGGCCCTCACAGGGTATCAAATACTTAGGAATTTGTATTCATAGAGACCTCTCCCATCTATTTTTTCTTAATTTTGGGCCCTTTATTGAACAACTCCATAGAGATCTTACTTCTTGGACGGTGAAGGATTTTTCCTGATTCGGCAGAATAAATATACTAAAAATGAACGTCCTACCTAAACTCTTATACCTCTTCCAAACCATTCCCGTGGTAATTCCCTCAAATTTTTGGAAAAGACTACACAGTAGCTTTTGCAGATTTATCTGGGCAAGTGGCCTCCATGCATTCGGGGGACGTTCTGATCAGACACAAAAAAAGGGGGGCCTTAGCCTTCTGGATTGTAGAAGGTATTACATGGCAGCAGTACACGCTAGAATCCTCGACTTCTTCCATCATTCGGAGGGGAAATTGTGGGTCAAAATAGCTCAATCCATTTGTCCTAAAGCTCTTACCACTCTCCCATGGTGTGCCCATTTAATTGTCCCTCTCTTGGCCTCATGTCATATAGTACTTATGCCACTACTTTGCCTTTGAGATCTCCAAAAAAAAGATTATCCTCAATCGACCCCCAGGGCCCCTTGCTCCCGATTTCAGATAATCCAGATTTCCCACCAGGACTATCTGCAAATAGATTTCTCGGTTCAAATAAATCCCATCCGATATTTTCTCATGTCATCTCCAATACTTTGCTGCTCCCCCTCAATGACTTACGAAGAGCCACTTCCCCGAAGGCAAATTTTGAATATAGCCAGTTACAACACTTCTATTCAACTGTGAAGAAGCGCATACATCTTCATAGAGATCTCACAAACTTTAAAAAATTTAGCCTATCATTGTCACCCCCTACACACTCCATCTCCCTACTGTATAATCTCCTCATTGCCCAGGTTTCTGACAATAGGCCAGGATTCTGCGGTGCTCTGAATCACAATGGGATAAATGTTTCTTCCTAACACATAAAACCTCAATAGGGTCCAAAGCTCAGGAAACCTCCTTCAAAATTATCTCTAGATGGTACCGGGTAACAGCAGTCCTTCATAGATGGCATCCAGTGGTCTCAGATAGATGTTGGAGATGTGGGGAGGGGGAAGGGACAATGTCACACATATGATGGGCATGCCCTATAATAAATGCATTTTGGGCAAAGGTGGTTCCCATGATTGAGAAAATAACTGGTTTGACTATCCCTAATATGCCAGAAGCCCTCCTTTTATCAATGTTACCAATAAGTAAACGTAGTTAATAAAAGGTCATCAATAGGCTACCTAATACAGGCGGCTAAGAATGTTATTCCACGACACTGGAAAAGCAGAGACCCATCCACTGTGGAGGAATGGTTTGCGCAGATCTCCCTCCTTAATAGGATGAAGCATCTGATTGCCATCTCACCGGCTGATGTTGATAGATACTGTGTGATTTGGAGGAATTGGATTGATTTGCAAAACTCTGACGACTATCATCTAGCCCCAACTAAAGTTATCCGTGTGTCGGCACAACAATGATCATAATCGCACTCTATTGATTGGTGGTATGCCGTGGTCCGCTCCCTCTCTCTCTATCTTTCATATGGAAAAATACATGCTTGATCTGGATATTGATGGAAAACCCTCCCTGTACCCCCCAATGTACTGTCGTTATGCATAGATTTATAGTTATACTTCCCCTTTTACTATGTATATTGTATTTTCTTGTACTTTTTCACCACTAAAATAAAAAAAATTGAATTTGAAAAAAAAAATTGTAATTAGATCTACAGCCGGTGGCTACTCCGCTGACTAGCAGACACTGAAGCTTTGAGCAGACCTCTGATTCCCAGGCTATAGTATGAGTAAACTGCTCTGCAGACTCAACCATCTGTTCTACCCCATACTCAGATGGGCAGCTGGAGACTTGGGAGCTGTGAGGAAGCAAGTGCGATTGGGGTGACACCTCTGAGGACTGGAGTATTTGTGTTGTTGAAGTTGAGGTGGAGGAGAGCCGACTTAAAGGAGCACTTGATATCTGTTGAAGCACCTGTGCCTCATCTGGAATTTGTAGCGATGGGTGTGGCCGTAAGAAAGGGATCGTATCACATTGTCCACTAAAAGAAGTAGACATCTTAGTTTGGCTGGAAGATGGTCTTTCTTCTGCAGATGTTACTGTTGCTTTAACACCTACCCCAAGGACACAACCTTTTTTTCCCTTCCCAACACGCCTATTCCCCTTTCCATCAGCAGCAGGCCTTTTGCCACTCATTTTGGTGGTTAACTAATTGACAACTCTGGAGTTGTTTGCACAAAAAACGATGGATGGAAACCGAGCAGAGCTGAGTGGCCAATTTGTGGTACTAGCCCAAAAGGATTGGCTGGGTTAGAAGCAGTAAAACAATTTTATTAGATACACAGGTGGTGGAGCTTAGTCTAGATGGCCTAATAGAATGAGTACCACACACTGCTACTATGCCCAAAATTATTGTCCAGGCAAGATGCAGATAAAAATTATTAGTAATTTCAACGCTGGTGGAGCTTAGTATAGATGGCCTAATAGAATGAGTACCACACACTGCTACTATGCCCAAAATTATTGTCCAGGCAAGATGCAGCTAAAAATTCGTAGTTATTTGAACGCTGGTGGAGCTTTGTATAGATGGCCTAATAGAATGAGTACCACACACTGCTACTATGCCCAAAATTATTGTCCAGGCAAGATGCAGATAAAAATTCGTAGTTATTTGAACGCTGGTGGAGCTTTGTATAGATGGCCTATAGAATGAGTACCACACACTGCTACTATGCCCAAAATTATTGTCCAGGCAAGATGCAGCTAAAAATTTGTAGTTATATGAACACTGGTGGAGCTTAGTATAGATGGCCTAATAGAATGAGTACCACACACTGCTACTATGCCCAAAATTATTGTCCAGGCAAGATGCAGCTAAAAATTCGTAGTTATTTGAACGCTGGTGGAGCTTTGTATAGATGGCCTAATAGTATGAGTACCACACACCGCTACTATGCCCAAAATTATTGTCCAGGCAAGATGCAGATAAAAATTATTAGTAATTTCAACGCTGGTGGAGCCTAGCATAGATGGCCTAATAAAATGAGTACCACACACTGCTACTATGTCCAAATTTATTGTCCAGGCAAGATGCAGCTAAAAATTCGTAGATATTTGAACACTGGTGGAGCTTAGTATAGATGGAGTAATAGAATGAGTACCACACACTGCTACTATGCCTAAAATTATTGTCCAGGCAAGATGCAGATAAAAATTTGTAGTTATTTGAACGATGGTGGAGCTGGCAAAAAGTGATAGGAACTGATGTAACCTAGCCCTCAAAAGGGCTGCAATTACAAATAGTCACTACTCCCAAGTTGACCTATCTGTCTATTTAAGAGCACAGACCTGCCTGCTAAAAGTGCTAGGAACTGCTGAAACCTAGCCCTCAAAAGGGCTGCAATTACAAACTAGTCCAACTCCTACTCCCTAAACCTTTCTGTCGATTTCTGTGAAATTTCGCTTGAAATTTGCTGGTGCACAATATAGCGCTCACAGCAGCAGCAGTGCCGTCTAACACTCTGCTGCAGCAGTGAGAAAAAGGTGGCGACGGGGAAAAATGGCTGGGTCTTATAGGGCAAGGACATGTGACATACACAGCCAATGACACATGCCCTTGCTTGTGTGAAAAAAAAGCACTTCGCTCCGTGTGAGCGCTGCTGATAGACTGACAGACTGCACCTCCCACTGGAAATGCGGGAAAGAGAAAAAAAAATGGAGATCTTCATTATTTCTGCAGAGATCCATCCCATGCCCCTCCCCCCGCCCTGCTGTACACTCAAACTGTGTATTAACAGTGATTCTCAGCATTACTGTGAAAAAATCCAGTTACGATTTTGGTGCACGAACAGTTATCGAACATAACCTCGAACAGCCGGGTTTTTTCCAAATCGTTCGGGTTCGTCGAACGACTCGAACACCGCCCAAATCAGCTCAAATTTGAGATTGGTGAACAGTTCAATTCGAACACCGCTCATCTCTACTCCTGACCTGAGCATGATATCATGATGGATTACTATGCAGCTGTCAAGCTCAGGTCAGGAGGGCGGACAGCCAGTAGAAGTTTTACGATGCGATTCTCACAGGAGAAATATGGCAGTGTCTCTCTGCCCATAGCCATTAAAAGGTATCAATCACTGAGGACTCTCAATTCTGAATATTTTTCCATGTACTGGCTAACACAGTACAAAGATACACATCTTTCCTGTATCGAAACTTTGCTAATCACTTTTTAGGGGATTTTCTTCATTTCGGTAAAAAAAAATGCTGTAAGTGGCTATTTGCCTGCATTAACTGCATAGATATTAGAACATATTAGAGTACAGATGTTAGCAGTGAAATTGTCAGCGCCTGTCTCCTCTTCCGAATGTTGTGTTTATGAGAACAATATCTGCAGCAGCTCATCCTCAGAGTTACGGCACATTCAGACGTTGGTGCAACTAGGTGCGAGTGTAACAGGTTGCGGGATGCAGTGACGGACAGGAGGCAGAGCAAGGGTTAACAATTTTAGTTAGCAATGGGAGACTCCATGCAGGGAGGTAAACAGTTAAATAAGGGAATAAATGGTTCAATTTGCAAAGGATATGCAGAGTTAAGGAACAATGAATCAGGTATCGGCAGAAGTTCCTCAGTCTGTGACTTCGGCTTGGAAGTCAATAGCACCAACAACGGCTGGCGCAATGCTTATCCAAGAAGGTCCAGTAGGAAATGAGGATCCGTCTTCTGGCGGCAGTGGTCAGTCTCCGGTACCTTTCCACTGAGCCCCTAGTCCATAAGTTGATGTGGCCGAGCCAATTAAAGCCGCAGCGCTATCCAGGTCCAACGTAGACCGGCAAGTTTCAACTGACAAATCTTGGTGCAAATGTCTGTCCCGTACTCGGTTTATCTTATGTGGCACGTGCTCTGTACTCATGGGCACAGAACGTACAGCACCTTGCTCTCTGGTAGTCACCGGGCACCTTGCACCTCTCTCTCTCAAGTCTCTGCTGGTAGCGACAGGATTTAACGGAGCACTCCTCTCAGCCTGCTGCATGCCGCCTGCCCACGCCAAAACTGTCTCTAGGCCACCGGATCTGTCTGCTGCAGTTTGTCGCAGCGCCGGCGGTTCTGGTTTGGAGCGCACTGCCTGCCTTGCTGCTCACCCACTGATGGCGGGGGCCTCTCTGCAGCTTCGTGCGCTTTCTACCTCAGCTTCCAGCTGGGTTCTCTAACTATACACGCCCCCTCATCCTGGGTCATGGGGCCTGTCCGGTCCCCTATTTCTTCCCCCAGGAAACAGGAGACACAGCCTCGACAGTTCTGGACCCGGAACGTCACAGGTACCCGCAGCCTGGTCTTCCTCCTTAAACTCCCCCTCTCCTTTAGCTCACCATTCCACGGGCGAGAGTTCCTTCATCGAACGTCCACACTCTTCCATTTCTCACACCATACGCTGCAAAATGAACTGGACTTAGTGATAACGATTGTGAAGTATTCCAGCTGTTGTCTGCTCAGTACGGCGTAGTTCAGATTGGGTCGTAGAGGACAGAGTACGTCCGGGCCCAACAGTGCAGCCATCTCTGAAGTTTCAGGCATACGTACTTCCCTTGGACTGGCGGGCGGCGAACCATCCATTTCAGAGAACGAGGCAAGTGGTTCTTCTTCCTCATTACACTCGGGAACCGTGGGAGTGAGCATTTCAGGGACACTTGGCACTTTCTCCCCTCCTTCGCTATCTCGGGACAGGCAGGGACGCAACATACTTCGGTGGACTATTCGGGTAGGGGCCCCTTCTTCCCCTTCGGGTTGAGTTTCATAGACGAGACCATTGGATCCAACTCGGCGTTTCACCTGATTCACCTTCACGTTCCTGAGGAGAGCCGAGATCTCACTGAAGGCTGATGACGCCTTCTCCCTTACTTCTCGGCGTCCAACGCCATGGCTCTGCCTTGCTCTGGGTGAGGCTCCCTCCGCTCACCGTACCATTTCTTCCTTGTGCAGCGTTCTCTCCAGTGAGTATGACCTTCGGAGGGGTGAGCGAATTTTTGCCGTCGGCAATCTCGTGTAGGGCAACTCCTTGACAGATGTCCCATTTTTTCCACATGTGCAACACTCACTTCTGCGCCTGTCTGGTGGGCGCTTCGGTCTGGATCGCTGTCCTCCTTGAGAGGCATACCCCCTCTGTAATCGCTCTTCATCCCAGGATACGGGATTAGCTTCTGGGGCTGCTACTGGAGTCTCTCTTATGCTACGTATCTTTCCTCTTACTTCTCTTAACTCTTGCCGTGAGTTACCCCAAGGTATGGGATTGGACTCTGGCAGCAGCAAGGGCTTCCTTTAGGCTCCTTATTTTGGCCCTCATTTTCCACATTCCCTGCCGTAATTCGCAGGACCACTCCGGCTCTTCCTCGTTCAGAGTAGGTACTTCGTGGCTCCTGACCATCCCTGCCAAGGTTGTGGTCCCTTGCTCCTGCTCCCTTATGCGTGCTTCTGCCCCAATTTCTACAAAAGTCATACGCGGTTTAACACGCAAGCGCTCTCACAATGCCTGTTTTAGCAACGCATCTCTAAAGCCTGCCACTAGCTGATATCTCAGAACTATATAGGGGGTCCTACACCTACGTCATCTTGCTTAGCAATCGCAGCGTGGATCTCCTTCAGCATGTTCATGTATTGGGTCACGGACTTCCCCACCCTTTGGACATGGCTAAACAAGCGCATGCACAATTCTCTGAAATCCGTGGGGTCTCCATGCATTTCCTCCAAGACTTGTAGCACCTTGGTGAAGGTATCTCGCTCATGGGGGGGCCGGAACATAACGGAGCTCCACGCCTCTCACAGCAGAATGTTGCTTCATGTAAACTTTTGGAGGTTACTCAACATGGCCCCCAATGGTATACTGGCCCTTGGGGCACCCATGACCGCTTGGTCTGCCACCTCTGCATCCATAGACTACATCCTGCCGACTATGCCAAGTGTAACAGGTTGTGGGATGCAGTGACGGACAGGAGGCAGAGCAAGGGTTAACAATTTTAAATAACAATGGGAGACTCCACGCAGGGATGTAAACAGTTAAATGAGGGAATAAACGGTTCAATTTGCAAAGGATATGCAGAGTTAAGGAACAATGAATCAGGTAACAGCAGAAATTCCTCAGTCTGTGACTTCGGCTGGGAAGTAAAGAGCGTCAACAACGGCTGGCGCAATGCTTATGCAAGAAGGTGCAGAGCGCGCTGCCTGCCTTGCTGCTCGCCTGCTGATGGCAGGGGCCTCTCTGCAACTTAGCGCGTTTTCTACGTCAGCTTCCGGCCGTGTTCTCTCACTAAACACACCCCCTCTTCCTGGGTCATGGGGCCTGTCATGTCCCCTATTTCTTCCCCTGGGAAACAGGAGACGCAGCCTCGACAGTTCCGGACCCGGCAAGGCACAGGTACCCACAGCCCGGTCTTCCTCCTTACACGAGCACGGATCTCAATGCACGGCCCAAAATGACTTTACTAGCTCGAGCGCCACAACCTAATAGAGGCTGACTCTTTCACTGCCAACATGTGTACTCACCTGTCTGCTCTGATATAAATTCAGTTGAAGGCAGACATATAGACTAGGGAAAAGCAGTGGCTTGGAAGCCACTTACATGTCATTTTTTTTGTTTACAAGAATGAAGGTAAATCCCTTAATCAAATTATTTGTAACACTTGCTAACTTCCCATGCCAGACAAAATTATGTAAAATATATATGTTTTGTTACTTTTTAACTTGTATATACTGTTCCCTATAAGCTGTACACTCCGGACATGTTAGATAGAGGTAAAGAATACCATGAGCTTTGTAATTGGGCTAGTTAACCTCAATATTAGGCTGTTTGTTTCCCAGTTAGCTTAGGCTGTGTTTCCATGATCAGGAAACACAGAGCTTTGGACGGAGTGGAAAGTCCGCTCCACCCAAAGCCCCGCCCCCTAGTGAACGCGCGGTGAATCCGGATGTGTTCATTGAACACATCCGGAATCACCGCAGCGCTACGTAGGCCTGTGTTATTTCCTTTGCGGCGACAGAGCGTCGCCGCAAGCGAATAGGACATGCTGCGATCTAAAAAGACGCGCAGCATGTCCGTTAATGCAGGTCTGCCGCCTGCGTGTTTTTACGCATAGTGGAGACGGGATTTCTTGAAATCCCCTCCACTTTGCTGTAACATCTGGACGCTGCGTGTTTGACGCTGCGCCAGCGCACAGTGTCAGACACGCAGCATTTACTGAGCCAATCCTGACCGTGGAAACACACCCTTAGATTAGAGGGAACAATGATTGTATCTATGTACCAGAAAACAATGCTACTGACAAATACAACTGGTTCCGAAACAAGTAAGTGTTCATGTCGGTAATTTGAAAAAAACATAAAAACCTGGATTGCGTCAATAAAACAGTTATTAGAATGTTTAGTCATAAAGGCCAAAGCTGGCTTTGGCATGAAGGGGTTAAATAATATTTTACTTCAATATCGCATCCTTTCGCCTAGGCCCCGATTAAACTGTTTTGGAATAAAATTAGTTGAAATTTCCCAACATTTTTAGTCATCTAATCACGCGATGCATTTTTTTGTCAGAAAATGTTCTGTTTGAAGTGATTTCAATAAAAAATGTTGCATTTGGCCTCCGCAGGCGAACACCACATTACGGCAGTTCACCTGTTTAGAGACTTGGATACTCTTGTCGCATCTTTACGTTGCACTCTTGCCATCGGTTTAAATTTCCTTTTTTAAAAAATAAAATAATAATAATGTTCAGTGTTAAGATTTGAAAGCTGTGTATTATGAAACACATTTTGTATTTGCAGGGGACTTGAAAGAAATTATTGCAGAAATCCAGATAATGATAAGAGTCCATGGTGCTACACCACTGACCCGAGTGTGCGATGGGAGTATTGTAACTTGAAGAAATGCATTGAAACGCCACAAATAGAACAACAGCCCATTCAGACAACAAAACCGACTATAGTGTCATCGAGCCCAGGTGAAGGAAAGTATTGCTGTTTTGTCCAATCCATTAACCCCTTAATCCCATCCGACGCACTATTCCGTCCATGTGACCTGGTACTTAATTCCCAGGGACAGAATAGTACGTCACATGCGGGAGCGCAGCTGATCGCGGCCGGGTGTCAGCTGATTATCACAGCTGACACCCGGCACTATGTGCCAGGAGCGGTCAAGGACCGCTCCCGGCACATTAACCCCTGGCACACTGCGATCAAAGATGATCGCAGTGTTCCAGCGGTATAGGAAGCATCGCACAGGGAGGGGGCTCCCTGCGTGCTTCCCTGAGACCCTCAGAACAGTGCGATGTGTTGCGCTGTTCCGAGGGACCCTCCTCACTTCAGGACCCCGGATCCAAGATGGCCACGGGGTCCTTCCGGGTCCTGCAGGGAGGCGGCTTCCTCAGTGCCTGCTGAGACCACCCTGTCACACCAGCGATCTGACCTTATACAGTGATGTCCCACCCTGGGACAAAGTAAAAAAGTTAAAAAAAATAAAAATAACAAATGTAAAAAAAAATTCATAAATAATGAAAAAAATATATACAGTATATATTCCCCAATAAATTCCTTTCTTCATGTAAATTAAAAAAAAAACAATAAAAGTACTCATATTTAGTATCGCCACGTCCGTAACAACCCGCCCTATAAACCTGTCCCATTAGTTAACCCCTTTAATGAACCCCTTAAAAAAAAAACAAGGCTAAAAAACAATGATTTATCATCATACCGCCGAACAAAAAGTGGAATAACACGCGATCAAAAAGACGGATATAAATAAACATGGTACTGCTGAAAACATCATCTTGCCCCGCAAAAAATGAGCCACGATACAGCGTCATCAAAATAAAAAAGTTATAGCTCACAGAATAAAGTGATGCAAAAATAATTATTTTTTATATATAATCGTTTTTATTGTATAAAAGCGCCAAAACATAAAAAAATTATAAAAATGAGGTATCGCTGTAATCGTACTAACCCGAAGAATAAAACTGCTTTATCAATTTTACCACAGGCGGAACGGTATAAACGCCCACCCCCAAAAGAAATTCATGAATTGCTTGTTTTTGTTCATTCTGCCTCTCAAAAATCGTAATAAAAAGCGATCAAAAAATGTCATGTGCCCAAAAATTGTACCAATAAAAAAGTCACCTCGTCCCGCAAAAAATAAGACCTCACATGACTCTGTGGGCCAAAATAAGAAAAAACTATAGCTCTCAAAATGTGATGATGCAAAAACTATTTTTTGCAATAAAAAGCGTTTTAGCGTATGACAGCTGTCAATCATAAAAACCTGCTATAAATAGTAAATCAAACCCCCCTTTATCACCACTTTAGTTAGGGAAAAATAATAAAATTAAAAAAAAGTATTTATTTCCATTTTCCCATTAGGGTTAGGGTTGGGGCTAAAGTTAGGGTTAGGGTTGGGACTAGGGTTACGGGTGTGTTAGGGTTAGGTTTGTGGTTAGGGTTAAGATTAGGGTTGGGATTAGGGTTAGGGGTGTGTTGGGTTTAGGGTTGGAGTTAGAATTGGGGGGTTTCCACTGTTTAGGCACATCAGGGGCTCTCCAAATGTGACATGGCGTCTGATCTCAATTCTAGCCAATTCGGCGTTGAAAAAGTCAAACGGTGCTCCTTCCCTTCTCAGTAGTGTTGAGCGATACTGCTCGATATCTAAAAATATCGGATCGGAATGACATCGCCGATATCACTAAATATCGCCGATATCCGATTCCGATACCGGAAGTCCCATGTAAGTCTATGGGAACAAAATATCGCAACTAAAAAAACACTTTCTTTCCTTGTAAACACAAAATATACACACTTAGAATAATATATATATATTATAATATATATATATACATGTCATTGTGACATATATATATATACATATATTTATAGTTTATTCACTTCTACATAGTAAAATAGCCTCTGATTCAATTGCCGGGTAAAGCCGGCATTTGTGAAAAGACAGAAGCACCCGAGGGTCCAGTCGCCACAGAGATGTTGCATCGCACCCAGCGGTGTGACAACTTACTCTCAGGTAAGGAGGAAACACCCCATTGACTCCAACCACTGCATTCAACAGTACACTATGCCAGCTGAGTGTAGGCGGACCCAATGGGATGGTCTAGCTCAGGCTGGTTAGAACAGGGTGTAGCTAGTTGGATGGGAGGGGTTGAGGCAGCCTTATGCTGCATGTCTTTGTAGTAAGAATTGTTTCCTTTCCTGCTTTCTTACTACGTCGCATACTCCACTCTGCTACATCACTCTGCACCATTGCTCTATCTCACATCTATCTGCCCTGGAAGGATACCGTCTTACCTGTACAAGACTTATCACCTAGCTGCACTACACCATCCCTGCCAGAGGACCTGCACAGCAGCACTGGTCACCCTGACCAGGTACTACAGGTGGCGTCACGACAAACTACACAAACATTCTATCATCCCCTGGAAATATCCCACATTCCAGTGAGCGACCAGGGCACGGACATAGCTGTGCTACCCGTCACATCCCCCATAGAAGTCGACGGGCTTGGTGCCGAGTACCCCCAAAACCTGTGGCTCTGTGCGACTCAACTTTGGCGTCACGAACAGGATTCAGAAGCTCGCTATAAGCGAGTCCTGTGTGCCTTAATTGAACTGTTTTTTTGCTTGAGAATTGCAAAAATCATCATAGACTGTATTTGCCATTTTTCCATCATATCTTCGCCACGAGGCACAGGTGAAGAATAAGGGCGTGCTCTCGTGGGCGTACACTCACTCCGTGGCGCGAAAACGATGTCCGCACACTCTAAGTGTTACTGCAATGTAAGATCGTGCCCCACAGCTCTGGAGTTCCGCCTCCTCATCCTCCTCAGTGGGCGGAAAGAACGCGAAGGTCCCGCCTCCCTACAAAAGATGTCGCCTCTCCTGATGCTAATGACACATGTGACTTGGCAGAGATGGCGAATGGACGTGAGCAGAAGTGGGAAGGGATGGAGGAGTCAGAGCTCTCCCCCACGGAAGCGACCCGATCGCCACGGAGCCACCGTTTGGCACCCGGCCTGGAAACCCTCCTACGCTGGAAGAAGCGGAGGATACCCTGAGAGACCTGGCCCGGCACCGGGAGGAGGTCGCCAGGATGGAAGCGAGCTGGCGGGCCCTAAAACTACAATTGGAGCGGCGCCAATCCCTCTTACCCCCTGAAGTGTCTGTACCGGAAGGTGAGGCACCTGTTCCAGTAGAGGAGGCCGTGCGGGCATCCCAGCCCTTGCAATCTGAACCGGTTGCCAGTATCTCAGTGGAGGCACCCGTTCCAGTAGAGGAGGCTGTGCGGGCATCCCAGCCCTTGCAATCTGAACCGGTTGCCAGTATCTCAGTGGAGGCACCCGTTCCAGTACAGGAGGCCGTGCGGGCATCCCAGCCCTTGCAATCTGAACCGGTTGCCAGTATCACAGTGGAGGCACCCGTTCCTGCTGAAAACGCCGCACCAGCACCCCAGATCCCGCTGTCTGCCCCCGTCGCTGAGGCAGAAGAAGCGACACCCGTCCTCATGGAGGAGGCCGCGCAGGCACCAGAGCTCTACCTGCCTGTACCAGAGCCCCGACCGTCATCTGTTCCAGAGCCGGCTGCTTCCGCCACAGGTGAGCGCCGCCAGGACTGGCGGGCGCCAGGAGAGCTGCCGCAAACCGGACATCGTAAGCTGGCGTTTGATGTTGGAGACATGGAGCTGCTGGTGGAGGAGAATTACAACCGGCGTCAGGAGGAAGAGTGGAGACGTCGGGAGCGGGAAGCAGAGCGACAAAGGGAGCAGCGAGAATCCCAAAAGCTTCGGCAACGTCACCTGGAGAAGGACCTGGCAGAGAAGGCACGTATGAGAAAGGATAAAAGTACGGTGAGGGAGCCGCGGCGTAAGGGTGCAGTACGGAACTTTAAGTTAAAAGGTGGTTGGGGCTTCATCCAGGAGCCTGGACTTTATTTAGAAGTTTTTGTAACCCGGCGGGACGTGGAGGCTCACCTCCCAGAAGGACACCCGGGGAGGGACCTGTTGCCAGGAGACTTGGTGACTTACACCCGACACTGGGGTTACAATGGATGGTACGCCCTAAATGTTACCAGGTGCGACCCCTACTCCCCAGAGTGTCAGGAAACTGACAGACCCTACGAGCCTTCAGCCTCCCCCAACCAGGCCTCTGCACAAGTGCCCACCCCACGCCGTAAATCTCCCCAGCCTCCCTCAGTGGTCTCCTCAGCAGCCCCAGCTATGGACATGATAATGATAGCTGGCCCGTACCCGGCGCCTGTTAGGCCCCCTGGGGTTCGTACAGTCCGGGACATAGGGTTCCAGACCCGGAGGGAGACGAAAGAGGTGGCCACACAGACCCAGATAGCGGGTCACGACGTCACTGTACAGGCCACACGACGTCATCAGGTCTGGGTGGACCCTCCTGTCACGGATGTTTGCAAGCTCCAGAACAGTACCAGGTGGTACCTGTAAGAGGCCAGCCAAAGAAGTCTAAATAACCCGGACAGGGTCTCTGTATGTAAATAGTTAAATTATTGATGTACCCGGACGGGTGAATGTTCATAAAAAGAAGTTTATTGTTGCCTTAATATACCCAGGTTGGGTAATGGTTTGATGTACCCGGACGGGTGAATGTTCAGAAGAACAAGTTTATTGTTGCCTTAATATACCCAGGTTGGGTAATGGTGTTTCACTGTAATGAAAATGTTGAACTTTGAAGCCATGAACTGTACTGGCTCACAAACTTTTCTGTAAATAGTTGGCACTTCGGTGCTCCATCTTGGTTTTACAAAAAACTTTACTGTGCACTATTTTCAACTACCTCAGAAACTAAAAACCCGTTTGGTGTGGCCGAAAGTGAGGTCTGCTCAAGGAAAGTCTTGCAGCCCACCCAAGACCACAGTTGGAGGTTTGGAGCGGGTCCTCCACAAGCACAAGTAAAGGACACTGTGAAGTTACCCCGGTGGGGTTGTAGTCCTAAGAAGTCTCCACGAACTTCGGCACTAATGCTATTTGCACTTTTGTTGAATATGTATTTATTAACACACATGTATAACACATATCAAGGGTATGAACAGTAACAAAACATGTCACATAATATAAGCCATTTGCACTTTTGTAATGTTATTATTAAAAATTTTATTATGCAACGTTTAACTTGAAGTGTTTCCTGCTTTCTTACTACGTCGCATAGTCCACTCTGCTACATCACTTTGCACCATTGCTCTATCTCACATCTATCTGCCCTGGAAGGATAGCGTGTTACCTGTAGAAGACTTTTCACCTACCTGCACTACACCATCCCTTCCAGAGGACCTGCACAGCAGCGCTGGACACCCTGACCAGGTACTACAGGTGGCGTCACGACAAACTACACGAACATTCTATCATCCCCTGGAAATATCCCACATTCCAGTGATCGCCCAGGTCACGGACCGAGCTGTGCTACTCGTGACATCCCCCATAGAAGTCGACGTGATCGGTGCCGAGTACCACCAAAACCCCTGTCTCTGTGCGACTCAACTTCCCTCACTGTGCTGGCACTTTACATTTACAATGCCTCTGGGTTTTTTTTTGGGGGGGGTGGGGAACATTCAGACTTTTGCTATGGGGCCCCATGATTTATATGTACGCCCCTGCTGCTGAGGCATGGTATTTAAGGCTGTTAAGGAGCCAATATCCATGGACCTTGCCAGCAGCGTCGGACTGGAGTACCTTGGGCCCACCAGAGAAAAATTATTCTTGGGGCCCACCATCATACTTCCCAACCTTTGAAGAAGGGAAAGAGGGACAAAGGCTGTGGCACGCTGTGCCTGCTGCAGCAAATTTTAGGCCATGCCACGTTGCACCACAGACTGTCCAGGAGTTGGTGGATGCTTTAGTCCAGGTGTGGGAGGAGATCCCTCACGAGACCATCCGTCGCGCTCATCAGGAGCATGGCCAGAAGTTGTAGGGAGGTCATACAGCATACCTCCCAAATTTGGAAGACAGGAAAGAGGATTAAAGGCTGCGGCGCGTGTTGCGCGCCGCTGAAAATTTTAGGCCACGCCCCGACAACACCCATTTCACAGCTAATCACACCCATATCCTCGCCCCAAACGTAACCATTTAGCACTGCTGATCACACTGACTGGTAATGAGGGCACAGTGGCTGCTACTGAGGAAAAGAAAGAAAGAGCAGCGAGAGAGAAAGAACAAACAGAGAAAGAAAGAGAGGAAAGAAAGAAAAGAGAGAAAGAAAGAACAGAGAGAAAAAAGAACAGAGAGCGAGAAGGAAAGAACAGAGAGCGAGAAAGAAAGACTAGAGAGAGAGCCATAGGCGTAGCTAGGGTTTTGGTTTAGTTGGGGCAAAACTTCTGAGTGGGCCCATCATCAGAGAACCTCAGCAAATGACCGCGCTGTTGGCCAAAATAATCTATATATAAAAAGACCAATATTGATATTACCGCCATATGGTCTGTGTTAAATAATACCAGTCCTACAGAACATATAATAGATTACAGCACAGGTACAGATAATGACTTACCGCTGATGTTCTTTCTAATGGAATTGTTCACTTTTCATGTCTTTTCCATCTGGCCCACACCGACATGACGACTTCTCCAGCCAGGACTCGACTGCACCCCCATTAAAAAAAATAAAAAAAAACCTCACCTCCCGGCTCCTGTGCTGCTCACTGTTCTCCCTCTCAGCGTCTGACAGCGGGCGCCGGCAGGTGATGTTATTGCGCCCGCTGTCATATGCTGAGAGGGGGATTATGGGAGAGAAGGAGCGCTCGCTCCTTCTCTCTCCATGTGGTCAGCTTTATCGGCTGGATGCCGATACAGCTGACCCTCCGATGACGGGTGGGGGGCCCACTGCTGGCACCGGGCCCCCCCAACGCCTGTTCAGGCCCCATAGCTTCCGGGCGGCAGAGCAGGGAGAGCGATTCTCCCTGCTCTGCCGCAGAATGTAACTGTATCGTAGCTCCAGGTGGGCCCCCTCAGAGCGCGGGCCCCGGGGCCACCGCCCCCTCTGCCCCGCGACCTATCCTTTCAAATCAGGGCCCACCACGCAGGAGCTGGGGCCCACCGTAGGTTTCTCCGGTGTCCCGGTGCCTCAGTCCGACCCTGCTTGCCAGCCTGATAATACCAGGCCACAGCAGTCTGCATATCTTGGCTGGTTAACAAAAATAGGGGATCCCCTCGAAAAAAATTTGGCGTGGGGTCCCCCCTATTTTTGTTAACCAGCCAGATGAAGCAGACTGCTGAGGCCTGGTTTTTCAGGCTGGTAAGGATCCAATATCCATGGACCTTGCCAGCCTGATAATACCAGGCCACAGCAGTCTGCATATCTTGGCTGGTTAACAAAAATAGGGGATCCCCTCGAAAAAAAAACGGCGTAGGGGTCCCCCTATTTTTGTTAACCAGCCAAGTAAAATGCAGACTGCTGCGGCCTGGTATTAAAAGACTGTCAAGGCCCATGGATTTTGACCCTCAACAGCCTGATAATACCAGGCTACAGCAGCCCCACATTTGGCGCATCAAAAGATGTGCCAATTGTGGCACTTTACCCGGCTCTTCCCACTGCCCTGTAGCGGTGGCAAGTGGGGTAATAAGGGGTTAATGTCACCATTGATTGCACGGTGAGAATAAGCCTGGTTAATAATGGAGAGGTGTCAATAAGACACCGATCCATTATTAATCCCAAATTTTTTAAATGTATAAAAAAAAGACACAGCAAGAAAAAAGTATTTTAATGAAATAAAAGAGACAACACAGTTTTCATTAATTTTATTATACTCTCATTCCTGCGACGCCATCGATCTCCTGTAAAAAAAGAAAAAAAACAAAACAACAGTATACCACCTGTCCGACGCAGTCCATAGTAACGAGTGTCCCACGACGATCCAGCTCTGCTACATCGCAATGACAGGCAGAGCCTGTCATCGCGACGCAGCACAGCTGATTACCTGCTTCCCCGGCGGTGACGTCATCGGACTGACTGCTTTACGGCCGGGATTACCCAGCAGTCACTGCAGTTATCGCGAGAAACTGCATGTGACCGCCGGGGAAAGATGATGGCGGCCATCAAGCAGTTCAGCCCGTGACCGCCGGAGATCTTCTGCCAGGTAAGTGCCGCTGACTCCTGACAGACCCGACCGACGGACACTGACAGTGACAGTGACAAATCCGATTCCGGTATCCGATAAGACGAAAATATCGGAACTAAGTATCGAAAGTCCGATAGAGCTAATATCGGCCGATACCCGATACTTGCGGTATCGTATCGCTCAACACTACTTCTGAGCTCTGCCATGTGCCCAAACAGTAGTTTACCCCCACATATGGGGTATCAGCATACTCAGGACAAATTGCACAATAATTCTTGGAGTCAAATTTCTTCTGTTACCCATGGGAAAAAAAATTGGGGGCGAAAATATCTTTTTTATGGAAAAAATATGATTTTTTATTTTTATGGCTCTACGTTATAAACTTCTGTGAAGCACTTGGGGGTTCAAAGTTCTCACCACACATCTAGATAAGTTCCTTTGGGGGTCTAGTTTCCAAAATGGGGTCACTTGTGGGCGGTTTCCACTGTTTAAACACATCAGGGGCTCTCCAAACGTGACATGACACCCGCAGACCATTCCATCAAAATCTGCATTACTAAACGTCACTACTTCTATTCCGAGCCCTGAAGTGTGCCCATACAGTAGTTTTCTCCCACATATAGGGTATCAGTGTACTCAGGACAAATTGGACAACAACTTTTGGGGTCCAATTTCTCCCCTTACCCTTGGGAGAAAAAAATTGGTGACTAAAAATCATTTTTGTGGGAAAAAATAGGATTTTTTATTTTCATGTCTGGGCATTATAAACTTGTGTGAAGCACTTGGGGTTTCAAAGTGCTCACCACAGATCTAGATAAGTTCCTTAGGGGGTCTAGTTTCCAAAATGGGGTCACTTGTGGGGAGTTTCCACTGCTAAGGCATATCAGGGGCTCTGCAAACTGAACATGACACCCATCAAAGTCTGCATTCCAAAACGTCATTACTTCCTTTCCGAGCCCTGCCGTGCGCCCAAACAGTATTTCCCCCCCACATATGGGGTATCAGCGTACTCAGGACAAATTGGACAACAACTTTTAAGGTCCAATTTTCTTGGGAAATAATAAAAAATTGGAAAATTGGGGAATAAAAAATAATTTTTGTGGATTTTTTTTTTTCACACCCAGGCATTATAAACTTTAGTGAAACACTTGGGGTTCAAAGTGCTCACCACAGATATAGATAAGTTCCATAGGGGGTGTAGTTTCCAAAATGGTGTCACTTGTGGGGGGTTTCCACTGTTTAGGCAGATCAGGGGCTCTCCAAACCCGACATGGCATACAGCCAATTCTGCGTTGAAAAAGTCAAACAGTGCTCCTTCCCTTCCAATCTCTGCCATGCACCCAAACAGTGGTTTACTCCCACATATTGGGTATCAACATATGCAGGACAAATTGCACAATAACTTTTGAGGTGTTGTTACCCTTGGGAAAATAAAAATTGGGGTGAAAAGATAATTTTTGTGGAAAAAATATGATTTTTTTATTTTACGGCTCTACATTATAAATTTGTGTGAAGCACTTGGGGGTTCAAAGTGCTCACCACAAATCTAGACAAGTTCCTTAGGGGTCTAATTTCCAAAAAGGGGTCACTTGTGGGGGGTTTCCACTGTTTAGGCACATCAGGGACTCTGCAAACTGAACATGACACCCATCAAAGTCTGCATTCCAAAACGTCATTAGTTCCTTTCCAAGCCCTGAAGTGCGCCCAAACAGTATTTCTCCCCACATATGGGGTATCAGTGTACTCAGGACAAATTGGACAACAACTTTTGGGGTCCAATTTCCTTGGGAAAAATCAAAAATTGGGGACTAAAAAATCATTTTTGTGGAAATTTTTTTTTTCACACCCAAGCATTATAAACATTAGTGAAACACTTGGGAGTTCAAAGTGCTCACAACAGATCTAGATAAGTTCCTTAGGGGGTCTAGTTTCCAAAATGGTGTCACATATGGGGGGTTTCCACTGTTTAGGCACATCAGGGGCTCTCCAAACGCGACATGGCATCCAATCTCAATTCCAGCCAATTTTTGTTTGAAAAAGTCAAACGGCGCTCCTTCCCTTCCAAGACCTGCCGTGCGCCCAGACAGTGGTTTTCCCCCACATATGGGATATCGGCGTACTCAGGAGAAATTGCAGAACAACTTTTCCATTCATTTTCTCCTTTTACCCTTGTTAAAAAAAAAAAATTGTTTGTAAAAGATCATTTTTGTGACTAAAAAGTTAAATGTTCATTTTTTCCTTCCAAGTTGCTTCAGCTCCTGTGAAGCACCTGAAAGGTTAATAAACTTCTTGAGTGTGCATTTGAGTACCTTGAGGGGTGCAGTTTTTAGAATGGTGTCACTTTTGGGTATTTTCTGCCATATGGACCCCTCAAAGTGACTTCAAATGTGAGGTGGTCTCTAAAAAAAAATGGTTTTGTACAATTTGTTGTAAAAAAGAGAAATCGCTGGGCAACTTTAAACCCTTTTAACTTCATAACAAAAGAAAAATTGATTTCAAAATTGTGCTGATGTAAAGTAGACATGTGGGAAATGTTGTTTGGTAACTATTTTGTGTGACATATTTCTCTGTTTTAAGGGAATAAAAATTCAAAGTTTTAAAATTGCAACATTTTCAAAATTTTCGCCATATTTCCATTTTTTTTCATATATAACCGCAAGTTATATCGAAGAAATTTTGCCACTATCATGAATTACAATATGTCACAAGAAAACAAACTCAGAATCGTGAAGATCGGTTGAAGCGTTCCAGAGTTATAGCCTCATAAAGAGACAGTGGTCAGAATTGTAAAAATTGGCCCGGTCATTAACGTGCAAACCACCCTTGGGGGTTAAGGGGTTAAAGGGGTAATCCTATCAGTTATTTTGCTCTAAGTTCAGAAACATTTATGGTGTTTATAGCTGTAAATTGAAAACATTGCTCATTTTTTCAGATCTATGCAATGAATATAATATTAAATGGTGGGGTGACACCTTTAAGGCGAATCTGTCAGTAAGCTCAACTTCCCCAATCCACATATATGGACATGCAGGTGTTTTAAATCCATGAATACCTTTGTATCTTCTATCTGTTGCAGAATACCCAATAAATTAATGTTTTGAGTCATATACAAATTAGGCATTAAGTGCTCTGTACATGATAGAGCACTTAAGAAGCCTCTGCCTCCCTGGGTTGCTGTTCCGCCCATCATCAGCCTCTTTATCTCCCTATCTGTGTGATTTCAAAAGACAGGCAAGGAAATCATACAGTGAATGATGAAGAAACCTACAGAAGGTGGTGCTGGGTGTAACCTGGGGAGGCAGAGGTTAGTGAAGTTCTCTGTCACGCAAAGAACACTCAATGCTGAATTTACAGAAGAAGGAGAGTTCCAATTTCTTGGGAATACAGTATCATATAGAAGATATGAGTGGTAATGGATTCATGTTTCAAAGATCTATATCCCTATTTATGCAGTTTTTTCTTTTTATTTGGAGGAGGTAATCTTACAGACAAATTCTATACTGGAAAAGAAACTACAGGAAGAAAATGAAATGATATTCTTGCTTTCTTCAAGCCATAGGGTCAGTGCACAGAGCACTTACAGTCATTGCTCTCTACTCAGTGAGAGCAGCTGTAATCACTCATCCAGCATTTTGATAATCAGTCTGATCTGCAGCTTGTGTTTGCACAGCAGGCTGTCAATCAAAGTTCCGAGGAGTAATAAGAGCCTCGCTATAGGGATCATATAAGTATTTTTCTTCCCTAATGATGCTCTTCCAATAATGCAACTATGCAGGCTATCCCTGTACCTGCAAGTAATTATGGTTTTTGGACATGATCGGTTACCTTTAAGAGGCTAAACAGTGGTGATTGTCATTTAAGAGGTTAAATAGTAGCACAGATTGTTTGTAGTAGGCCGTGGTCACTCTTGCGAGTGTGATGGCAGTTTCTCTCATCAATACCCGGCAGTTCCACCGGCACTGGAACCGGAGTTTCGAGCGAGTTTCTCACATCACACATGCAAGTATGACCCCGGCCTTAGAGGCGTATGCTGGCAGTATAATACCTGCTCGACATCCCCACATACCTGAGCCGCATCTTTGCCTACAGATGAGGACTGTGTCATTCAGCCATCATCTGCATCAACAGCTATGGTTAAAAGAGTGTCAATAGTCACGGCACATATTTGAGCAAAAATTGAAAATGCTATATCATAGTGTTTTAGCGCCAGATTGCCTGCATGGAATAAGTCACAGGTTCAGTACAAGGTAGATATAAGATCATAAACTAAATTGCACACGGAAACCACATATAGTTTAGTAGAAATGTTTATTAATTACAACATTACAAAAAAATAGTGCATTAAAAAAGGTGGAAACCACAAGATGGTGCCACAATCCCACATTACATCTATTAGAGCAGACAATTCAAATTCAATATACAAGTCAAATATTGCACATAATCAAGTGAGTGTTCCCTTACAATGGATTGTGTCTAAGATATACAAGGTAAATACCGTAGCCTAAATATCAATGGGAACAGACAAACTGAAGAGACAAAAGCTTAGAAACACGTGCAATTAAATTCATTACCTCCTGTGGGATGTGATGCCGAACCCCGACATGCATTTCGGCGTACTGTCTTCTGGGGGTGGCATCACACCAGCAGGAGCATGTTGTTATATACAAATGGGACCAATCAACAGAGAAAATACACATAAGGATTTAATTAACAACTACCATAACTGTGCCTAAAGGTTGGTGAGGTCGGATGGATCTTGATACTTAAATGAACACCGTTTAACCCAATTAGTTAAGGTGGGCCCAGTTCAATATATACCTTGCTGACATAGTCATCAGCCAATCTAAAGCAAAGTTATATCTACAAAGGTGGGGCAACGGTGCCTGAGAAACACTCCCATAATTAGTTTTCCATCACAATCAATGAAGAATCACATAATGCCGAGGTCTATCACACATTCTAGTGGATCACCCAATGGTGTCCACTCAGGGTAAGGCTGGAATGACCATCTAGGTCGGTGCACGTCACACCGACATTCCAGGGGCACGTCAAGGAGGGTGGTCTGGTCACGGGATCTGTGTCGCCACTCTCTAATTTGGGATTGTGGCACCATCTTGTGGTTTCCTACTTTTTTAATAGTTTTTAATGCACTATGTTTTGTAATGTTGTAATTAATAAAAAATTCTACTGTTTTTGCTTTATGTGTTTCTCGTGTATAATGCTAACAGCCATGTGTAGAGTGGAGCTCTGACCATAGCTGTTAACCTGGTAAATGCTGCTGTTTGTCTATGACATTGGTATTTACGGTGCATGCCTTGGGGGGGTCATGCTTGCTAACTGCCCATTGCCGCACTGTGCAACATGATCGTGGGGCACCAAAGAGATACAGTGATAGCCAGGGGTCTGCTGAAGACTCCTGCGTCTGTCGTCACTGTACTCCCGTGAAAGTCAAATGTTCATAAGAGACAGCGTCTTTTGCTTTATTCTGCAGTACTGTAGTATTGCTGTGCATAGTACAAGAGATCATATTCAAGTCCCTTAAGGGGACTAATAAATACAGTAAAAAAAGTTTTAAAAATTATGAAAAAAGTAAAGCTTAAATCACCTGTTTTCCCCCCATTAAAAATTAATCAATAATTTTTTTAAAACTTTCTACAAAAGTACAATCAAAAGATAAAATTAATAAACCCAATTAGTAAACGATATAAAGAGCAAAAAAATTTAAAATGCAGAATTGCAATTGCAAATTACATAATTGTTGCAACAAAGCAAAAAATGCAATAAGAGGCAATCAGAATATCATCATTACCCCCTAAATTATATGAATATAAATGTCAGCTCAGAGCAAAAGAAACAAGACCTCACACAGCTCCATCACCTGAAAATTTCAAATGTTAGCTTTTGGAAAATGGCAACAATAGTGAAATTTTAGTGTTTTAATTTCAGCATTTTTTTCATCTATTAAGAAGGGGTTGTCAGGAAGTGTTCAACCCTTTAATATTTTCTTAAAGATGGAAAATCTCTGGTGACACTTCCAAAATTACTTCTTTGTATGCATGTCTTCCAGAATGTGTGATTGGTAAAGGCCAAGACTACCGTGGCAAAAAATCTGTAACTGTGAAAGGATATACCTGCCAAGCATGGAATTCACAGACACCACATACACATTCAAGCTTTACTCCAGAAACCCACCCAAACTCTGGCTTGGATAATAATGTAAGATTAGATATATTGAGAAATGTGTAAATTACACAAAACTGTATGAATATATGGTATATTTCCTAAGTTTTTTATATTGTTTCATCAACTTAAATGATCATTTCATTGATTTTTCTTTCGATTTGTCTTTATGCATTATATATCTATACCTCATTTATATATATATATATATATATATATATATATATATATATATATATATACACACAAATAGGTGCTTCTCACACAATTACAATATCATCAAAACAATAATTTATTTATTTCAGTTCTTCAATACAAAAAGTGAAACTCATATATCATATAGAGTAATTAAAACAGAGTGATCTATTTCAAGTGTTTATTTCTGTTAATGTTGATGATTATGGCTCACAGCCAATGAAAACCCAAAAGTCATTATCTCAGTAAATTAGAATACTTTATGACACCAGCTTGAAAAATGATTTTAAAATCTGAAATGTTGGCGTTCTGAAATGTATGTTCAGTAAATGCACTCAATACTTGGTCGGGGCTCCTGTTGCATCAATTACTGCACCAATGCGGTGTGGCAAGGAAATGATCAACCTGTAGCACTGTTGAGGTGTTATGGAAGCCCAGGTTGCTTGATAGCAGCCTTCAGCTCTGGTCTGCTGTCTCTCATCTTCATCTTGACAATTCCCCATAGATTCTCTATGGGGTTCCATAGATTCTCTATGGGGTTAAAGTCAGGTGAGTTTGCTGCCCAATCAAGTACAGTGATACTGTTGTTTTCAAACCAGGTATTGGTACTTTTGGTAGTGTGGACATATGCTGAGTCCTCCTGGAGAATGAAATTTCCATCTCCAAAAAGATTGTCAGCAGAAGGAAGCATGAAGTGCTCTAAAATTTCCTGGTAGACGGCTGCGCTGACTTTGGTCTTGATAAAGCACAGTGGATGTACACCAGCAGAAGACATGGCACTCCAAACCATCACTGATTGTGGAAACTTCACACTAGACTTCGAGCAGCTTGGATTTTGTGCCTCTCCACTCTTTCTCCAGACTCTAGGACCTTGATTTCCAAATGAAATGCAACATTTACTTTAATCTGGAAACAACACCTTGGACCACTGAGCAACAGTCCAGTTCTTTTTCTCCTTGGCCCAGGTAAGACACTTCGTGGTGTTATCTATTGGTCATGAGTGGCTTGACACAAGGAATGCAACACTTCTAGCCCTTGTCCTGGATACATCTGTGTGTGGTGGTTCTTGAAGCAATGACTCCAGCTGCATTCCACTCCTTCTGAATTTCCCCCAAATTTTTGAATTACCTTTTTTTTAACAATCCTTTTAAGACTGCGGTTATCCCGGTTGCTTGTGCACCTTTTTCTACCACACTTTTTCCTTCCAGTCAATTTTCCATGAATATGCTTGGATACAGCACTCTGAACAGCCATCTTCTTTAACAATGACCTTTTGTGGATTACCCTCCTTGTGAAGTGTGTCAGTGACTGCCTTCTGGACATCTGTGAACTCAGCAGTCTTCCCAATAATTGTGGAGCCTACTGAAACAGACTGAGGGACCTTTTTAAATGCTTAGGAAGCCTTTGCAGGTGTTTTTTTGTTACCGTATATACTCATGTATAAGCCGACCCTGTGTATAAGCCGACTCCCCTAATTTTGCCACAAAAAACTGGGAAAACTTATTGACTCTCGTATAAGCCTAGGGTGAAAAATGATTATGCCCCCATATGATGCTCCACAGATTATGCCCCATATGTTCCACAGATTATGCCCCCATATGCTCTAGATTATGCCCCATATGCTCCATATTATGCCCCCGTATGATCCACAGCTTATGCCCCCATATGCTCCAGATTATGCCCCCATATGTTCCACAGATTATGCCCCCATATGCTCCAGATTATGCCCCATATGTTCCGCAGATTATGCCCCCATATGCTCCATATTATGCCCCCATATGTTCCACAGCTTATGCCCCCATATGCTCCAGATTATGCCCCCATATGTTCCAGATTATGCCCCATATGCTCCATACTATGCCCCCATATGTTCCAGATTATGCCCCCATATGTTCCACAGCTTATGCCCCCATATGCTCCAGATTATGCCCCCATATGCTCCAGATTATGCCCCAAATGTTCCACAGCTTATGCCCCCATATGCTCCATATTATGCCCCCTTCTGCTCCATATTATGCCCCCATATGCTCCATATTATGCCCCATATGCTGCACAATTTTGCCCCATAGTATAGGCCTCATATGCTGCTGCTGCTGCTGCAAAAAAAAATGACATACTCACCTCTCGTCGCTGGGGGCCAGGTGCCGGTGTCCTGAGCAGGCGGTGACACCGGCGCGCTATGGGGGACAGGTGCCGGTGTCAGCGCTCGCTCAGGACCCCGGCACATGTGATATTTACCTGTCCTCTCTGCACGCTGCGTCCTCGTCTGACTCCTGTGAATGAATCTGGCAGGGGGCGGGGCGCGCACTAACGACGTCATTGCGCCCTCTGCCTGAACATTCACAGCCAGGACCGAGGGAGCAGCGTGCAACGGTGGCACGGGGACAGGTAAATATAGCATATACTCACCCCTCCGCCGCGCGTCCCTGTAGCCTCTCCTCTTCTCCCGGCGCTCTCCGCAGCGCTTCAGTCCTGCAGCGGTCACGTGCTACTGCTCATTAAAGTCATGAATATGTGCATATTCATGACTTTAATGAGCGGTGCCATGTGACCGCTGCAGGAAGGAGCTGGAGATCGTGGGAGAAGCAGGGGGCTGCAGAGACTGCGCCGGCGGAGGGGTGAGTATGATCCGACACCCCCGCTCCCCCTCCCCCGCCGACCCCCGTATATGACCTGCATATAAGCCGAGAGGGGGACTTTTAGCCCTAAAAAATGGGCTGAAAATCTCGGCTTATACATGGGTATATACGGTAATTATTCTAATTTACTGAGATAATGACTTGTGGGTTTTCATTGGCTGCAAGCTATAATCATCAACATTAAGAGAAGTAAACACTTGAAATACTCTATTTGTAATGACTGTATGTAATATATGAGTTTCATGTTTTGTATTGAAGAACTGAAATAAATTAGCTTTTTGATATTCTAATTTTGGAAGAGGCACACAACTGATGGTAGCACTCATCTTTCTTCCCTGGACAATCATTCTTACAGATGTCCCAAAAAGTGTGAAGCGGGCTTCATCACAGAAAATAACTGTTTCCAATTCATCTGCAGTCCAATCCCTGTCATTCCTGAACAATGTCAGTCTGTCCTTGATGTTTTTTGGAGAGAAATTGCTTCTTTGCTGCCTTTCTTGACACTAGCCCAGCCTCCAAAAACCTTTGTCTCCTTGTGCATGCAGATGCACTGACAGCTGCCCTCTGCCATTACTGAGCAAGCTCTGCACTGGATTTTGAACTGATTCAATAGCTCAATTCCTTTCAAAAAATGGTCCTGTCACTTGCTGGACTTTCTTTTGTGCTCTGAAGTCTTCTTCATAGCAATTGAACCTTTCTCTTGATCAAATAAATGATTGATTTATGGACAATCTTGCAAGCAACAATGTCCATGCAAGTAAAGCTCTTTTAATAAGAAGCAACGATGATTTCACATGCTTCTTTGGAGATAACTATAGTTAAAAGAAGACAATGATTTCAAGCTCCAACCTCCTTTAAAGCCACAAGTCTGCCTTTATAATTCAATCTACATGACAGAGTGATATCAGATGACTTGTCTTTGTTAACACTTTTTCCTAAGCACACGAGAATAACACTGAAATTATGCAAGCAGGTCATTTTGTGGCAGTGCTTAAAATAAGTGGAAATGGGATTTTGTGATTAAATTAATTTGCATGGCAAAGAATGACTTTTGAAATTTATGAAATTCATCTAATAACTCTTCAAAACAATTTAGTTAATGCAAATTGCCATGATAAAAACTGAAGCAGCAAACTTTGTGAAAATCAAAATTTGTGTACTTCTCAAAACTGCTGCGGATGACTGTAGGCCATTTGATATTATGGTGACCCCCTGGGAATCACAAGGCTTTATGTTCATCATCCCAATAGCCTGAACGACAATTGCATGAACTCATCCATTAAAGTTTTCCACAAAGTGGAAACAAAGACTCCAATCACAGTTATTGATGATGATAAGATAGCTGTAGAAGATCACATTTTAGGGCACCGTCTCACATAGTGACGCACCAGCGATCCCGACGATATGAACTTGTCAGGATCGCTGGTGTGTCGCTGCATGATCACTGCTGAGCTGCCAAACAGGCAGCTCAGGCAGCGATCAGGACAGCGACACTGCGGGTAACGTCGCTTAGTAACCCACAGTGTACGTTGGATACCAGCCCGCTGATGCAGGGAGCTGGTAACCAAGGTACACATCGGGCTTCCAGGCGCTGCGCGGTGCCTGGAAACCCGATGTGTACATTGGTTACCAGCTCCCCTGCAGTAGCGCGCTGGTATCCAACGTACACATCGGGTTTCCAGGCACAGCCCGGCGCCTGGAAACCCGATGTGTACCCTGGTTACCAGCTGATCGCTGGTCTCCTGCCTGCCACACGCAGCGATGCGTGCTGGCCAGCGGGAGACCAGCGATCAAAAAAAAGTCCAGGCATTTCTGACATGACCAGCGATTCACAGCAGGGGCCTGATCGCTGGTACGTGTCAGACATAGCGAGATCGCTGCTGAAATCGCTGTTGCGTCACAAAACTTGTGACTCAGCAGCGATCTTGCTAGCAATCTCACTATGTGAGACGGGGCCCTTAGTCTCCCTGGCTATATACCTCGTATATTGTAAGGGATAAGCTCTCTGGTTGACGTAGGTACATACACAAAGATCCAGTTAGTTGGTTCAAAACAAACATGAGATTCATTAAATGTCCATAAATCATCAAGTTTAGCAAAACAGAACAGTCTCTTCTGGGTATAACAGAACCAAAACGAAAAATAAGTTATCCACATATATCACAGGCTCACCCATTTGAATGTCAGACCTTCCCTCAGCTTTTAGCAGAGACTGAGCCACACAAGCAAGGTCTTTTCACCTTGCACACACTATGTCCTAATGATACAGCTGGACTTTCTTATATCTGCAGTACCATGCCCTGGGGAAGTGATATGTGAGCAGCCAGTCCCACCCATCTCTCGGACTGCTTGTAAACTCTGCCCTTCACACACCCTATTAGCTCTCTCAGCACTGTACATGCTGGTGCATGCTTTTCCTGGCTTACAGTACATCACAGAGGCTCCCATCCTTGATTAAACATATCTCCCCTCAAGGACCTGTCCACCGGCCATATTATATACCAATTATGGATTGCATCAACCTTATGCACTTGGGGTCTGATCTCACCCCTGCCTACGACATACCACAAGTACTTCGCTTCTTCCATCCACATGGCACATTTCTTCGGGTTGATTGAAAACCCTGCCTTTCTTAAAGCATCAGATATCGCCAGGACTTTGCCAAGATGGCTTCTCTAATCCTGGCTGAACAACATGATGTCCTCTAGATAGGCTTCTGCACACTTATTAGGGGGAGCTAGGATTAGGTCCATGGCTCTGTAGAAGGTGGCTGGAGCTCCCTGCAAAGAAAATTGCATCCTGGCATACTGGAAACAACCATCGGGCTTTGAAAAGGCCATCTTGTACTTAGCACCCTGGGAGAGGAGAATTTGTGTTGTGTAATTTGCAGGTTTTGCAGAACTCTCTATCTACATGGATTGAGTCCCTAGGTCCATTAGGATCTCCTTAGGCAACACAATCTGGGAAAGATATGGGTAAAATCCAGAGCTATACACTTAGCATAGGCGTTTCATAGCGGTACGGCCTCCAGATATACTGTGTAGCATAGTCCAGGACTACTGAGATATACTGATTCCCTCCAGCGGACTTGACCAGGGGTCCTACTAGATCAATGGCTATGAAATTAAATGGGACCCCAATGATGGGCAACAGCACTAAGGGACAATGAAAGTGGGCTACTGGGGAGGTCAGCTGGCAGGTGAAACAGGACCTACAATAGTTGATGATCTCTTGGTGATAACTGGGCCAGTAGAGCCTCTGGAGGATCCATTCTTGTGTTTTGTTTACCTGCCAAATGACCACTTAGCTGTATTGTCCTGGCATCAGTAACCAATACCATTAAGTATAGTCACATTATCAAATGCTTCTTTTAAGTGTTTGGTCCCTGAGTTGGGTGCACACATAAAGATTCAGTATATTGGTTCAAAACAAATGTGTGGTTTATTAAATGTTCATAAACTGTCCAGTTTAACAAAACATAGCCTCTTCTGGGTACAAAAGGTATGATAGAACCAAAACAGGAAATTAACACTCCATATATAGCACAGACTCACTAGATTAAATGTCAGACCTTCCCTCATCCTTCAGCAGAGACTGAGCCACACACGCAGGTAGTTTTACCTTGCACACTCTGTGTACTAATGATACTTCTGGACTTCCTTATATCTTTCAAATATAAAATGTATCCTGTTTTTCTCTTGCTCATATGTAGTACTGCAGAAACCCAGATGGAGACATCAATGGCCCTTGGTGTTTCGTTGCAACTCCTGGACCAGTAAGCTGGGAATATTGTGATATTCCTGCCTGTGGTAAACATTTTTTCAGTTACAACAAAACTAAATTTCCATAAAAAGAGTCATATCTGCTTTAAAGTTGTCATCTACTGTCAACCAGCACCTAACTAATATTGCTTTTAACGTTGTCTTCAGCTCCATAATTGTATAGGGAATATTAGTTACTACATAAAAATAGAAAAATATTTAGACTTGAGAGTCCTCAGTGGTTGATACCTTTTAATGGCTAACTGAAAAGATGGTAACAAATTGCAAGCATTGTTACCATCTTTTCAGTTAGCCATTTAAAGGTATCAACCACTGAGGACTCTCAAGTCTAAATATTTTTCTAATCTATGGCTAACACGTACGAAGATACGAATCTTTCTATACATAAAAATATGTATTTTTAGATCATAGGTAATTGCTCAGTCGCCTATCCCTATATAATATTAGTTCACTTTGCCAAATTTATATCTCAAGATAAGGTAATTTGGGATCTTAAAGGGGATGTACATCATAAAATAATCTATTATTTAATTCAGATTTTTATGTCCATGAGTGGAGAAAAAGTTTTGGTGTTATCATTCATATTCTCTGAAAAAAGGCCAAGAAAGCAAAAATTCTGCTGGGGTATGTAAACTTTTGAGCACAACTGTAATATATATATATATATGTATATATATATATATATATATATATATATATATATATATATATACAGTGAAGGAAATAATTATTTGATCCCTTGCTGATTTTGTAAGTTTGCCCACTGACAAAGACATGAACAGTCTATAATTTAAAGGGTAGGTTAATTTTAACATTGAGAGATAGAATATCAAAAATAAAATCCAGAAAATGACATTGTATAAATTATATAAATTAATTTGCATTTTGCAGAGAGAAATAAGTATTTGATCCCCTACCAACCATTAAGAGTTCTGGCACCTTCAGACCAGTTAGACGCTCCTAATCAACTCATTACCTGCATTAAAGACAGCTGTCTTACATAGTCACCTTTACAAAAGACTCCTGTCCACAGACTCAATTAATCAGTCAGACTCTAGCCTCTACAACATTGGCAAGACCAAAGAGCTTTATAAGCATATCAAAGCTGGAATGGGCTACAAAACAGTAAGCAAGATGCTGGGTGAGAAGGAGACAACTGTTGGTGCAATAGTAAGAAAATGAAAGAAATACAAAATGACTGTCCATCAACATCGATCTGGGGCACCATGCAAAATCTCACCTCGCGGGGTACCCTTGATCATGAGGAAGGTGAGAGATCAGGCTAAAACTACACAGGGGAACTTGTTAATGATCTCAATGCAGCTGGTACCACAGTCACCAAGAAAACCATTGGTAACACATTGCGCCGTAAAGGTTTAAAATCCCTCAGTGCCAACAAGGTCCCCCTGCTCAAGAAGTCACATGTGCAGGCCCGCCTGAAATTTGCCAATGAACACCTGGATGATTCTGTGAGTGATTGGGAGAAGGTGCTGTGGTCAGATGAGACAAAAATTGTGGTCTTTGGCATTAACTCAACTCGCTGTGTTTGGAGAAAGAGAAATGCTGCCTATGATCCAAAGAACACCGTCCCCACTGTCAAGCATGGAGGTGGAAGCATTATGTTTTGGGGTTGTTTCTATGCTAAGGGCACAGGACTACTACAACGCATCAATCGGGGAATGGATGGAGCCATGTACCATAAAATCCTGAGTGACAACCTCCTTCCCTCCACCAGGTCGTGGCTGGGTCTTCCAGCAAGACAATGACCCAAAACATACAGCAAAGGCAACAAAGGAGTGGCTCAAAATAAGCACATTAAGGAAATGGAGTAGCCTAGCCACTCTCTAGACCCTAATCCCGTAGAAAACTTATGGAGGGAGTTGAAGATCCGAGTTGCCAAGCGACAGCCTCAAAGTCTTAATGGTTTTAGAGATGATCTGGAAAGAGGAGTGGACCAAAATTCCTCCTGACATGTACGCAAACCTCATCATCAACTACAAAAAAAGTCTGACTGCTGTGATTGCCAACAAGGGTTTTGCCACCAAGTATTGTCTTGTTTGCCAGAGGGATTAAATACTTATTTCCCACTGCAAAATGCAAATAAATTTATAATTTATACAATGTGATTTTCTGGATTTTATTTTTGATATTCTATCTTTCAATGTTAAAATTAACCTTCTCTTAAAATTATAGACTGTTCATGTCTTTGTCAGTGGGCAAACTTACAAAATCAGCAAGGGATCAAATACAGTGGGTACGGAAAGTATTCAGACCCTTTAAATTTTTCATTCTTTGTTTCATTGCAGCCATTTGGTAAATTCAAAAAAGTCCTTTTTTTCTCATTAATGTAAACTCTGCACCCCACCTTGACTGAAAAAAGTAGAAAAATGTAGACATTTTTAAAAAAAGAAAAACTGAAATATCACATGGTCATAAGTATTCAGACCCTTTGCTCAGACACTCATATATGTCATATGCTGTCCATTTCCTTGTGATACTCCATGAGATGGTTCTACTTCTTCATTGGAGTCCAGCTTTGTTTAATTAAACTGATAGGACTTAATTTGTAGGCACACACCTGTCTATATAAGACCACGCAGCTCACAGTGCATGTCAGACCAAATGAGAATCATGAGGTCAAAGGAACTGGCCATGGAGCTCAGAGACAGAATTGTGGTAAGGCACAGATCTGGCCAAGGTTACAAAAGAATTTTTGCTGTGCTCAAGGCTCCTAAGAGCACAGTGGCCTCCATAATCCTTAAACGCAAGAAGTTAGGGACCACCAGAAGTCTTCCTAGACCAGCCGTCCGGGCAAACTGAGCAATCACAGTGAGAGAGTTAAAGAAGAACCCCAAAATCACTGTGACTGAGCTCCACAGATGCAGTAGGGAGATGGGAGAAAGTTCCACAAAGTCAACTATCACTGCAGCCCTCCACCAGTCGGGCCTTTATGGCAGAGTGGCCTTACGGAAGTATCTCTTCAGTGCAAGGCATATGAAAGCCCGCATAGTGTTTGCTAAAAAAAACACATTGAGGACTCCCAGACCATGAAAAATAAGATTCTCTGGTCTGATGAGACGAAGATAGAACTTTTTGGTGATAATTCTAAGCAGCATGTGTGGAGAAAACCAGGCACTGCTTATCACCTGTCCAATACAATCCCAACAGTGAAACATGGTGGTGGCAGCATCATGCTATGGAGGTGTTTTTCAGCTGCAGGGACAGGATGACTGGTTGCAATTGAAGGAAACACAATGCGGCCAAGTACAGAGATATCCTGGATGAAAACCTCTTCCAGAGTGCTCTGGACCTCAGACTTGGCCGAAGGTTTACCTTCCAACATGACAATGACCCTAAACACACAGCTAAAATAACAAAGGTGTGGCTTCAGAACAACTCTGTGACCATTCTTAACTGGCCCAGCCAGAGCCCTGACCTAAACCCTACTTGAGCATCTCTGGAGGAACCTGAAAATTTAACTTTTTTAAATTTACCAAATGGCTGCAATGAAAAAAAGAGTGATATATTTAAAGGGGTCTGAATACTTTCCGTACCCACTGTATATATACAGTACAGACCAAAAGTTTGGACACACCTTCTCATTCAAAGATTTTTCTGTATTTTCATGACTATGAAAATTGTAGAATCACACTGAAGGCATCAAAACTATGAATTAACACATGTGGAATTATATATTACACTTTACAAAAAAGTGTGAAACAAAAGAAAATAAGAAAATATGTCTTATATTCTAGGTTCTTCAAAGTAGCCACCTTTTGCTTTGATTACTGCTTTGCACGCAGAAAAGGTGAATGATGGACTCTACATGCCTGGTTCCCACCGTGAAGCATGGAGGAGGTGGTGTGATGGTGTGGGGGTGCTTTGCTGGTGACACTGTTGGAGATTTATTCAAAATTGAAGTGGTGAGCGGTCCAGCTCACCCCAAACCTTCTCGATTGGGTTCAGGTCTGGTGACTGTGGAGGCCAGGTCATCTGGCGTAGCACCCCAACACTCTCCTTCTTGGTCAAATAGCCCTTACAAAGCCTGGAGGTGTGTTTGGGGTCATTGTCCTGTTGAAAAATAAATGATGGTCCAACTAAACGCAAACTGGATGGAGTAGCATGCCGCTGCAAGATGCTGTAGTAGCCATTCTGGTTCACTATGCCTTAAATTTTGAATAAATCCCCAACAGTGTCACCAGCAAAGCACCCCCACACCATCACACCTCCTCCTCCATGCTTCACGGTGGGAACCAGGCATGTAGAGTCCATCCGTTCACCTTTTCTGCGTGCAAAGCAGTAATCAAAGCAAAAGGTGGCTACTTTGAAGAACCTAGAATATAAGACATATTTTCAGTTGTTTCACACTTTTTTGTAAAGTGTAATGTATATTCCACATGTGTTAATTCATAGTTTTGATGCCTTCAGTGTGATTCTACAATTTTCATAGCCATGAAAATACAGAAAAATCTTTGAATGAGAAGGTGTGTCCAAACTTTTGGTCTGTACTGTATATATATATATATATATATATATATATATATATAATACAGTGGAGAAAATAGGTATTTGATACACTGCCGATTTTGCAAGTTTTCCCACCTACAAAGAGTGAAGAGGTCTGTAATTTTTATTGTAGGTACACTTCAACTGTGAGAGACAAAATCTAAAACTAAAAAACAGTAAATCACATTGTTTGCTTTTTAAATAATTAAATTGCATGTTATTGCATGAAATAAGTGCAGTATTTGATACAATAGAAAAACAACTTAATATTTGGTACTGAAGCCTTTGTTTGCAATTACAGAGGTCAGATGTTTCCTGTTGTTCTAGGCCAAGTTTGCACACATACAGCTCTGGCAAAAATTAAGAGACCACTGCAAAATTTTCAGTTTGGCTGATTTTTCTCTTAGGCATATTTTTGAATAAAATGTAAATTGCTCTTTTATTCTATAAACTACTGATAACCAGTCTCCAAATTTCCAATAAATAAATTTTGTATTTATTTTCAGAAAATGAAAAATGGTCAAAATTACAAAAAAATGCAGTGCTTGCAGACCTCAAATAATCCTAAGAAAACAAGTTCATAATCATTTAGAAACAATAATACTAATGTTTTAACTCAGGAAGAGTTCAGAAATCAATATTTTGTGGAATAACCATGATTATTAATCACAGCTTTCATGCGTCTTGGCATGCTTTACACCAGTCTTTCACACTGCTTTTGGGTGACCTTATGCCACTCCTGGTACAAAAATTTAAGCAGTTCTTCTCTGTTTGATGGTTTGTGCTACCTCCCTCTTGATTACTTCGAGCAAAGGTTCACGGATTCTGCCAAAATTTATGGGTGTCCCATAACTTGCTGCTGTGTCAGGAATCATGTCCGCTGGATTCCCGATTATATTGCTTATCAGGATAATCCGGAACCTGTAGGAGCTTGTCACCTTCGCAAATGCTGCTGTCCAGCCGGTGAGCTCCCCTATCAGATCCTCAATTCATGGGCAACACTGGCTGTAAATCTCCGGCTCTGTCACCATTCCCGGTGGGGAACAAATGCTTCATGGACCCTCCCAATCCTTATTCTTTCACCACGGCGGTCACTTGATGCAGTTTTCTCGCTATACATGACAGTGAGCTGCCTGGATTTATAACCTCCGGCCTTCACAGCCATTTGCAGTCCGATTGTAGTACGATGTCACTTCGTGCGCGCGATAAGAGAGTACAGTCAGACTGTGCTGCGTCTGTCGTTGTACAATGGCTGCTTGACCTTGTTATATGGGCGATCTTGATAGATGCACAGCACTGGATCTCTGCTGTCCCGTTGAGCCTCTTTCCTCACAAGACTTTATTTACTCTTTTGGTTTGTTTTTTTTTCATTTTTACTTGGATATACTAGCTTGGCGTCCAGATGACTTGTACATTGAAAAGATAATGAAAACAGTGTTGTTTTTTATATTTCATTAAATAACTTTTTTCATGATACTTGTGCCTTTTTTTTTAAGTAATATACTTTGGAATTCAATAACTGGATTGGTGTGACTTATTGAAGCTTATTTATTTAAACTGCAGGGCTTAATTTGTCAAACGTTGACGAATATGGTAAATATATACCACCCCTTAATTTACAAGCATTCCACACGCTATGCAGGGTCAAGTGGAAGAGGAATGTAAGAAGTGCCACGATTTGGCACATCCTTTTGATGCGACAAATGTGGTTGTTGTTATGCACTGTACTATCAGGCTGTTTGAGGGCAAATGAAATCATCACCATTGAGAGGTACTTTAGTTGGGACTAGCCGAGATGGGAGTCACTGGACCAGAGATTACTGTGGTGTCGGTCCGGTCGTGCTATACAGATAGCTGGGTGGCAATCCGCACAACGGTTTTGTTGTTTGGGAGGGGGATAGTATATTTTGTAAGACTAAGGCCAGCAGCAAGTCGTAAAGAAAAGAAGAACTGCTGAGGCCTAGAGCGAATACTTTGTGGAGGTCTAGAATGAGTAACAGGGATATTGAGTGTTACAAGAGATAAAACCATGGTAGCGAGTGTTATCTGGTTTCAGTTACACAATTTTAGGGGGGAAACGCCAATTTTTTTCGAGGGGATCCCCTATTTTTGTTAATCAGCCAAGATATGCAGACTGCTGTGGCCTGGTATTATCAGGCTGGCAAGGTCCATGGATCTTGGCTCCTTAACAGCCTGAAAATCCAGGCCTCAGCGGTCTGCTTCATCTGGCTGGTTAACAAAAATAGGGGGGACCCCACGCCAATTTTTTTCGAGGGGATCCCCTATTTTTGTTAATCAGCCAAGATATGCAGACTGCTGTGGCCTGGTATTATCAGGCTGGCAAGGTCCATGGATCTTGGCTCCTTACAGCCTGAAAATCCAGGCCTCAGCGGTCTGCTTCATCTGGCTGGTTAACAAAAATAGGGGGGACCCACGCCAATTTTTTTCGAGGGGATCCCCTATTTTTGTTAATCAGCCAAGATATGCAGACTGCTGTGGCCTGGTATTATCAGGCTGGCAAGGTCCATGGATCTTGGCTCCTTAACAGCCTGAAAATCCAGGCCTCAGCGGTCTGCTTCATCTGGCTGGTTAAAAAATAGGGGGGACCCCACGCCAATTTTTTTCGATGGGATCCCCTATTTTTGTTAATCAGCCAAGATATGCAGACTGCTGTGGCCTAGTATTATCAGGCTGGCAAGGTCCATGGATCTTGGCTCCTTAACAGCCTGAAAATCCAGGCCTCAGCGGTCTGCTTCATCTGGCTGGTTAACAAAATAGGGGGGACCCCACGCCATTTTTTTTTCGAAGGGAACCCCTATTTTTGTTAATCAGTTCCTCTGACGTCACTGATTGTGTCCCTGGCTGACCTGAAGTGAAAGTGGAAAGCAATCATTAAGCTTTCCACTTAAGGGCCCGTCTCACATAGCGATATCGCTACCGAGATCGCTGCTGAGTCACTAGTTTTGTGACGCAGCAGCGAGCCCACCAGCGATATCGCTGTGTGTGACATTCAGCGACGATCAGCCCCCCTGCCGGGTATCGCTGATCATCGCTGAAATGTCAGGACCTTTTTTTGATCGCTGGTTTCCCGCTGACAGGCACACATCGCTGCGTGTGACAGGCGGGAGACCAGCGATCCGCTGGTAACCAAGGTACACAGCGGGTTTCCAGGCGCGGGGCTGTGCCTAGAAACCCGCTGTGTACCTTGGATACCAGCGCCCTGATGCAGGGAGCTGGTATCCAAGGTACACAGCGGGTTTCCAAGCGCTGCGCGGTGCCTGGAAACCCGCTGTGTACCTTGGTTACCAGCGGATCGCTGGTCTCCCGCCTGTCACACGCAGCGATGCGTGCCTGTCAGAGGGAAACCAGCGATCAAAAAAAGGTCCTGACATTTCTGCGACGATCAGCGATACCCGGCAGGGGGGCTGATCGTCGCTGAATGTCACACACAGCGATATCGCTGGTGAGCTCGCTGCTGCGTCACAAAACTAGTGACTCAGCAGCGATCTCGGTAGCGATATCGCTATGTGAGACGGGCCCTTAAGCGATGTTACCCGCAGTGTCGCTGTCCCAGATCGCTGCCTGAGCTGCCTGTTTGGCAGCTCAGCAGCGATCATGTAGCGATACACCAGCGATCCTGACAAGTGCATATCGTTGTCGGGATCGCTGGTGTATCGTTATGTGACACCCAGCCTTTACTCTCCTGTCAGGCAGGAGAGGAACTCATTCATTTGGGGTTTACTGTGAGGCTGCAGCATTAGCTGCGGTCCCTGCAGTAAACATTAACCCTTTCTGAAGGATTACACCATGGGACCTGACTGTGCATGGGATAGGTAAGAATAATTTTGCTTTTTTATTTTATTTTTATTACAGGAAATGGTTTTAGCAGGTAAATAAAATATGGTCAAAAACTGTGTGATTATTTCATTAAACTTCTTTTTTATTAAAGTGTGTGTGTTTGATTTTTCTTTCATACAATAGGATTAATAATTGATAGTTGTCTAATTGACAGCTCTCAATTATTAACCTGGCTTAAAGTGACCTTTCAATTGCAAGGTCATTTTAACCCCTTATTAACCCATTCGCCACCGCTACAGGGCAATGGGAATAGACGGGCAAAGTGCCAGAAAGGCAAATCTAATTAGAGATTTGCCCTTTCTGGGGTGTCTGGGGGCAGATGTTAAGTAGCCGGGGGGGCCAAAAATAATGGTCCCTCTCTGGGCTATTATTATCTGCCCCCACTCACTGGCTTTGTCTGTCTGGTTGCGAAAATAGGGCGGGAGCCCACGCATTTTTTTTCAGCAATTTTACACCTCATATATATATATATATATACATGTCATTGAATTTGTGACACATATATATATATATTTATATTTGTAGTTCATACACTTCTACATAGTATAATAGCCGCTAATTCAATTGCCGGCTTTTGTGAAAATGCAGAACCCGACATGAAATGACACTTGGTGTACATAGGGTTAACCATGTCTTTTCATGTCCTTTGCTATCTAATTTGCACAAACAATTAAATCAGACTATGTGTGCAAAATTTCACACCTGTAGGGGTTAATTAAAGGTGTAAATTCGTAGCAAAAAAGTCCGTTTTTTTTACAACGAATTTACACCTTTAATTAACCCCTACAGGTGTGAAATTTTGCACACATAGTCTGATTTAATTGTTTGTGCAAATTAGATAGCAAAGGACATGAAAAGAAATGTTTAACCCTATGTACACCAAGTGTCATTTCATGTCGGGTGACCCGACATGAAATGACACTTGGTGTACATAGGGTTAACCATGTATTTTCATGTCCTTTGCTATCTAATTTTCACAAACAATTAAATCAGACTATGTGTGCAAAATTTCACACCTGTAGGGGTTAATTAAAGGTGTAAATTCGTAGCAAAAAAGTCCGTTTTTTTTACAACGAATTTACACCTTTAATTAACCCCTACAGGTGTGAAATTTTGCACACATAGTCTGATTTAATTGTTTGTGCAAATTAGATAGCAAAGGACATGAAAAGAAATGTTTAACCCTATGTACACCAAGTGTCATTTCATGTCGGGTGACCCGACATGAAATGACACTTGGTGTACATAGGGTTAACCATGTATTTTCATGTCCTTTGCTATCTAATTTTCACAAACAATTAAATCAGACTATGTGTGCAAAATTTCACACCTGTAGGGGTTAATTAAAGGTGTAAATTCGTAGCAAAAAAGTCCGTTTTTTTTACAACGAATTTACACCTTTAATTAACCCCTACAGGTGTGAAATTTTGCACACATAGTCTGATTTAATTGTTTGTGCAAATTAGATGGCAAAGGACATGAAAAGAAATGTTTAACCCTATGTACACCAAGTGTCATTTCATGTCGGGTGACCCGACATGAAATGACACTTGGTGTACATAGGGTTAACCATGTATTTTCATGTCCTTTGCTATCTAATTTTCACAAACAATTAAATCAGACTATGTGTGCAAAATTTCACACCTGTAGGGGTTAATTAAAGGTGTAAATTCGTAGCAAAAAAGTCCGTTTTTTTTACAACGAATTTACACCTTTAATTAACCCCTACAGGTGTGAAATTTTGCACACATAGTCTGATTTAATTGTTTGTGCAAATCAGATAGCAAACGACATGAAAAGACATGGTTAACCCCATGTACACCAAGTGTCATTTCATGTCGGGTGCTTCTGTCTTTTCACTGAAGCCGGCTTTACCGGCAATTGAATCAAAGGATATTTTACTATGTAGAAGTGTATAAACTATACAAAATATGTATATATATATGTCACAATGACATGTATATATATATATATATGTATTCTATGTGTGTATATTTAGTGTTTACAAGGAAAGAATGGGTTTTTTTAGTTGCGATATTTTGTTCCCATAGACTTACATGGGACTTCCGGTATCGGTATCGGGTATCGCCGATTTTTTAGTGATATCGGCGATACCATTCCGATTCCGATACTTTAGGATATCGGAAAGTATCGCTCAACTCTATTTGTGACTATCCATCTCCCTCTTGATTACATTCCAGAGGTTTTCAATGGGGTTCAGGTCTGGAGATTGGGCTGGCCATGAAAGGGATTTGATGTGGTGGTCCTTCATCCACACATTGTCCTAGCTGTGTAGCATGGCACATTGTCCTGCTGGAAAAAACAGTCCTCAGAGTTTGGGAATATTGCCTGAGCAGAAGGAATCAACTGTTTTTCCAGGATAACCTTGTATGCGGCTTGATTCATATGTCCTTCGCAAAAATTAACCTGCCCAATTCCAGCCTTGCTGAAGCATCCCCAGATCATCACCGATCCTCCACCAAATTTCACAGTGGTTGCAAGACACTGTGGCTTGTACATCTCTCCAGGTCTCTGTCTAACCATTAGACGACCAGGTGTTGGGCAAAGCTGAAAATTAGACTCATCAGAGAAGATTACTTTACTCCAGTCTCTGTGGTCCAATCCTTATGGTCTTTGGCAAACTTCAGCCTGGCTCTCCTTTGCTTCTCATTGATGAAAGGCTTTTCTCTAGCTTTACATGACATGAGCCCTGCCTCTAGGAGCCTGTTATGAACTGTTCTTGCCGTGCACTTACCCCAGCTGCCATTTGCCATTCCTTTTGTAGGTCACTTGATGTCATCTTGCGGTTGCTGACTGACATTCGAATAAGATGATGGTCATCCCAGTCTGTGGAGAGTCGTTTTCGCCCTCTGCCGGTCTGTAGCTTTGTTGTACCCAATGTCTGCTGCTTGACCTTGTTTATAATGGACTGCCATCTTAGAAATTTTAAGGATGGAGGCAACATGACACTCACTGTATCCCTCTGCTAGTAAAACCAGAATTGAGCCCTTCTTTTCCTCACTCAAGACTTATACTTTTCAACTCCTTTGGCATGGTTAAAAGTTATTTTTTCATTCCTATTACTTTTGGGATATTACTAGCACTTTTTCTGCCATCCAGCTTGTCCTATTGCAAGAGGATTGTGAACACCACAGTAGTGTTTTTTATACTTTCCTTCATTAAATAAGATTTGGTTCAGGTGATCACCTAATCAGAAGCACATTAAGTAGAATGAGGTGTACTCCGGTTGGAATTCAACTGACACTGGAATAGAATGGCTGTCAGACATGTATAGAAGCTTATTTTTATAAAACTGTGCAGTGGTCTCTTAATTTTTGCCAGAGCTGTATATACGAATATGTATAAATATATATACCAAAACCGTTCCTTTGCAATTTACAAGTCATTCCACAAAAACAGTCCATCATGCAGCTATGTCAACAGAAAACTAAAGAAGTAATGTAAGGAAGTGAAGATGCTGTGCACACTCCTTGAATAATCTGTGCTGAAATAATGCATTTTGTTGTTATGCACATTTACTGCATTGCATGTTTAGTAATGTGCGTTGTCAAATGATGAAGTCGTAATCTACCCAAGAATAAGTAGTTAGTAGGGATATACAGAGTTAATAGTTGGGACTAGCCGAGATTGGGGGGAGCTACACTGGGACACAGGAGACGACTTACTGGTGGTTAGTAAGACAGGTCCCAGGTCGTAGCTATAGCAGACCTCAGGTCTGAAGGTTGGCATATCCGCATCTAACGGGTGTTTGTGTGGCAAGTGGGAGACCTGAGAGAGATAGTAATATTCTGAGTAGAATAAAGACAAACTGAGAGGCCAGATTACAGGCAGGAGGTTCGATAAGAAAGAAAAGAAAGAACATGGACTGAGGCCTAGAGCAGAAAACCTAACGTGACATTGTGGAGTCTTAGAGATGAGAAGTAACAGGAGACTATAATGAAGTGTGAGCAAAAGGAAGATAATATATACATTGTTGTAGTTACGAAGTGTATATACTAAGTGGTTGCAGTATTGGCACACACACTTTTAAGGAGAAAGAGAGACGCAGTACAATGTAATGGAGTCTGTGACTCTTGTTACCTGGAGAAACCTTACCCCTTAGACCTCAGTCCAGAGCCTCTCACCTAGCCATATCAGATCTCATACTTTGCACTGACGAGGACCAATAGTCCGAAACACTGTGTCTGCAAATTGAGATACTGATTTGGCTTTTATCCTAAGTCATATTACAAGACTCATTAAAGGGTTGATTGTGACTTGTAGGATCGCTACTTCCAATAGGTGGCGCTATAGAGTTCAAGTCCTCTTTTTCTCTTAAGAGGCAATTTGCATACCTGGACTTTACTGATGTTGTTGAGGAAGATGGAAGCTATTCTGTGTTTTGTGTTACTAAAGAAAAGTCCAAGAAGACTCATACCTACTATCTGCTGTATATAAATTCTACTCTGTTATTCTTCAGTAAAAAGAAGTTTATTTTAGAACAGTTGTCTCCCTCACTTAACTCCTTAACACCTGTTCTTGGCCAGCCTAATACAGTGGCACTATTGCGGTCTGCCAAGGAATATTGCTAAAGTAACAAAAGTCTGCATACCCAGCTAGGACCCTCATTTTCATGTAGCATGTAGTTACTTACATTAGTAAGGCTAAAAATAATCGAGTTACTAAGGAGTTAAACCTTTAAGTAAATATTAGATGATACTTTCCTATACATTATGTTATATATTGTCAAGTTTATTTTACTGGACTAAATTTTGTCCATTTAGCTTCAACTGAAATTGAATGTGGAAAAGCAAAGAAAAGGCAGAGAAAGTGCTTTGGAAGAATTGTCGGTGGGTGTGAAGCAAATCCGCACTCTTGGCCATGGCAAATTAGCCTGCGTACCAGGTATGTTTCTATGTTTCTAGGCTCAATTGCATACACAATTTACTGAAAAAAGGTCATAAATTAAAAAAAATCACACAAAAAGTCAGCATGCCATGTCTAAGCAGAAATATACTAAAAAGATGCAGCAGACCCCCCGTGATAAAGGTGGGGATCAGCACAGGGGCAAAATACTGATGAAGCAATCAATTGCAAACCCACCACACATCAAGAAAGTGGCTTTCTAGTATTTCAAATACACACTGGTTGCAATTCATACCATTATGTGCGATCTATCGTTGTCCGGATAACAGCCCATTGTCAACGCCCCCACTATCAGATCAGGCAGGCCGCCCAGTACTATAAGCGCACCCCACAGGACAGACACCTCAAATTACCCACCCACCACTGAAGTACCAGCCAGCACCATGCATAAAGATGAAAAAATATGCAAAAAAGATGTATAAAATGCACGAGGAAATGGTTGATATTTTGGCCAAAATACACAAGTTCACAACATTATCTTGAGAGTCTCTATAATAAAATTAAAAAGCAAATTACCTAAAAAGGATATAAATAAAAAAAAATGACTGAAAAAGGCAGCCATACTTACCAGTATCAAAGCCAAACACAAATGCACTAAATGATGCAGCAGACCCCGATGATAAAGACATGGGAAGCACAGGTGCCAAATACAGATGACACAACAACTCACAAAACTACCATTCATGGAGGTGATGATGACTATAGATGAGCGAACATCGTTGGCTCCCTCATTATGTGGCAAGCTATAGCGCTTACCGAAGAAGCTGTATCAGAACCTGGACACCTAGAGAAATCACGATAATCAGCTGTTTGGCACCACAGCTGCATGTGTCACGGCTGTGTGACAGTCACAACACACAGGGTCTCCTTGCATGCCAACAAATAGGTGGTGTAAACCTATACAAGATAGCTGAAAATATGCCATATAGAACAGCATGCGTAACAATTAGAAAGTGTTGACAAATGTGCCCCATTGTTCCAAATGTAATGTTTGAAATTAATCTCAGTTCACACAGGTGTTAAGTCTTCCATTTTTGATGGATTCACATCCAATTAAAATTCAGCAGATTACCGTAAATGGAAGGCAGAAAATGTAGATCTTATTTTTTACCATTGACAATAGTGGGATCTAACAGGTGTTTAGTTGATTTACTTGCTACAAAAGTATATTTTTCCCCTTAAAAACGTGCTTAAATCTAATGGAAACTAAATTGATGCTGAGTAGCACAAATATCCACATTAAATTAGTTAAAGGTGTTCTCCACATGTTTTATATTGATGACCTTTTATGATGATGACTTTTCCATAGGAAAGCAGCCACCGTACAATGTACGCAGTGTATAGAGTGGAACACCACAGCTCCATTCAGTGTTTTGTGGCTTCTGCAGGTACTGAGGATCAGGTCCTATTGAAGAGAATACGAGCTGATCTGCAGCACCTGGCAGCATCCACTACACAATGTACATAACTGAGTTGTTCACCTTCCTACAATGGTTACATCTGGTCATCATCACCAAAGCTAACAAAAGCTTGTTGGTGGGGTGTTGGGTGTCAGGCCCCCACTGATCATATATTGATGACCTCTCCTAGGGATGGTCGCCTGTACAAAAGTAGGGGACAACCCTTTTAATAAAATATTTTCTTTATATTAATGTGTAAAATTAATGGAGCATATCAATATAGAAAACTTCCCTGTGTGAAAAAACGAGCATAGACTTGTCTTGCAAGTATTGCTCCATTTTATTGTTTATTTGGGCAGGTAGACTATGTGCTTTGGAAAGTGTATTTGTATTAAACTGTAGTAGGTTTATTAATGATTACGATTGTAGGTATATAGACTGTATTATTGCAGTATATGCTCACTTTCTTGTAATTACCATGTCAATTTGACAGTGGAGATCTTATCAATGCATACGAGTAGAAATGCAAAGTACAACCTCAGGGTAGGTGATCAATATCTGGTCAGTGGGGTGAAATGCACAGTGCTCCACCAATCAGCTGTTATCAGCGCTTGCAGCGGCCAACATTTCTGTAATGGCCGTGCCCAGGTACTGCAGATCCACCCCCTAAATGAAGAGGGTGGATCTGCAGTACCCGGCCATAGTCACTATAGTTTTGATGGAGCTGCTGAGTGACAGCCGGTGCCGGTAACAGCTGATCGTTGGGTGTGCCAGGTGTCACACCCACACCGATCAGATATTGGTAGCCTATCCTATCATTAAAAAAAACAGTGGCCAACCTACTTAATGTATTAGTAATACTTTTGTGGTACATTTAAATGTCAGTCCAGATATTGTTCTTATTTCCTAACCTATGGTTTTTATTTTCCAGCTTTAATTTGCACTTCTGTGGTGGAACATTGATCGATCGCCAGTGGGTTCTTACTGCTGCACATTGCCTGGAACGGTATTTTCCTTACAAAAACTTGTACCAATCATGCAGTTTAGATAAAATCCAGAAATGAACGTGTATTCCTATATATAGTGAAATGTAATTGTGATATTCATCACACCTTTTTAACATACAATAATACACTGAATGCCAGCAAATTACAGAAAATATTGAGTTATATCATACTGTATAGGTATTCAAATACTAACTTACATAGTACACATACAAGTATACATATTACACATGCCACACTTTTTGCAACTGGAACTCTGTATCAGAGATGTTAAGATAAAATAGCAAACAAATCAAGCTAAAAGTTGTAATTGTGAGTAAATGGATTTTCTTTGCAACTATTTTTATTACTTCACTGCATACAAAATAAAGTAATAGACTTAGCACACCTATTCAGAAATATTCCAGTGTTTTATGTCTGTATCGCTGTTCTGTTAGTTGCTTCCCGTCATGGAGCACACTCTGTTGGTATTTACAGGCTGTTTATTACATGCGGTGTAATCCTCCATTACATGAGTCTCTCTCCCAACTAACAAGTTCCAACAACATTATAGTACAAACATAAACGTAGTAAGACCCCTAGAGGCCAAATCATCATATAACATATTGCTACATCCTTTCTCTTTTAACTGGAGGAACAATGAAAAATAATAAAATAATGGATAACATGATCAAGTTAGAGATCTAAAATAATAAGTCCAGTTAGATATAATCCTTGAGTTGTATTGGCTTTCTGATAATTCTGCCAGCTCTAGTAACATAAGATGTGTCACTGTTTACATCTTGTAGTTCTTCTGATTCTGGTAATATGCCTTCTGATATTGCCTTCTCTGGCCCGAATCCTCACCCTGATGGTCGGCTGTCACTGTTGGTACTTGACTTGTACTTGCTGCCTCATTTTCTTGGGTGTCAGGGTACTGTTCAAAAGGCCATGAATCATCTCTATCTTGCGTTTTCCTCAGGTATCTCCAATTTCTCCTTAGTCTTCTTCCTTCCTCTGTTAGAATTTCGTAGGACCGAGGTCCTAGTTTCTGGACAACCTTTGCCTTTTGCCAGTGTTTGTCAAATGTTCTGCTTGCCTGCAGCCGAATGTTGTCATTTCTCTGGAGCTCAGGCAGATCCTTTGCAGATTTATTGTAATGGAAAGCTTGCCTATCTAGATTCTTCTGTAATTCCCTGCAACTTGGCTTTAACAGATGACTAGCAGTTGGTAAGAGTGTCTTTGTATGCCTACTCATGAGCCTCTGTGCCGGACTGCTGTCCAGGCCTTGGGTGGGTGATCCAGTATAGACAGATATACATCCATACCTGCCTGTTTTGCTGTCTGCACGAGTTTTTTTTTGCCGTTTTTACTGCTGACTCTGTTTTCCATTACTCTGAGGATATATTGGAGAAGATGTCTGGTGTTCAAATTCCCATTTCTTGCTGAAGTCTTTGAACTCTTCCGAAGTAAACTGCACCGCATTGTCAGAGAAAATGATATCTGGAATGCCATTCCTGGCAAAATGGGCCTTGAGTTTTTTAATCACTGTTCTCGCCCTTGTGTCCTGCAACAAATCAACCTCCAGAAGTTCAAAAAATAATGCACTGTAATCAGGTATTCTTTGTCATTCCATGTGAACAAGTCCATTCATATTTTTGACCATGGCCTATGTGGAATTTCATGAGGTTGCAATGTCTCCTTTGGTTGTTTATCACTGCATGACGCACATATTTCACATTGTGCTTTATAATTTTTAATGTAGTCATTCATTCCTGGCCAATAAACAGATTCTCGTGCTCGACGTAGACATCCTTCCATGCCTAAGGGAGAAGAGTACAATGTTTTCAGTATGTCTCTTCTGAGGACTTCTGGTATAACAGCCCTGACTCCTTTAACCCTAGCATGCGTATTGGGGGCCTTTTAGGACCCCATGCTTACTTTTTTGCTATTATCTGCAAAATTGCTTAAAAATGATCCCTTGCTGCACTGACAATTCATCTCTTATGTGAAACAATGGAGAAGCTTCCCTTGGAGCATGTTGCTTGTATTTTGGCCAGCCCTGCAAGATGACAGTCTTTAAGCTCTGGAGACTTTTATCCTGCTCTGTGAAAGTCTGTATTTGCTTCAACTTTTCTTTTGACACTGCAAGGTAGTTACACATATTGATGGTTTCAATGTCTTTCTCCTCATCATTTGTTATAGGAAGGTAAGCTCTGCTTAGCGTATCTGCAATCAGTAAGTCTCTTCCTGGACAGTACCCGATAACAAAATCATATTTTTGAAGTCATAACAGCATGTGCTGTAGTCTCTTTAGGGCATTTAGTAATGGTTTCTTTGTAATGCTCTCCAACAGTTTGTGATCCGACTGCACTGTTACCCGTCAACCATAGATGTACTGGTGAAACTTCTCCATCCCAAATACCACAGCCAGTAGTTCCTTCTCAATTTGAGCATATTCCTGCTCTGTTGTTGTAAGAGCTCTGCTTGCAAATGTGAGTGGCTGTTTGTTCTGCATTATATTAGCTCCAAGGCCTTTTTCTGAAGCATCACATTGTACCACCACTTCTCGATCTGGATCGAAAACTTTAGGGTTGCTGCATCTGCAATAGCCTTCTTTACTGATTGGAAAGCAGTTTCCTGGCTTTCTGTCCATTCCCAGAGCACATCTTTGTGGGTTAACTGTCTCAATGGCTCACACATGTCTGACAGATGTCTGCAAAATTTGGAGAGATAATTTACCATGCCCAAAAATCATTGTACTCCACAAACATCAGTAGGGGTAGGCAAATCTTGTATTGCTCTCACCTTTTCAGGATCCACTCTTACACCGTTTGAAGTCAGATGATATCCAATATATGCAACTTCTGTCATTTTTAGTTTGAATTTGTCCACGTTCAGCTGTATTTGTTTTTCTCTGCATCTGTCCAAAAATCATCTTCTGATCATGATTCTTGTGTGAGGGACACACCAATTATGTGTCTATAGTATGCACACCAAGGGAAGAGAATGGGGAAACAACAATCTCAGATAGGAGCGTCAAGCTGCTGCTGAGTGCTAACAGGACCTGAGACACGTGACCACCGGGGGGAGTGGCTGAACCATGTAGCTGTTGCTGAGTACCAACAGGACCTGAGACACGTGACCACCGGGGGAGTGGCTGGACCGTGTGGCTGTTGCTGAGTGCCAACAGGACCTGAGACACGTGACCACTGGGGGAGAGGCTGGAGGTGGGGCTAACCCCAGTGCAAAGGATAGAGTGAGGACGGGACCTAGCAGAGCGGGGAGAGAGGTCAAACAAGCCAAGTTCAATAACCAGAGCGTAATGCAGTATCCAGGGAAAGAGACAGATGGGTAGTCAAATACAAGCCGAAGTCAGAAACCAGACAGGAATGCAGTAACCAAGGGCACAGACAAGGTGGTAGTCAGAGGTCAAGCCAGAGATCAGAACCGGAGAATAGCAGAGATACAGAATCAGAGTGCAGACACAAAATGAGAGACAAGCCAAATCATACACAGAACAAGCACACATGAACAAGCGATATACATGAGTATAACAAGGTCAGCTGCTCAGCTGAGAACTCAAGTATCATTGACAAGGAACCCCACACAAGGGCGGGTAAAAATATCCCTCCCCAGACCAAAGAGAGGCCATGTAAAGTTAACCCCAGCAAGCCCAGGACTGGGAAAGGAATTCCTGTCCAGAGCCATGACAGTACCCCCCTCTTAACGGGGGGCCACCGGACCCCCAGTCTTCCCAGGATGCCTGACATGAAATGCCCGAACCAAACGATCAACATGTACGGAACGAGCAGGAACCCAAGAACAATCCTCCAAACCATACCCCTTCCAGTGTACAAAATATTGCAAGGTACCACGCGCCCACCTAGAATCCACAATGCGTCCCACCTCGTACTTCATGTGACCATCAACTAGTACCAGGGGAGCAGCAGACAAAGCCCCTCATCATCAGAACCCAAAGGCTTCAAAAGAGATTTGTGGAAAACATTGGAGATCTTAAAAGAGGCTGGAAGATGCAACTTAAAGGCAACAGGATTAACACTCTCAGCAATTTTATATGGGCCAATAAACTTAGGACCCAGATTAGCAGAGGGAACCTTAAGTTTAATATTTCGAGTAGACAACCACACTTTCAGCCCTACCAGGAAATTAGGACCTGACACTCGCTTCTTATCTGCAAAAAAATTATACTTTTTCTGATCCTTGGTAATGTTTAGTCGAACCTCGGACCACAACTCCTTTAAATGCTGCACAGCCCCCTCCACCCCAGGACAACCAGAGTCCAAGTGTGAGAACTCCCCAAAATCCGGATTAAACCCATAATTCGCAAGAAAGGGTGACATAACAGTGGCCTGACTTACACGATTATTAAAAGCAAACTCAGCCAAAGGCAAAGCATCACATTAATCTTCCTGTCTAGAGGCTAGGCATCGCAGAATTTGTTCCAGAGACTGATTGTTACGTTCGGTCTGGCCTTTCGACTCCATATGATATGCAGAGGAAAAGGACAGGGTAACACCCAACTTTTTACAAAACGCCCTCCAGAACTTAGCGATGAATTGAACACCTCTGTCAGACACCACATTCAATGGCACACCATGCAGACGCACCACATGTTGCACAAACAGCCTGAACAATGTCTCTGCAGAGGGCAATGCAGATAAAGGTACAAAATGGGCTTGTTTAGAGAACCTGTCTACTACCACCCACACCACGGTATTACTCCTGGAAGGAGGGAGATTGGTGATAAAATCCATGGACAGGTGAGTCCATGGTCTATCAGGAATTGGCAAAGGCACCAATTCCTCGGCCAGCCGGCAATGAGAACTTTTAGTACGAGCACAAATTCCACATGCAGACACGAACTTTCTGACATCAGCAATCAGTAAGAGCCACCAGAAAACCCTAGCCACGGCCCCACAAGTGGCTGAGATCCTAGGATGTCCACTCAAAACAGACTCATGGAGCTCCCGATGGAGCTTTAGACAAAATTGCACAGGGACAATTTACCAACCGGTTTAGACCTAGGAGCAAGAGACTGGGCCTCAATGATCTCTCGTTCCAACTCAGATGAGATATCAGCCACAACCACCCCAGGTTGGAGAATGGAGGATGGAGGCTCGGGAGGTAACACTGGGTCAAAACTTCATGACAATGCATCGGCCTTAACGTTTTTTGATCTGGGACGAAACGTAACGGAAAACTAAAACCGGGAAAAAAAAGGGACCACCGAGAATGCCTAGGAGTTAATCTTTTGGCAGACTCGATGTAGGCTAACTTTTTATGATCAGTAATCACAGTGATAGGATGAGCAGCACCCTCCAAAAAATGCCTCCATTCCTTAAAAGCCAACTTAACTGCAAGTCTTTGTTGCCCACATCATAATTTCTCTCGGCTGGAGAGAGCTTCTTGGAAAAGAAGGCGCATGGTTTAAGATTGGTCAGAGTGGCAGGTCCCTGTGACAATACTGCCCCAACTCCCACCTCGGAAGTATCAACATCCACGCTAAAAGGTCTGGACGGATCCGGTTGCACCAACAGCGGGGCGGACATAAAACACTTCATTAAGGCTAAAAAAGATTCCACAGCAGATGTTGACCAATTCTTAACATCAGCAGCTTTAAGCGTAAGATCTGTAAGAGGCTTAACCACCTGTGAAAATCCCCTGAGAAATTTTCGGTAATAATTTGCGAACCCCAGGAAGCACTGCAAACTCTTCAAACCTCGAGGCTGAACCCAATCGATGATAGCTTGGACCTTCTTGGGATCAATGCGAAAACCCTCCTTAGATACAATAAACCCCAAAAATTACAATTCTTGCACAAAAAACGAACATTTTTAAAATTTAGCAAAAAGCTGATTCTCCCTAAGCCTCTGGAGAACACTACGCAAATGCCCCAAATAGGCTTGTCTATCTGAGGAGTAAATCAAGATATCATCTAGATATATAACTACAAAGTGACCGATGAGGTCTGAAAACACAAAATTTATTGAAAGACAGCTGGAGCATTTGTCAGCCCAAAGGGCATAACCAGATTCTCAAATAAACCCTCAGACGTGAGAAACGCCGTCTTCCACTCATTCCCCTCTCGAACCCTTATCAAGTTATAGGTCCCCTGTAAATCCAGTTTAGAAAACCATTTTGCCCTGGACAACTTGGTACACAAATCGGGAATGAGAGGGAGCTGGTACGTGTTTCTCACTGTGATCTTATTGAGTTCCCAAAAGTCGAGGCAAGGGAGCAAACCACCGTCTTTTTTTTAACAAAGAAAAATCCAGCTGCCACAGGAGAAACAGAAGGACAGATATGCCCCTTATGGAGGCTCTCAGAAATATACTCCTTCATGGCAACCCGCTTAGGACCCGAAAGATTAAATAAATGGGCCTTGGGCAATTTAAAACCTGGAATCAGATCAATGGTGCAATCAAAAGGCTGATGTGGCGGCAAAACCTCAGCCTTGCTTTCGGTGAACATGTCTTCTAAATCTTTTAGGTATTCTGGAATACCCTCCGGACTAACAGACAAAATAGACACAGAATTACATTGGTTAACACAATTTGACCCCCATTGTTCAATTTCTCTGGTCTCCCAATTAATAACAGGATTATGACGTTGTAACCAGGGAAAACCCAAAACTAACCACGCAGGTAAATTGTCCAAAACTAAACAAGTAATATGTTCTACATGAGTATAGCCCATGTTGAGCAAGAGCATCTCCCAGACATAGGTGATTCCCCTCTTGGTGAGAGGAGTGGAGTCAATGGCCACAACTTTTAATGGAGTCTCTATCCTAACTCTCCCTATCTTTCAAAGTGTCATCAAGTTAGAGTCAATCAAATTAATGGTTGAACCACAATCCACAAAAGCTGTAGCATAGTATAGATCGCCATTTACCCCAAACGCCATCTGTAGCAGAATTTTAGAAATTGAGGAAAAGTGTACCTGAAGGTCTGCGTAACCTCCTCCATCGTTACCCAGACCTAGACATTTCCCGACGCCTTGGAGGACGGAGGGCAAGAAGGGCAGTCCTTTCTCCAGTGTCCCGGAGCCCCACAGTAGAAGCAAAGTTTGTTTTCCTTGCGGCGCCTCCTTTACTTCTCCTTAAAAGAAACAGCTCCACCTCCATGGGTTCAACAGACGATGAGGAATCAATCTTGAGGGTGTACAAAGGGGGTCTCCTGATGCATAACTCCTCTAGCATGGAGTCTACGGTCCATGCGGACGGCTTGTGTCATGGCTTCCTCAAGAGAGTCCGGTGGGGGATGTAACGCCAAGGCATCCTTAAGGTGCTCAGTCAGGCCTCTGCGAAACAATCCCGAGAGCGGCATTGTTCCAGGACACCTCTGCGGCCCACCACCTAAACTCAGAATAGTACCACCCGGTTTAGTGCTTTCCCTGGGATAGACTCATAACCATGTCCTTAACCAGTCACACACGATCAGGTTCATCATAGATATGCCCAAGGGCCTTGATGAACCAATCCACAGTCCTTCTTTCTGGAGCAGTAGGGGAAAGAGAAAAAGCTCAAGCCTGCGGTGCCTCCCTTAATAAAGAGATGACAACCCCCACCCATGGGCGTACCCACCGTGGGGCAGGGGGGGCTACTGCCCCCCCCTAGAAGCAGGGGCCACAATGAAAGAACTTGGAGGGAGGCCAGCCAGGCGGCCACACACAGCTGACAGGGGGCGGGGGGACTCACTGCAGAGCAGACTGAGATCCCTGGCATTGCTATGGCACCCGGCTGCACGCTGGGATTGGATCCGGCCAGGGTTCAGACAGGGTTCAGAGGCGTGTCATGTACAGCGTGCAACGTAAGCATGCCTCTGAACACTGTCTGAACCCTTTGGGTTCATTGTGTGAAGCTAGAAAAAGCAGGACAGGGGACCCCGGGCACTGAGAGACCCCTGGGCACCAAGAGACCCCCACACCTTCCTGTGGACCATGTTCAGCAGGAGCTCCTGGAGGAGACATTCCGTCACATCTGTGTGAGTACTACTACCTTGCTGCTGCTGCTGCAGAACATCTTGCAAGGGGGTCACTATGGTTAGCTCCAAACTATGCATCTAGTGAATCTATGATATCCTGGGATTTGTAGTCCACAGGCAGTTCTCCTCTTCCCTATTAATCCAGCTTTATCTGCTGGGACTTCTAGTTCTCCAGCAGCTACAGTATATTACTCTTTACCTGTCACCTGCTGGGGGTTATAGTCCCACAACAGTAACTTTTGGACTGCAACAAGTTGTTACCTTGCGATGCTGCTGCAGAACATCTTGGCAAGGTTGCACTTTATGAGGTTTTCAACCTGAGGTCACCCCATTAATGGGATTGTGAAAAGTTCTGCTTTGTTAGCGCTCTCTTGTCTATGGGCTGTGTCTGGTATTGCAGTTCAGTCATATATCTCTCTGTTAATGTAGTGACTATTTGTGGATTTAAGAGGTTTTAAAGTTGGTTCCCCCTGCACCACAGCTAATCAGTGTTATATTAATATTTACTAAGGAAATGTCATATAAAATATACACATTGTTTTGAATAGCATTTATATATATTTTTCATCCATTACATCAAAGAAGGCGACATTGGCTGCGACACAAATGGCCAAAAATTGCTCTAGGCCGCTGCTGCTCCATCGATGGGGTTGCATTATGACCCACAAGGTATTGCAACTGCGACAATCAAGTTGCAAAAAAAATCCAACTGGTTCTGATTCTTTGTCGCGGTACCTAGCGGGTCACAATGCGACCCCATTCATCTGTATTATAGAAGCGGCTGTTTCATGGCCAAAGTTGACGTATAGTCCCAGCTTAATGAAAAATGACTATTTTCATATCGTGTGCTGTATATAGAGTGTAGTATATGGTGTATACAGGGTCATACACATTGTGTGCGGTATATAGAGTGTAGTATATGGTGTATACAGGTCATACACATCGTGTGCGTTAATAGAGTGTATATACACTGCTGTATTATACTTTTCATATACAGGTTATAATGCCTCTTAGTCTTTGTATAGAGGTTAGTGTGCCATGTATAATATATGGTATATACAGCGTAGTGTCGCATACACTACTGTATTATACAATATACATCAGTTCTAATGCTCCATACCTAATATGCAGTATAATGTACAGTGTATATGATGTAACCTGTATAAGATGTGACATTGGCTTGCCCCCCCCTAGTTTTGATCCTGGGTACGCCCATGCCCCCACCCTTTGAGCCTCATCCTCTGACGAACGGGGTCGTAGAAAAAAAAATAACTTACACCCCCCTTTAAAGGCCCAAAATTTTTTTTATCCCCAAAAAACAATGAAACATCAGTAGCTCCCCCACCCTGAGCCCCAGAGAGAGGAGCACTTCTAACAGCCTCTGCAACCTCCCTCTGAACCTGCTGATGGGACTGAGCCAAAATCCTCTGCTCTACAGATAACTTTTGCATGATCTGGGTTAAATTAGTGACCTGCTCTGAGAGAGCACGAAGAGGATCCATAATAAACATGAGAAAATACTAATGCCCCACGCAAGGGAAATAAAAATTTTTAAGGTCAGTGATAATGTGAGGGACATACCGATTGTGTGTCTATAGTATGCACACCAGGGGAAGAAAGTGGGGAAACAACAATCTCAGAGAGGAGCGTGAAGCTGCTGCTGATTGCTTATAGGACTTGAGACACGTGACCACTGGTGGAGTGGCTGAACCGTGTGGCTGTTGCTGAGTGCCAACACGACCTGAGACACGTGACCACCGGGGGAGTGGCTGGAGGTGGGGCTAACCCCCATGCGAAGGAGAGAGTGAGAGCGGGACCTGGCAGAGCTGGGAGAGGTCAGACAAGCCGAGTTCAATAACCAGAGGGTAACGCAGTGTCCAGTGAATGAGACAGAGGGGTAGTCAAATACAAGCCGAAGTCAGAAACCGGACAGGAACGCAGTAACATAGGGCACAGACAAAGGGGTAGTCAAAGGGCAAGCCAGAGATCAGAACCGGAGAATAGCAGAGGTACAGAATCAGAGCGCAGACACAAAACAAGGGACAAGCCGAATCATACACAGAACAAGCACACATGAACAAGTGGTATACACGAATATAACAAGGTCAGCTGCTCAGCCGAGAACTCAAGTATCACTGACAAGGAACCCCACACAAGTGCAGGTAAATATAGACCTCCCCAGACCAAAGAGAGGCCATGAAAAGGTAACCCCAGCAAACCCAGGACGGGTAAAGGAATTCCCATCCAGAGCCATGACACCTTGATTGCAGATTCCATATCTTCACCTTCTCCCACTATTAGGATATCATCTGCTATTGTTTTGACTCCAGGAAGTCCTTCCAAAGCCTGCATCAATTTCTGCTGGAACACCTCTGGACAAGGTTTTAGTCCCATGGTCATTCTCAGCCATTTATAGCATCCAAATGGTGAAGAAAATGTTGTCAATAAACTTGATTCTTCAGACAGTTCCACATGCCAGAATCCATTTTTTTACATCACATACAGAGAATATTTTAGCCTTTGATAGATTTGGTAGAACATCATCTAATGTCGGCATTGGGTAATGATGTCTTTTCAGAGCCTTGTTTAGCAGCTTAGGATCAATGCATATTCTTAACTTTCCTGATGGTTTCTGCACTATGACCAAACTGCTGATCCAATCTGTGCTATCATGCCCCTTCTCTGTAAATCTTGCAGTTCTACTTTAAGTGGTTACATTAAAGCTACAGGCACTTTTCTTGTAGGTAATCTAGTAGGCTGCATGGTGTTGTCAATTTCTAGCCTATATTTACCTTCAAAGCACCCATCACCTTCAAATAAATCAGCATAACTTGTTTTTATTTTCTGAATATCCAAATTGCGCTCTGTGTTTAGTTTGGCATTTTGTATATCCTGGGAAACATCAACAGACATAATGTTCTGGGACTGTACTTTTATTAAGTCCACTAGCTGAAGAGCCCGGCGCTGCCCGGGCATAGTACCATAACTACGGTTAGTTATAACAAATTGTAATGATTATATCTATATACAAGTATTCAGCTTTCTCCCCATTATGTAGATAGGGCCAAAATAGTTTGGCGATTTGGAACGTGCGGGGGTTAAAATTTCCATTCAAACACATAGCCTATGATGCTCCTGGGGTTGAGATGTGCGGGCATGCAAAATTTCATGCCGTAAGTACAACGGTGCAGATTCCTATCCCGGGCCAAAATTATTTGCCGATTTGGAATGCGCGGGGTTAAAATTTCGACTCAAAACCTAGCCTATGACGCTCCCGGGGTCGAGACGTGCGGGTGTGCAAAATTTCATGCCCGTAAATGCAGATTCCTATGCCGGACATACACACAAGCATTCAGCTTTCTCCCCATTATGTAGATAGGGCCAAAATTGTTTGGCGATTTGGAACGTGCGGGGTTAAAATTTCCATTCAATACATAGCCTATGATGCTCCTGGGGTTGAGATGTGCGGGCATGCAAAATTTCATGCCCGTAAGTACAACGGTGCAGATTCCTATCCCGAGCCAAAATTATTTGCCGATTTGGAATGCGCGGGGTTAAAATTTCTACTCAAAACCTAGCCTATGACGCTCCCGGGGTCGAGACGTGCGGGTGTGCAAAATTTCATGCCCGTAAATGCAGATTCCTATGCGGGACATACACACAAGCATTCAGCTTTCTCCCCATTATGTAGATAGGGCCAAAATTGTTTGGCGATTTGGAACGCGCGGGTTAAAATTTCCATTCAACACATAGCCTATGATGCTCCTGGGGTCGAGACGTGCGGGCGTGCAAAATTTCATGCCCATAAGTGCGACGGTGCGGATTCCAATCCCGGACAAACATACCCACATACATACACACATACATACATTCAGCTTTATATATTAGATTGCCTGAACTGCTTTTACTCCCAATAACGGTACATGGTTACCACCACACAACACGGTAATTTCAACCCTATACCTCTTTCTGTTACATGGGTTCCATATTTTGAGCTTACATGTCCCCATTGTTTTCAGAACACTTTGTTGTACATCACCAGTACCTTGTCAGTTGGCTCAATAGAAACCTGTTTGTTCAGCAGTGCACATGGAATTACATTGCAGCTTGCTCCACAATCCAGCTGAAATCTAATGGGCTTCTCATCCAACAAGAATGTTGCATAAAGCTGCTTGGCATCCTCGACTAATGGCTGCCGGACTACATTGACTTTCTCTGCTGCAGGCTGCAGTTGTAGCCATGTAATGTCCTCTGCACTGCCAGTGTCTGGTGTCACAGTGTGGAGCTGTCTGTACTGTCTGCCTGTACCTAGCCTGCAGACAGCTGAGAAATGATTCTTCTTGCCACATGACCTGCAGGTTTCCCCATATGTTGGACACTTGGTTTTTTCTCTCTCATGTGTTTTCCCACAATACTTGCAGTGGACAGTGCTTATAGGGGAGCTTGGTCCTGTCTTTCCTTTCATAGATACTGCATTTACCTTATCATTGTGTAGCCCTGGTGTGAAGGCACACGCAGTACCCTGGAGGATGTGTGGAGAGATAGCAGTTTAATGCTCAATGAACATTCATTTCAGCCCACACTTAGACACGCCCACAGGTATATAAAGTCTAGTCACAGGGAGTGTTGTGTAGTCAGTTTCCTGTCCTCGGACAGTGAGGCAGTCATTCAGTCAGTGACTCTGAGTGGAGTTCAGTTTCCTGTCAGGAAGACAGAGGAGGGATTGATTGTGCAGTTCAGAAAGTGGAGTCCAGTAAAGGTGAGCCAGTTCACCTCAGCCTGGTCAGAGCTGTGCCCCACTGATAGACGGACTGAGACATTTATTAAGAAGAAAGAAGTGAGTTGCAGATATACTTCAGTCTCCTGTCCCAAGGACAGTGAAGGTTCAGAGACGTGCTCCTGCCTAGAAGATTACTGAGAGTCTGGCAACAAGCTCAAGAAAGGAATTAAATAAGGGACTGACTTTGTTAACCTGTGAAGTGAGAAATGCTTATGCTACCAGCGCGGACAAGGCGAAAGGCACAGTGGTAGAAATTCTGAGTGCTATAGGATTGGAGAAGTCCATCACCATAGCTTCACGCATGGTGGTAGAAAACCCAGAGGCTTACCGGACCTTAGGTAACGGCAAGCAGCCCCTGGAGTGTCAGTACGTAACTGGGGTCAGGTGGAATGGGAACTTTGAGCTAGGCCAAGCATATAAGAACCTAGTTTCATCACAGGAAGGCTCCGACCACAAAACTGACCGGGCAGTACAGCTTGGAAAAGCTGGAGTTTATTGAGGGAACTACGCTTCATGCTGGTTGGACTCATCTTTGTGAAAGTAAAGGAGGCCCCTAACTTGTCCAGCTGCTATCTTGAAACACATCCTCCATTGGATCAGCCTCCCTGGGACCTGCATAACCATCTTGCAAGTAAAAAGGTATGGAAAGACGCTGATGTGTGAGACTGTGTTATTTGATTGCATCCCTGCACAACCCCACCATAACCATCGACCTGAGGGAAGAGTCCCACCTGTAGGGGACCCGACATCTAGCTGCCTCACCATCCCCTCAGAGATCTACAGCAGCGCTGGTACAAATTACCAGAGACTACAGGTGGCGTCACGAACTGTAAATATATCTATCCCCTGTAAATATTCCCCCAACATACGCCAGACCGCCAGGGCCACAGACCGAGCCACCGCTACTTGTGACATCCCCATAGACTTCCATGGGCTCGGCTCTGAGTACCCCATTGTCCTGGTAACCCACAATTGTGGTGCGTGGTCGACACAAAAATTTGGCGTCACGAACAGGATGCGAAACTCGCAAAATTGCGAGCCCTGTGTGCCTATGGAATTGTTTTTGTGAAAAAGGACTGTTTGCACTTTTGGCGCCAAAAATCGCCATCTTTGTCGCCATATTCGCGCCCTCAGGCGCTGGAGAAGAAGGTGGGCGTACCTTCGTGGGCGTGTACCCCCCTGTGGCGCGAAGAAAATGCCTGCCCTCTCAAAGTGCTATTACAATATGCGATCCTGCCCTACAGCAAAGGAGGTCCGCCTCCTCTTCACCTTTCCTGCAAAGAGGAGGAGACGCAAACCCCGCCTCCACGAAGAGACCGGACGTCTCTGGAGGAAGATGTGAGAACGCTCTGGAACATCATGGAAGCAGGACGTGTGCAGCCGAGCAGGGAAGCGGAGGAAGGCAGGCCCCGTTCCCCGGCCAAGCTGCCACCAGCACCGGAACCATCCGTGGTCCTGCACCTGCAGCAAGCATTGCTGGAAATTAAAGAAGAAAATGCACGACTGAAAAAGATGATTTTGCCACAACCTGGATTTGAAGAGATAGAGAGACGCCGACGTAACCTGATGCAATGGTGACTGTGGAACACGGTGTCCTCTCCCCTCGACGACCCCCCACGATTCGAGTTACCGAAAATTCTGCTGCCCAAGGCAAAGGAGCAACCGGAGGCTGCCCCCGAAAGTACCGATCCTGATCCCACCGGTGAAGCGGTGGAGGCGAAGGAGGTTGAGGAGGTACCGCCAGTTCCGGAACGCCCGCCCGGCCAGGAGGCCGCAGCAGATGATCGATCCCCGCAGGGACACCGGAGGGGTCCTGTCCGTCATTACCAGACGTGGACTGGGACGAGATGGCGCGCCTGGATGACGTCGCCTATACCGCCCAGTGGGAATGTGAGTGGCAGCGTCGTGAGGAGAAACAACAACGCCAGCAGGAGGAAGAGCGGGAAGCTCAGCGGAACCGACAGCGGCAACATGCAGAGCTGATCGCGGACAAGGAGAGTGTCCGTCGAGAAAAAGGTACTCTGAGGGAACCGCGGCGGCAGGGGTGTGTGACTGAGTTCCAGCTCCGGAAGGGCTGGGGCTTCATAAGAGAACCGGGCCTCTACCCAGGGTCTTTGTCAGCAGACGTGATGTAGAATCCCACCTACCGCAAGGCCATCCCGGGAGGGACCTAGTTAATGGAGACATTGTTACATACACACGGCACTGGGGTATGAAGGGATGGTATGCCCTTAATGTCACAATCGTCCGTGACCCCGTCCCCGACGCAGGTAACGTCACCACTACCGCAGCGTCCTCGTCTCCAGCTCAAACAGCACCGGGCCGTGCCCCAGCATCGCCCCCTGTAAGCTCCTCGCAAATGGAAGCAACGACTACATACTCTACATTACCTAGTCATCCTTCTGCATCGCAACTTGCGACCCAGTTTCCATCGCAATCTATGACACGATCGATATCGCTAACTGTAACGCAAATTGAAACGCAATCGGTGTCTCGCAAGGAGAAAGTACCCGTTGCGCCCCTAGAGGTTCGCACGAGAACTGTGGCGACCCAGACCCTAATAGCAGCACACGACTTGTTAGTCATGGGATCTAGGGACCATCGCATTGTTCCAGCCCCCGGGGTGGAAGATGTCATTGAAGTCAAGAGAATGTGAAGAACGGTAGGACCCAGACAGGTTTACCGCAACTAAGAAGATGTACATAAGTTTTTATAAAAGTGAAGATAGTTTGTACAGTTTCTATGAGTATATAGTGTTTATATATATTGCCAAAAGTAGAATGCCCGGCTGGGTAATCAGATAAAAAGTTTTTGCACTTTATTGTGATGTGATTTGATATAATGTGTCTTTTTCTTATTATGGACTCAGAGGCTGAGGACTGTGCCAGCCCAGAACTGTATCTTGTAAATAGTTGCACCTTGTGCATTACCTTGGTTTTACATAAAAACCACCACAACTACCTCTGAATAATAAAACCCGTGTGGTGTGGCACTGAGTGAGGTCTGCATTCAGATGTCCTGCAGCCCACCCAGGACCCACGTTGAAGGTTTGGTGCGGGTCCTTCACAAGAATATTGCCGTGTATTATATGAATATGTATATTTAATATTTTGTATTTTTCTATATTTAATGTTTTGTTTGCAACGTTCAAGAAATCCTTACCTCCCGGATGGGACGAGTTAATGTTACTGTTTCATGCATAAACAAAAATTTCTGTCTCTTTGTATTTTACAGCCCGGGAGTGCTGTCGTTTACCATGGGGGAATGTGTAGCCCTGGTGTGAAGGCACACGCAGTACCCTGGAGGATGTGTGGAGAGATAGCAGTTTAATGCTCAATGAACATTCATTTCAGCCCACACTTAGACACGCCCACAGGTATATAAAGTCTAGTCACAGGGAGTGTTGTGTAGTCAGTTTCCTGTCCTCGGACAGTGAGGCAGTCATTCAGTCAGTGACTCTGAGTGGAGTTCAGTTTCCTGTCAGGAAGACAGAGGAGGGATTGATTGTGCAGTTCAGAAAGTGGAGTCCAGTAAAGGTGAGCCAGTTCACCTCAGCCTGGTCAGAGCTGTGCCCCACTGATAGACGGACTGAGACATTTATTAAGAAGAAAGAAGTGAGTTGCAGATATACTTCAGTCTCCTGTCCCAAGGACAGTGAAGGTTCAGAGACGTGCTCCTGCCTAGAAGATTACTGAGAGTCTGGCAACAAGCTCAAGAAAGGAATTAAGTAAGGGACTGACTTTGTTAACCTGTGAAGTGAGAAATGCTTATGCTACCAGCGCGGACAAGGCGAAAGGCACAGTGGTAGAAATTCTGAGTGCTATAGGATTGGAGAAGTCCTGCACGTTGTCACCGGTCACTGGAGACCGAAGCATCACCATAGCTTCACGCATGGTGGTAGAAAACCCAGAGGCTTACCGGACCTTAGGTAACGGCAAGCAGCCCCTGGAGTGTCAGTACGTAACTGGAGTCAGGTGGAATGGGAACTTTGAGCTAGGCCAAGCATATAAGAACCTAGTTTCATCACAGGAAGGCTCCGACCACAAAACTGACCGGGCAGTACAGCTTGGAGAAGCTGGAGTTTATTGAGGGAACTACGCTTCATGCTGGTTGGACTCATCTTTGTGAAAGTAAAGGAGGCCCCTAACTTGTCCAGCTGCTATCTTGAAACACATCCTCCATTGGATCAGCCTCCCTGGGACCTGCATAACCATCTTGCAAGTAAAAAGGTATGGAAAGACGCTGATGTGTGAGACTGTGTTATTTGATTGCATCCCTGCACAACCCCACCATAACCATCGACCTGAGGGAAGAGTCCCACCTGTAGGGGACCCGACATCTAGCTGCCTCACCATCCCCTCAGAGATCTACAGCAGCGCTGGTACAAATTACCAGAGACTACAGGTGGCGTCACGAACTGTAAATATATCTATCCCCTGTAAATATTCCCCCAACATACGCCAGACCGCCAGGGCCACAGACCGAGCCACCGCTACTTGTGACATCCCCATAGACTTCCATGGGCTCGGCTCTGAGTACCCCATTGTCCTGGTAACCCACAATTGTGGTGCGTGGTCGACACATCATCATCATCCTCACTGGTGCCTGCCATCATCTTCAGGCTGTGTTTCGTCAGCTCAGCAGCCCTGCGGATTTGCATGCATTTCTATAAAGTCATGTCTTCCTCTCTCAGTAATCTTTCTTTAAGATGACTGTCTTTTATGCCATACACCACTCTGGCTTTGATTAGACTGTCCCTGATCTCTCCAAAGCCTCATGTTGCTGCAAGTCTCCTCAGCTCTGTCAGATACCGGTCCACATTTTCACCATCCTCTTGATGTCTTGTGAAAAAATTATATCTTTCCACTGTCTCATTCTTCTTTGTGTCACAGTGTTTATCCAATGCCTGCACAATATCTGCTAGTAGGAGGCTGTCTGTGTGTGGGAGTAAGGTGTGGGCTAATTCTCTGCCATTTTCCCCATTTAGGTAATAAAACAGCTTTACTTTTCGTTTGTCATCAGTGGGGGCCGCTGTCAGATCCACATACAATGTAAACTCTTCCTTCCAATGTCTCCAAGTCTGGGACAGATTACATGGAGTGACCTCCAGTTTTTGAGGGTTCTCTGAGGCTTCAGACCAGTCTCCATTTTGCCATAATGTCAGGGACAGCTGCTGTGATCCTCTGTACAGTCCCAGCCTCACACAAGCTCTGAGGATTTGCAGGTTCTGAGTCCCACTGCCACCATGTTCTGTTAGTTGCTTCCCGTCATGGAGCACACTCTTGGTATTTACATGTGGTGTAATCCTCCATTACATGAGTCTCTCCCAACCATCAAGTTCCAACAACACTATAGTACACACATAAACATAGTGAGACCCCTAGAGGCCAAATGATCATATAACATATTGCTACAATCACCTATGTGCTTCCATTTTTTTCTTGCTGTATACAGTATCAGTGTTTATGCATCTGATTCTGAAGCACTGCTTCAGGGCCAGATTATACTACAGAACGGAGGTGCCATGCATCAACACATTTACGGGTTGATTGAGTAAGGTGTTTATGCCAGAATTTTGGGGTAAAACACCTTAATAAGTCACAATATTTTAGCGTAATAAAGAAGTTGAATAAAAAATATTGCAGCTTTTGCCATGTTCACATCAATCCCAACAAGCTATGCCAGTATAGGCGAGCATGGCCACAATGTGGTGTGTCTACAGGCGCCCATCAAATTCCTGAAAATTTCGGCTACTTTAGTGGCATAACTTACTCCAGTCTCTGACTGGACTGGAGTACATTTCTACCGGATGTGCTCCTAATTCATTAAGTAGAGTACGCCTCTCAATGAATTAGTCACATCTTACTCCAGCAGCCCTCTTCATTAATACTGGTAGGAAGAACTCCAGTCTTAATGAGTCGGAGCCTGAAGTCCACATTCTGTTACATATTAGCAGTTGCTGTTTTTATTGGGCTGTCATAGGTCTTTCTTTTTTAAAGGATTATTCTCATCTTCCATCTTCAGGAGGGAACTGCTCCTCTGCCTCCTGACTTCCTTTTTGCCTAGTAGTGCACTCCTGAAGATTGTCAGTTTGGGTTGGTGGCATGGCTGAACTGCTGGCCTGAACTGTGCGTTCTCCCTTGCTAATAAATGAGGCAGCATTATCTCTGCAGCATTGGAGGGAAGAAGGAACACTTAAGAGTAGTGCTTACAAGCTCTAAAGCAAAGAGTTTGCAAAATGCATTCTCTGCCTAGGAAACTGGCCACTGCATAGGTAGCTGGAAACTTCTGCAACAAGCAGTAATTAAAATTCTCTTTGTTCTTGAGAGCAGGGAAGATTTTTGCCAAGAAGTAAACTACGAGTTTCTTGTTTTTATGGTGATGAGAAAACCCGTTCAGACCTCATTCAGATGTCCTTTTTCATGTACATGTTCTATCCATGATTTTAATGGATAGAATATGTACCCATTTTAGTCTTTGGAGCTGTTCACATGTCCATAGATTTTTTTAAAGGCATTATGTCCTCAAAAAAATCATGGATATGTGTCCATTTTTTATCAGCATTAGGGTTGACAGTCACCCATACAAGTTTGTGGATCCATGATTAACATTGCAGTGTATAGGAGAAGCCTTGTAATTTATTTATTAATCCACACATTAAAAACACTGATGGTAAAAACTGACACATGGTAAACTATGATGAAATTAGGACCACTTTTTTGCCTATGTGAACAGACACGGATGTCTGAATGAAGCTTAAAGCTAGTCTTATATAGGAATCTTACCATATGATTCTGTTATTCAGTCCTATGCAGCAGACACCAGATATTATCATTCTCTTCAATATAATAACAATGGCATTTTATAGAAGCACAATTTTCTAGAATATTCTGCATTACCTGCAGTATCGTCTATTTACAATTGTGTCTCTCATAATTTGGTGTACAGATCAAATCGACCATCATCCTATAAAGTGCAACTTGGAATTCACAAGGAAAAAAGCTTTGAGCCTTCAAAACAGGTTCTAGATGTTGAGAAGTTATTTTTGGGACCTTCAAAAGCAGATATTGCTTTACTGAAGCTGAAAAGGTAACTGACATTCATCAACATTGTACATGGTAATACTCAATATGATGTCGAATGTTTACTGTCTTTGATGCTGTGAAGATTTATTCCATTACATTTTATTCCGTTTTTAGGCCTAGGGTATGACTTTTTGTAATGTAAAACTGAGCTCTTTGGCTGGAGTCACACACACCGTCTAAAAAATCGGACCGTTTTAGACGGCCGATAATCGCACAAATGTTTCCTGAACACTGATCCGTCTGTCATCCGATTTGAATGCGAGGATGCGATTTTCTCGCATCTGAGCGTACGTTTGACATCCGTCTGGCGAGATTTTGTCGGTGGCTAGCAAAACCGACATATAATGGATCCAAGTGAATAGTTTTTAAATCACAAAAGAAAGAATAGATATATACACATAGAATACATATATATACAGTACAGACCAAAAGTTTGGACACACCTTCTCATTCAAAGATTTTTCTGTATTTTCATGGCTATGAAAATTGTAGAATCACACTGAAGGCATCAAAACTATGAAGTAACACATGTGGAATTATACATTACACTTTACAAAAAAGTGTGAAACAACTGAAAATCTGTCTTATATTCTAGGTTCTTCAAAGTAGCCACCTTTTGCTTTGATTACTGCTTTGCACGCAGAAAAGGTGAACGGATGGACTCTACATGCCTGGTTCCCACCGTGAAGCATGGAGGAGGTGGTGTGATGGTGTGGGGGTGCTTTGCTGGTGACACTGTTGGGGATTTATTCAAAATTGAAGGCATACTAACCAGCATGGCTACCACAGCATCTTGCAGTGGCATGCTATTCCATCCGGTTTGCGTTTAGTTGGACCACCATTTATTTTTCAACAGGACAATGACCCAAACACACCTCCAAGCTGTGTAAGGGCTATTTGGCCAAGAAGGAGAGTTTTGGGGTGCTACACCAGATGACCTGGCCTCCACAGTCATCAGACCTGAACCCAATCAAGATGGTTTGGGGTGAGCTGGACCGCTCACCGCTTCAATTTTGAATAAATCCCCAACAGTGTCACCAGCAAAGTACTCCCACATCATCACACCACCTCCTCCATGCTTCACGGTGGGAACCAGGCATGTAGAGTCCATCCGTTCATCTTTTCTGCGTGCAAAGCAGTAATCAAAGCAAAAGGTGGCTACTTTGAAGAATCTAGAACATAAGACATATTTTCAGTTGTTTCACACTTTTTTGTAAAGTGTAATGTATAATTCCCCATGTGTTAATTCATAGTTTTGATGCCTTCAGTGTGATTCTACAATTTTCATAGTCATGAAAATACAGAAAAATCTTTGAATGAGAAGGTGTGTCCAAACTTTTGGTCTGTACTGTATATACTGTAAATATGTCATTGAAACATACATATATACATATATTTATAGTTCATACACTTCTACATAGTATAATAGCCGCTAATTCAATTGCCGGCTTTTGTAAAATTACAGAACCCAACATGAAATGACACATGGTTTACATACAGTTAACCATGTCATTTCATGTAGTTTGATATATGGTTTTCACTAACAATTACATGAGTGTATGTGTGCAAAATTTCATACATGTAGGGGTTAATTAAATGTGTAAATTCATTTAAAAAAAAAATGCGTGGGCTCCCGCGGTATTTTCTCAACCAGACAGACAAAGCCAGCGAGTGGGGGCAGATAATAATAGCCTAGGGAGGGTGCATTTATTTTGTGCCCCCCCTGGCTACTAACATCTGCCCATGCTGTAATCCTTCACAAAGGGTTAACATGTTTACTGCGGGGACCGGAGCTAATGCTGCCATCCTCGCAGTAAACCCCCGAATGAATGAGTTCCTCTCCCGGCTGACAGGAGAGGAAGTGATTAGCTGGGAAGCTTAATTGATTGTTTCCCAGGCTAATCAGTTCAGTTCAGGTCAGCCTGCAAGGATGGCAGCATTAGCTCCGGTCCCCGAAGTAAACATGTTAACCCTTTGTGAAGGATTACAGAGTGGGACCTGAGTGAGCACCGGATAGGTAAGAATAATGTTGTTTTATTTTTTTTTTATTACAGGAGAACAAGGGAATCGAAGGAATACCAGTACAATAAAAGATGATCAAAAACTGTGTGTTTATTTCATTAAAATGATTTTTAATTAATGTGTGCGTGTTTTTTTTTATTTCATACAATAGGATTAATAATTGAGAGTTGTCTAATTGACAACTCTCAATTATTAACCTGGCTTAAAGTCACCTTCCAATAGCAAGGTGGCTTTAACCCATTATTAACCCATTAGCCACCGCTACAGGGCAATGGGAATAGACAGGCTAAGTGCCAGAAAGGGCGCATCTAATTTTAGGTTTGCTTTTTCTGGGGTGGCTGGAGGCAGATGTTAGTAGCCAGGGGGGGCACAAAATAAATGCACCCTCCCTAGGCTATTATTATCTGCCCCCCACTCGCTGGCTTTGCCTGTCTGGTGGAGAAAATATAGCGGGAGCTTGCGCATTTTTTTTTCAACGAATTTACACATTTAATTAACCCCTACATGTATGAAATGTTGCACACATACACTCATGTAATTGTTAGTGAAAACCATATATCAAACTACATGAAACGACATGGTTAACTGTATGTAAACCATGTGTCATTTCATGTCGGGTTCTGTAATTTTACAAAAGCCGACAATTGAATTAGCGGCTATTATACTATGTAGAAGTGTATGAACTATAAATATATGTATATATATATGTCTCAATGACATGTTATATATATATATATATATATATATATATATATGTATTCTATGTGTGTTTATGTTTGCTTTCTATTCTTTATTAAACCAGTCAGTGTGATTTTACAGTATAGCCGGGGATGACTTGCCAGCTTTTCTAAAGGACACTGGTGCGATTTTCTCGCAAGTCACACGTGTGGTCCGTGTGTAATCCAATTTTTCATCGCACCCATAGACTTGCATTGGCGATTGTCGACCGACAATCGGTGACAATCGCAGCATGCTGCGATTGTCTCGCTCCGAGGAAAACGGACGATAAAAAATCAGATGCTGGGAGCTGCTTTATAGATTAACATTGGTCCGACTGCAATGCGATATTTCATCGCTTTGCAGTCGTCCGATTTTGTCGCCAGTGTGACCCCGGCCTTAGGAGAAGAAGTTATAAGTACAAAATGATAAACCTATTTAAAAACAAACTATATTTATTCTTTCAGTCGGTGGATTTAAATTGTCACCAAATATACAATAAATGCATTACATGTCCATTGATTAATATATATTTAAAGGCAAAGAGGCAAAAAGAACTACATACAACCTACTATCACTCTATAGCAGGTTACTACTAGTAAGTGAGCACTATTAGCTTATACTAACACTTTGGTAGCTTTATAGTCAGTAAATTGAATAAATGTGTACTATGCTATACAGGTGACAAAATATAGGGGGGCAAACTCATGGCCCTTTACAAAACTGATCTACAGGTACAGATCTAGAGCTGCAATGAGCTGCATTTACATTGGGCAGCATATTTAGTTGATGGATTGACATAATCAAAAGTTGTTACCCATCCACTGGATCACAAAAACTGGGCTTTGCAGAGCCCCATCTTAAAAGAAGTGGATGCGCAAATGCTTGACCTTCTTTATATTCATTTCATGACACTGCAAGAAATATCCAAGGACTTTACTTGGCTTTCCTCAGCAATAAATGGAAATGAGTTTGAGCCTACATACCTCTGCTCAATTCTCTGCAGAGCTTGTTTCTCAGGATCTATGGCCCTCTGGTCACCGACTCACCAAGAATCTGATTGTTACGTATAGGGGTCAGCTTTAACTTGTAAAGAATTGTACCCCCCCCATACATAATGTTCCTTAAGATCAGTTTTGCAGACCAGACAATCTCAGTTCTAGGAGTTTATTTTGAAATTTTAAAAAGCAAATTATATAGCCCAAATGTTCTGATCGGAAGCATAAATCTAATGCCATTTTGTTCTACAGCCCAGCTATAATAACAGATGAAGTTCTACCAGCTTGTCTACCACCTCATAATTATGTGGTACCAGATAAATCAGAATGTTATGTTACCGGATGGGGGAAACTCAAGGTAAATATGCTGTGCTGAAGTTTTTAGGATAGTCATGTTGCAGACCATTGTTATTCAGTAATTTGCTGCTTTTTTAATTTATTTCATTGCAATTAAAAACAGTTTATACATTTTGGACTTTACATAGATAATATCACTATATAATTATCATAACTATTAAAATGAATATGTCAGCACAGAATGACTGTTCAAATTAAGTACAAGTGCACCCTTGGTGTGGTCAAACAATACAGTTGCTTGTTTCCCATCTATCTCCAAGCTTCCTTGTCTTCAATGAATTCGATTTTCCTATTCCTGACATAAATGACAGTTGGTTCTCATAAAGTTCTATGAGAGGGGAGGTGGGAGGATGTATACCCGAACACAAACATTTTGCTGAATGCTAAAAACATTTTTTTGATTTTTTTTTTTCATATCAAGACCTTTATTAAAAATACAGATAAGAACATAGTAAACGTGCAATTTTCACACTGGCCACTGAGGCTTTGATGTACTCATACTTCCTGCTCTTTCAGGAAGAGTTTTAAGTAAGGCCTCTTTCACATTTCCGGGGGCGCCTGCGGCGCCCCCGGCATTTTGCCGCAGCGCCGCATCTGAAAATCTGATGCGCCGCATGCGGCTTTTTTCGCATTGACATGCATTAGCGCCGGATGGCGCCGCATGGCAATGCGTTGCATGCGGTTTTGTCCAGATGCGGCGCAAATGTACATTGCGGCGTCCGGAAAAAACGCTGCATGTAACGTTTTTTGTTTTTGCCGGATGGTTTCTTATCTCTCCAAGCATCAGAAACCATCCGGCAAAAAAACGCATTTTGGCCGCCGGAAGTGTGAAAGGTTTTCACATGCGGCGCTGCGGCAAAATGCCGGGGGCGCCGCCAGGCGCCCGCCGGAAATGTGAAAGAGGCCTAAGGCTCCTTATCAAAGACAGGATTACAATGACAGGTATCAGCTCTACACATAAATAACAATAATTTCTCAATATATAATAAATCATTGATCCATTCAAATAAAGTACATATCACCTACAGAGTCAAGCAAAGGAGCATTGCAATCCAAATATCTACAAATATATCAAAATGTATTAAAGTTCATACAAATACAGCAAAAACCTGTTAATCGTAAAATCAATACATACCATTGACAGCAATACAAAAACAAAAAAAACATCAGTGATTCTTTTGCAAATCCATATGTTGAGGTAAATTGTGCATATTGGGTCATATAAAGTTTACCAAAAGTTTATAGCACATTACCAACCATATGAACCAGCAAACGGGGTAACTACAATAATCGCTATAATAACTGCAAAGATATCCATATATCTCGTATCACAATGGGATCACATGGACTACATCATAATGGAAAATTATCTGCACAATACTTCCAATGAGTTTTGCTATACTAGCTAATTACCTGTTGCCATTGTGGAGGAGAAGAGACCCACTCCTGCACACCTCGACGTGCGTTTCACCGCCACCTATAATTTCGTCAGGACACAGGCGGCAGTGAAATGTAAAAAACAATGTATCTTTATACAGAATGCCTAGTTGAATATTATTCTTCTATCCTTCAGTTCGGTGGAATAACTTTGGTTTACTGTGTGAATATATGTACTGTACTTTCCGCAATACTTATATATTTTGGCTCTATGAACCTTTTCTGTATCAGATTTCCTAAGAATTACATGAAAAATTCTAATACCGTATACCTGATAGAAAAATTATATACTCTAAGTACAAGTAATAACAATATGTGTGATACTTTCAGGCAGTGGTAAAGAAGGTGTTCTTAAAGAAGCTGGTTTCCCTGTGATTGAAAACAAAGTATGTAACAGTCCTGAATACCTAAATGGTAGAGTTTCAATCCGGGAGCTGTGTGCTGGGAATATCCAGGGAGGAGTGGACAGCTGTCAGGTATGAAGCATTAGAAAACTGTTAAAGTTCAAGAGAGGCTGTAAATGTTCAGCAGTAAAAAATCCACCTTGGGTTCTATTTTATTGCAGATGTTATTTCTGAACTGATGTGTATGCCAAAGATTTCACTCTTTGTTTGATTTACCATATACAGCTCTGGTAAAAATTAAGAGACCACTGCACAGTTTTATAAAAATCAGCTTCTCTTCATGTCTGACAGCCTTTCCATTCCAGTGTCAGTTGAATTCCAACCAGAGTACACCTCATTCTACTTAATGTGCTTCTGATTAGGCGATCACCTTAACCAAATCTTATTTAACGAAGGAAAGCATAAAAAACACTGCTGTGATGTTCACAATTCTCTTGCAATAGGACAAGCTGGATGGCAAAACAAGTGCTAGAAATATCCCAAAAGTAATAGGAATTAAAAAATAACTTTTAACCATGCCAAAGGAGTTGAAAAGAAACGTCTTGAGTGAGGAAAAGAAGGGCTCAGTTCTGGTTTTAGTAGCAGAGGGATACAGTGAGCATCATGTTGCCTCCATCCTTAAAATTTCTAAGATGGCAGTCCATTACAACAAGGTCAAGGTGCAGACATAGGGGACAACAAAGCTACAGATGGGCAGAGGGAGAAAACGACTCTCCACTGACCGGGATTACCGTCATCTTATTCGAATGTCACTCAGCAACAGCAGGATGACATCAAGTGACCTACAAAAGGAATGGCAAATTGCAGCTGGGGTGAAGTGCACGGCAAGAAAAGTTCGTAACAGGCTCCTAAAGGCAGGGCTCAAGTCATGTAAAGCTAGAAAAAAGGAGAGTCAGGCTGAAGTTTGCCAAAGACCATAAGGATTGGACCATAGAGGACTGGAGTAAGGTAATCTTCTCTGATGAGTCTAATTTTCAGATTTGCCCAACACCTGGTCGTCTAATGGTTAGACAGAGACCTGGAGAGGCGTACAAGCCACAATGTCTTGCGCCCACTGTGAAATTTGGTGGAAGATCGGTGATGATCTGCAGATACTTCAGCAAGGCTGGAATTGGGCAGGTTAATCTTTGCAAAAGACGTATGAATCAAGCCACATACAAGGTTATCCTGGAAAAACAGTTGATTCCTTCTGCTCAGGCAATGTTCCCCATCTCTGAGGACTGTTTTTTCCAGCAGGACAATGCGCCATGCCACACAGCTAGGTCAATCAATGTGTGGATGAAGGACCACCACATCAAATCCCTTTCATGGCCAGCCCAATCTCCAGACTTGAACCCCATTGAAAACCTCTGGAATGTAATCAAGAGGAAGATGGATAGTCACAAGCCATCAAACATAGAAGAACTGCTTAAATTTTTGTACCAGGAGTGGCAAAAGGTCACCCAAAATCAGTGTGAAAGACTGGTGGAAAGCATGCCAAGACGCATGAAAGCTGTGATTAAAAATCATGGTTATTCCACAAAATATTGATTTCTGAACTCTTCCTACATTAAAACATTAGTATTGTTGTTTCTAAATTATTATGAACTTGTTTTCTTAGCATTATTTGAGGTCTGCAAGCACTGCATTGTTTTATTATTTTGACAATTTCTCATTTTCTGAAAATAAATACAAAATGTATTGCTTGGAATTTTGGAGACATGCTGTCAGTAATTTATAGAATAAAAGAGCAATTCACATTTTATTCAAAAATATACCTATAAAAGAGAAAAATCTGACAAATTGAAAATTTTGCAGTGGTCTCTTAATTTTTGCAAGAGCTGTATATCTATTGGAAGTTGTGACTGCCTCCTTTTCAGACTGAGCACTCATCCAATCAACCTAATGCTATTTTTAATAAATATTAGATCCTAACTGCCCTTCATAATTGTAGGCTTTTAGCCCGAGAGAGGCAGGTTTGATAAATATTAGGTGTATGGTTCCATCAAAGAAAGATCACCTTGTCATGAGTGGCGGGCTCACATGCACTGGCCAATTTATAAGCTAGATACCTTCATTTTTATAAGTATATTCTGTATAGCAGTAATGCATCCAAACTTCATATATTCAGTGTTTTCATAGACGCTGGCTCTGACAGAGTTATGTTGTATTCTTTTGTATCATATTAGCATTTTAGTATCACTTATATGTAATACTGATTACCTACATACTTACAGTAGGTACGGAAAGTATTCATACCCCTATAAATTTTTCACTCTTTGTTTCATTGCAGCCATTTGGTAAATTTAAAAAAGTTCATTTTTTTCTCATTAATGTACACTATGCACCCCATCTTGACTGAAAAAAAACAAACCCTTTGCTCAGTATTGAGTAGAAGCACCGTTTGAGCTAGTACAGCCATGAGTCTTCTTGGGAATGATGCAACAAGTTTTTCACACCTGGATTTGGGGATCCTCTGCTATTCTTCCTTGCAGATCCTTTCCAGTTCTGTAAGGTTGGATTGTGAACATTGGTGGATAGCCATTTTCAGGTCTCTCCAGAGATGCTCAATTGGGTTTAGGTCAGGGCTCTGGCTGGGCCAGTCAAGAATGGTCACAGAGTTGTTCTGAAGCCACTCCTTTGTTATTTTAGCTGTGTGCTTAGGGTCATTATCTTGTTGGAAGGTGAACCTGCAGCCAAGTCTGAGGTCCAGAGCACTATGGAAGAGGTTTTCATGCAGGATATCTCTGTACTTGGTCGCATTCATGTTTCCTTCAATTACAACCAGTCGTCCTGTCCCTGCAGCTGAAAAACACCCCCATAGCATGATCCTGCAACCACCATGTTTCACTGTTGGGATTGTATTGGGCAGGTGATTAGCAGTGCCTGGTTTTCTCGACACATATCGCTTATCACCAAATAGTTCTATTTTCATCTCATCAGACCAGAAGAATCTTATTTCTCATAGTCTGGGAGTCCTTCATGTGTTTTTTAGCAAACTCTGTGCGGGCTTTCATATCTCTTGTACTGAGGAGAGGCTTCCGTCAGGCCACTCTGCCATAAAGGCCTGACTGGTGGAGGGCTGCAGTGATAGTTGACTTTGTGGAACTTTCTCCCATCTCCCTACTCCATCTGTGGAGCTCAGCCACAGTGATTTTGGGGTTCTTCTGTATCTCTCCCACTAAGGCTCTTCTCCCATGATTGTTCAGTTTGGCTGGACGGCCAGGTCTAGGAAGACTTGTGGTGGTCCCAAACTTCTTCCATTTATGGATTATGGAGGCCACTGTGCTCTTAGGAACCTTGAGTACTGCAGAAATTCTTTTGTATCCTTGGCTAGATCTGTGCCTTGCCACAATTCTGTCTCTGAGCTCCTTGTCCATTTCCTTTGACCTCATGATTCTCATTTGGAATGACATGCATTGTGAGCTGTGAGGTCTTATATAGACAGGTGTGCACCTTTACAAATCAAGACCTATCAGTTTAATTAAACATAGCTGGACTCCAATGAAGGAATAGAACCATCTCAATGAGGATCACAAGGAAATGGACAGCATGTGACTTAAATATGAGTGTCTGAGAAAAGGGCTTGAATACTTTTGACCATGTGACATTTCAGTTTTTCTTGATTATTAAATTTGCAAAAATTTCTACATTTCTGTTTTGTTTTCACTCAAGAAGGGGTACAGAGTGTACATTGATGAGAAAAAAATGAACTTTATTGAATTTACCAAATTGCTGCAATGAAACAAAGAGTGAAAAATTTAAAGCAGTCTAAATACTTTCCGTACCCACTGTACACATAACACACTGATGCCATTTCACTGAGGATTGTGGATCCATATTACAGATGTTTACCAATATGCTCATGTCAAATAAGCGTAACAGGCAGGAATCACATCACATTTTTGGTCTCAGCTTAGCGTGTATGCCAGTAAAAGCTCCAGATGTACAAGTATGTCCTTTTGGTCATTGTTGGACAGGCATGCTGCAAAAATAAAGATATGGAGTACAGTAATAGACTATGCTGTTCCATATAGTGGTATCCTGTAAAAACTTAAGGTTTGTATTTTTTTGTATGTCACTGGTTGAAGACCTCTATTTAATGAGCGAGTAAATTTTTTTAAATTTAAATATTGATAAGTCTTTATCAGCAAAGAAATAAATCTTTGTAATATACTTAATTTCCCTATCTTGCTTTCTCTTCTCTCAAAGGCTTTGATAAAAGGACTGTTTAAACTGCCTTGTTCATGTATTGGTTGCAGCTGTTTTGAACTGCAAGCTTATCAGCCATCTGTACTCCTGTGTTAGCTTCTCTTCTCTCCTCTAGCAAGTTTATACTCTTCTTACAAACACTCACTCTATCTGAGCATAGGATAGGGGAACAGAGAAGCTCACATCAGGGTATGACTATTTGTTCAAAACAGGTGCTGCAAGTACATGAACAAAGCAGTTGAATCAGTCCTCTCATCATGGAATTTGGGAGAATAGAATTCAAGACAAAATAATAGAGTATATTACAAAGATTCATAAATTTACAAAGAAAAATCAATAATTAAACTATTTACTCTTTCATATGTATGTCAGAACTGAGAAGCTTTAATTGGCATATGTCAAATGGAGGCTATAAACATGAAATGAACAGAGCATTAGATTGATTTTGTCTATTCAAACTTGTCCTGTAGTTATTATAATGCATTGTTTTTTTTGTTGAAACTGGTTTACTTTGTCTTACAGGGTGACAGTGGTGGGCCACTATCCTGTTTTGATGGAGAAAAGTATATTTTGCAAGGGGTTACTTCCTGGGGTCTTGGTTGTGCAGTCGCAATGAAGCCAGGTGTATATGTACGTGTCTCCATGTTTATACCATGGATTGAAAATACCATAAAGGAAAATTAATTAATTAATATTATGTTTGTGCTTCTCTTATGGAGGGAAGTGACAAGTTAAATTTTAATGAATAAAAAACAACTTTGTATCTACTGCTTTTATATATGCTTTTGACAAAGGAATCCACTTCTACAAATGTTTTATCAGGCTGATGTGCACAAATACACACAACTTCATACTTGTGCTGATTTCTCTTTTTATAGCCCTTAATGAGATTACTTTTCCTTGTACAGACTGATATTTTGCTGAAGGGTGTGTGGTCCTGTCTCTGGTGCCACCTGAGTGATATGTTCCCAGCTCAACATGTAGATTTTTTGTAGGTTCTTCTCTCTCTCCTCAAAGCTCGCGGGCTTCCCTCTCATTTCCTTTTTACCTCTACAGATTCTGGGTCCTGTACTTCCTTTCTATTATTACTGTCAGTTTTATTTTACACAAATAATACAAGCTGAAATACAAAATGAAGGTTTATGTCCAGTGTTCTGAACTCTCAGTAATAAGTAGATTTCAATGTTTAATAGGAAGATAAAAAGAAAAGACAAAAAAGATTGAAATGGAGGTACATACCATAAGATAAATGGTAAGAAACAAGGGTAGGGTTAGGCCAAAAGGCATCAAGGAAATCGTTATTATGGTCGTAACTTCTTCAGGCTCCTAGGAAGTTGATTGTGCTGTACTTCTTTTCTAATTCTTGTACTGCCAAATATAACTATCCCTAACACTGACTTTAACAAAGAATAAAGCATGTAGGGTGGCTGCAAACTAAGCACAGAAGCAAAGCAGCATCACAGCTTGTTAGGCACAGGAGTTGCCTAGATTCTACTGCTGTCAAATGCTACTATATTTTAATGTAGAATGTTTAGAAACTTTGGGATTTAGAAAGCAAATAACAAACATCACTAAAAACAAAATATAGACAAGTAAAATCTAACCTATAGTAAATAATGTTAAAAGTTAAAAAGGCTATACACACTTATCCAACTGGACCATCAGTCAGCAACTATTGAGATGACACACTTTCCCTGTCATCGCTATTTGGATAGATGACACCAGAAAACTTTAAAAATATTATTGTTTCTTTTTAGGTAACTTTTGATTCCAAGTGAAAAGAGTTTACATAAAAATATTATAATATTATAAATTATAAATTATAATGAAAAGACTAATAGTGACAGACTTGAACAAAGGTGAGAGCGTCGTGCCCTTACAGGTTTACATTCTACAGGACAATGGAGAAGGAGAAAATAGGTTAGGGGTTTGTGGGAGCCAGGGCTGACGTTAGGGGCAGGCAGACCAGACAGCTGCCTAGGGCCCCCGCTGCCCCAGAGGCCCCCAGCTAGCGGCACATCACGCAGCCACTATGGGGCCCCTGTGAGGCAGGGGGGCCCGCCAGCCCCAGCGCCGACTCCCCCGCTGCCACATTGAACTATACCGGCGTCTGTCGGTACAGTTCAAAGCAATGATAGAGGAGAAAGCAACAGTTGATGCTCCCTCCCCATCATTCCCCGCTCTGCCTCTAACATGGTGGGTGCGCGATGACTCATCGCGCACTCACTGTGTGACAGGCAGAGCAGCCGCTGAGACAGGAGCCGGGAGCAGCATGGGCACGAGGAGAGGTGAGGATTGTGTGTTTTTTTTAAATATCAGTAAGTACTGGACTGTGGGGCCATTCTCGGGGGGGAGAGGGGAGATGTGGGCTGTGTATATACTATGTGGGCTACTGGGCTGTGGTATATACTATATGGGCTACAGGGCTGTGCTATATACTATGTGCATACTGGGCTGTGCTATATACTATGTGGGCTACAGGGCTGTGCTATATACTATGTGGGCTACTGAGCTAGGGGCTACATTATACTATATGAGGCGGCTACATTGTATTCTATGGGGGCTGCATTATATTCTCTGGGGGGCTAGATTATATTGTATTGGGGCTTCATTATACTTTATGAGGGGGCTACATTATATTCTATGGGGATGCATTATACTATATGAGGAGGGCTACATGATTGTATTCTATGGAGGGGCTACATTATACTATATAAGGGGGCTGCATTATATTCTATGGAGGGGCTGCATTATATTCTATGGGGGATTACATTATATTCTGTGGAGTGGCTGCATTATACTCTGTGGGGTGGTTGCATTATACTCTATGGGGTGGCTGCATTATACTCTGTGGGGTGGCTGCATTATGCTCTAAGGGGTGGCTGCATTATACTATATGTGGGCTGCATTATACTATATCAAGAACTATGGGGAATACATTATAATATATGAAGAACTATGGGGTGCATTATACTATGGGAAATGAATTATACTACATAGATGACTATGGCAGTGCATTATACTATATGGGGCACTATGAGGAGTGTACTATATGGAGGACTGAGTGTATTTTAATATATGGAAGACTATGAGGAGTGTATTATACTATATAGAGGACTGAGTAGTGTATTATGCTATACAGAGGACTGAGTGTATTTTAATTTATGGAGGACTATGAGGAGTGTATTATACTATATGGAGGACTGAGTAGTGTATTATACTATATGGAGGACTGAGTGTATTTTAATATGTGGAGGGCCATGAGGAGTGTATTATACTATATGAGGACTATGGGAAGTGTATAATACTATATGGAGGACTGAGGAGTGTATTTTAATATATGGAGGACTATAGGGAGGGTATTATACTATATGGAGGACTATGGGGAGTGTATTATACTATATGGAGAACTATGGGCATATATTATATGGAGGCCTATGATGTGTGCATTTTACAATATGGAGGTCTGTGGTACACATTATAATATATGGAGGACTATGGGTTGTATTATGCTAAACAAGCAAAATGCTGCATATTCATGGAGTGGTTGGATTGTTTATGCCGGAACAAAAATCATTGTTCTCAGCAGCACATCGCTGGTGTAAACTGTAGATGTGCTGCTGATAACATGATAATGTATGGGGATCTATTAGTGATTGTTCTGTCCCCATCATTATTCTTCAGACGGTGGAAAGAGGCCAGAAACAAGTGTTGAACAACTTCCATATTGTCGATCACACTCATTTAGCGGCCTGAACTCAGCGCATGTAAATACAACCGAAATGCTTCTGTGTGATGTGCACTATGTTAGTATTTGGGGCCCCATTTTAAACTTTGCCTAGGGCCCCACTTTGCCTAAAACCGGTCCTGGTGGCAGCTTTAGTGGTGGTGAAGGCAGGGGGTCTTTCAAGCTGTAAGCTTTGAGAAAGAGATGGGTTTTCAAGTTTTGTTTGAATGTTATGACTGTTGGAGATGATTGAATGTGTTGGGGCACGGAATTCTAGAGTATGGGGGATGTTCAAGAAATGTTTTGAAGGCAATTGGGTAAGGAACATATGAGGGTCATAGTTGCCAACTGTCCAGAAATTTCAAGACAATCCGTAAAAATAGGGCACTTTTTTGCCTTGTCCGTAAAAATAATTTAAGGCGTCTGTGATTTTTTTGAAGAAACTTGTACAGATTATTTTGACTGTAATTATCATTATTTCACAGTTCATAGTGATGACAGCTGATGTTTTCATATCGGAATTATGGTCTGCAGACATGTATCAGTTATAATCTTAATGACTTTTTTATTGTTTTACAATGTGTTCATAAAAAATATTGTCTGTCCATGATTTTTTGATAACCTGTCCTGAAAAAATAAAAAGTTAAGTTGGCAATCCTGAATTGAGGGTGGATTAGAGAAGGAGTTCTTGTGAGAACCAGAGATTGTGTAGAAAAATACTGAGAGATTAGTTTGGAGATATATGGGAGAGACAGATTTTGGATGGCTTTGTAAATTAAGGGTATGCCACACTAAACAATATCGCTAACGGGATCGCTAAAAAACGTCACTATTTAGCGATCCCGTTAGCGATATTGTTCAGTGCGGCAGCTTCCAGCGACGAGCTTCCTGCTGTGATCTCGCTCGTCGCTGGAATCGTTCCGGACCCTATTTCTCGTCGGCGCTCCCGCTGGGTAAGTATCTAATCGCTGTGTGGCACCTTTTTTAGCGATTTAGCGGTACTTTTGTACCGCTAAAGTCGTTAAGAAGATCGCTAACGGCGATAGCGTCGTTAACTATATCGCTAAATGCGGCAGCATTTAGCGATATAGAAACAATCCCGCTAGCGATCTCATTAGTATGCAACGCTAACGAGATCGCTAGCGGGATAGCTTAGTGTGGCAGTACCTTTAGTGTCAGTAGTTTAACCTTTATCTGTTGGTAAACTGGGACTCAATGAAGAGATTTGCAGAGCAAAGAGAGGGAGGAGTAGCAAGAGTTGAGGTGGATTAATCTGGCAAATATATTCTATTGATTTGACTATAGTCAAGGTAAAATTCATCTGATTCACACTATACACATTTCCCATTTGATCAATAGTCATAGCAGTACTGCTGTTAATACATAATTAACATACATGAAATGATAAAAGTTTCACTGCTTCCATAAATGTTAGTCCAAAAAATTTACAAAATTTACTGTCTCAATGCATTTCTGATTCTATAGCAGGACGGTGTCACATAATGACTAGAAACTGTGGACACCTACCCAATCCCTCAAACTATGGGTTCCCTGGTCTATCCCTGGCCCCCGGATTACTACAGAAGGTGGAGACACCGGAGTCACATATCTTACTATGCAAATATATTAACCCTTATATGTGCCCACCCCACCCAGGGAGGTGTGAGGCTTAAGTGTATAGGATAATACTAACAGGACAAACAAGGGAACACTGACAGGCATAAATGAAAATTACAGTCATACAAAATACACTCACCAAACTACAGAGTGGGAAGGTGAAACTAAATAGGAGAGGATGAGGATGAACACACAAACTCCACTCAAGTATTTCCTGAATGACCCTCTAAACGCCTACTCCAAATACAAACTTCACCTCCAACCCCTAACCAAGTGTGGAGAAATGGGGGGTCAGTGGGTGCCCTAGTCCGCTACCCAAAACCGCATGGACAAAGGATCATCCTACCAAATTGCAGCGCTCCTTTTACAGTGAGCCTAATACTACTCAGACAACACAGGGTGAGGGTAAAACAGTGTGGCAATACTTTATTGAAATACAAAACAGCAAACAACACATAGAACAGTCTCAACAAAATACCAAAGATGGTGCAAAATTACAGAGTCCTTCTGCTGACTCGCTGTGATAAGAGCAACTGTGACTTCAGAGCTTCCAGGGCCAACTACCTGACTTGTGGCATGCACAGAGAGGAGGTAACAGCAAACCTGGGGAGCTGACAGTCCATTGATGTACAAGGCCAGTTGACCGGAGGGTCACAACCTGGCTTCTCTGAACATCTCCATAGAGCCAGTTGAGCAGTGGGTCCGGATCCTGGCTTTCCCAAATGTAACCATGTTGCTCAGGTAACCGATGGGTTCACATCCTGACTACTCGACACGTATCCATGAGCTCACTGATGGTCCATGGAGAAGATCTGTATTCTTTCAACTGTGGCTGCGGTCCCCTAAGCTTACATCCTGTAGAATGTCAAATCTGTGTCCCTTATGATGTAGTCTTGATGTCCTGGCTGCTGTCCTGTAGAGTGTTCCTGGCTGTGGTTTTGTAAATCGTCTCTGGTTCGTTAGATGTCTGGATGTATGGATGTATATGTTTGCAGAGACATATCCCTTTTTACAGTTCACAACTTTTCTTCAAGCCATTATTAACAGGTCAATAGGAAGGGGTGATGAGATTAACTCACATTGTTTATTTAGTTTATCCTTCATTGTTTGTAAGTGAACAAACTGCATGGCGTGGTATAAAGTGTAATCAGCATATCAGCAAATATCATTGCTCAGTGACCTTGCATCACTGTTTTGCAAAAATAACAGTACAATAAACTACAGGAGCTAATGTAAGAGGTAAATATCAACAATTTATCATTTTACAAATATCAATTCAACCTACAACAAGAGTCAATATCAAGATAAAAGTCTATGCCTCTTTCTTACTGAAAATAGACTTCTGGATAAATAAGATTAAATGCTATGTCATCATACAAGGCAGTAAGAACTAACACTGGCAATTCCCAAGTGCCAGTGGCCAGCATAAATATATAGCAGAGGGGAGTGGCCAACACTCAACAGCTGAAACAATCCAGGTTGGAGAGCTCCAGGAGATCAACTGCACTAATTAACCCTTGCAGTGCCAGCAAGGAAAAAGACTGCACTGTTTAATAAAATGGTGAAGCATTCTAATCAGTTCAGTGAAATTTGTGAATCCAGACACCGCGATTTATGGCCCCTCTCTGTTGCGGTATTCCTGTGACAGGCAGTTGATCTGGAGTTTTAATAATAGAATAGAAGCTGCTACATTTATTTTGTAATTAATTTAATGGTTACACCTCATGGTATTTGCAATAGCTCTTAATTTACTGTAATGCAAATTCACTGTAATGCCTCTACAAGAATTGTATATACAGTATTTGTAGAACATACTGTTTTGAATAACTGTTTTACTGATTTAGCGTAATTCTGTAGTACTTCATACATTGGAATGATTCATGTTAACCCTTCACCCCCAAGGGTGGTTTGCATGTTAATGACCGGGCCAATTTTTACAATTCTGACCACTGTCTCTTTATGAGGTTATAACTCTGGAACGCTTCAACGGATCTTCGCGATTCTGAGATTGTTTTCTCATGACATATTGTACTTCATGTTAGTGGTAAAATTTTTCGATATAACTTGCGTTTATTTTTGAAAAAAATGCAAATATGGCGAAAATTTTTAAAATTTTGCAATTTTCAAAATTTGAATTTTTATTCCCTTAAAACAGAGAAATATATCACACAAAATAGTTAAGAAATAACATTTCCAACATGTCTACTTTACATCAGCACAATTTTGGAACCAAAATGTTTTTTTGTTAGGAAGTTATAAGGGTTAAAAGTTGACCAGCGATTTCTCATTTTTACAACAAAATTTACAAAGCCATTTTTTTTAGGGACCACCTCACATTTGAAGTCACTTTGAGGGGTCTATATGGCAGAAAATACCCAAAAGTGACACCATTCTAAAAACTGCACCCCTCAAGGTACTCAAAACCACATTCAAGAAGTTTATTAACCCTTCAGGTGCTTCACAGTAACTAAAGCAACGTGGAAGGAAAAAATGAATATTTTACTTTTTAGCCACAAAAATGATCTTTTACAAACTTTTTTTTTATTTTCACAAGGGTAAAAGGAGAAAATGGACAGATAAGGTTGTTATGCAATTTCTCCTGAGTACGCCAATACCCCATATGTGGGGGGAAAACCACTGTTTGGGCACACGGCAGAGCTCGTAAGGGAAGGAGCGACGTTTGACTTTTTCAAACTAAAATTGGCTGGAATTTAGATTGGATGCCATGTCGCGTTTGGAGAGCCCCTGATGCGCCTAAACAGTGGAAACCCTCCACAAGTGACACCATTTTGGAAACTAGACCCCCTAAGGTACTTATCTAGATCTGTTGTGAGCACTTTGAACCCTCAAGTGTTTCACAAAAGTTTATAAAGCCTGGGTGTGAAAAAAAAAAATCAATTTTCCACAAAAATGATTTTTTAGTCCCAAATTTTTGAATTTTCCCAAGGAAATTGGACCCCAAAAGTTGTTGTCCAATTTGTCCTGAGTACGCTGATACCCCATATGTGGGGGGGGGAAACTGTTTGGGCGCACGGCAGGGCTTGGAAAGGAAGTAGTAACGTTTTGGAATGCAGACGTTAATGGGGGTCATGTTCCGTTTGCAGTACCCCAGATGAGCCTAAACAGTGGAAACCCCCCACAAGTGACCCCATTTTGGAAACTAGACCCCCTAAAGAACTTATCTAGATCTTTGGTGAGCACTTTGAACCCCCAAGTGCTTCACACAAGTTTATAATGCCCGGGCATGAAAATAAAAAATCCTATTTTTTTCCCACAAAAATTATCTTTTAGTCACTAATTTTTTATTTTCCCAAGGGTAACAGGAGAAATTGGACCACATAAGTTGTTGTACAATTTGTCCTGAGTATGCTGATACCCATATGTGGGGGGGAACCACTGTTTGGGCGCATGGCAGAGCTCGGAATGGAAGGAGCACCATTTGACTTTTTCCAACCAAAATTGGCTGGAATTGAGTTTGGATGCCATGTTGCATTTGGAGAGCCCCTGATGTGCCTAAACAGTGGAAACCCCCACAAATGACCCCATTTGGGAAACTAGACCCCCTAAGGAACTTATCTAGATTTTTGATGAGCAATTTGAACCCCCAAGTGCTTCACACAAGTTTATAACGTAGAGCCGTAAAATTTAAAAATCATATTTTTTCCACAAAAATGATCTTTTCACCCCAATTTTTATTTTTCCAAGGGTAATAAGACTCCAAAAGTTATTGTGCAATTTGTCCTGAGTGCGCTGATACCCCATATGTGGGGGTAAACCACTGTTTGGGTGCATGGCAGAGCTTGGAAGGGAAGGAGCGCCGTCTGACTTTTTCAACGCAGAATTGGCTGGACGCCATGTCGTGTTTGGAGAGCTCCTGATCTGCCTAAACAGTGGAAACCCCATAAATGACACCATTTTGGAAACTAGACCCCTCAAGGAACTTATCTAGATGTGTGGTGAGAACTTTGAACCCCCAGGTGTTTCACTAAAGTTTATAACGTACAGCCGTAAAATAAAAAATCTTTTTTTTTTTTTTACAAAAATGATTTTTTCGCCCCCAATATTTTATTTTCACAAGGGTAACAGAAGAAATTGGAACGCAAAAGTTGTTGTCCAATTTGTCCTGAGTACACTGATACCCAATATGTGGGCGAAAACTACTGTATGGGCACACGTCGGGGCTCGGAAGGGAAGTAGTGACGTTTTGGATTGCAGACTTTGATGGAATGGTCTGGGTGCGTCATGTCGCATTTGGAGAGCCCCTGATGCGCCTAAACAGTGGAAACCCCCACAAGTGACCCCATTTTGGAAAATAGACCCCACAAGGAACTTATCTAGATGTGTGGTGAGCAATTTGAACCCCAAAGTGCTTCACAGAAGTTTATAACGCACAGCCGTAAAAATAAAAAATCTTTTTTTTTTTGCAAAAAATGATTTTTTCGCCCCAATATTTTATTTTTACAAGGGTAACAGGAGAAATTGGACCCAAAAGTTGTTGCCCAATTTGTCCTGAGTACGCTGATACCCAATATGTGGGAGAAAACTACTGTATGGGTACACGTTGGGGCTCGGAAGGGAAGTAGTGACGTTTTGGATTGCAGACTTTGATGGAATGGTCTGGGGGCGTCATGTCGCATTTGGAGAGCCCCTGATGCGCCTAAACAGTGGAAATCCCCAACAAGTGACCCCATTTTGGAAAATAGACCCCACAAGGAACTTATCTAGGTGTGTGGTGAGCGCTATGAAGCCCCAAGTGCTTCACAGAAGTTTATAATGTACAGCCGTAAAAACAAAAAAATAATTTTTTTTGTACAAAAATGATATTTTCGCCCCCAGTTTTTTATTTTCCCAAGGGTAACAGAAGAAATAGGACAAATTGCACAATAACTCTTGGGGTCCAGAGTACGCTGATACCCCATATGTGGGGATAAACTACTGTTTGGACGCATGGCAGAGCTCAGAAGTGAAGGAGCACCGTTTGACTTTTTCAACGCAGAATTGGCTGGAATTGAGATCAGACGCCATGTCACATTTGGAGAGCCCCTGATGTGCCTAAACAGCGGAAACCCCCCAATTCTAACTCCAACCCTAACCCCAACACACCCCTAACCCTAGTCCCAACCCTAACCACAAACCTAACCCTAACACACCCCTAATCCCAACCCTAACCCTAATCCTAACTTTAGCGCCAACCCTAACCCTAACTTTAGCCGCAACCCTAACCCTAACCCTAATGGGAAAATGGAAATAAATACATTTTTTTAATTTTATTATTTTTCCCTAACTAAGGGGGTGATAAAGGGGGGTTTGATTTACTATTTATAGCGGGTTTTTATTATTGGCAGCTGTCACGCTAAAAGACGCTTTTTATTGCAAAAATAGTTTTTTGCATCGCCACATTTTGAGAGCTATAATTTTTGCATATTTTGGCCCACAGAGTCATGTGAGGTCTTATTTTTTGCGGTACGAGTTGACGTTTTTATTTGTACCATTTTTGAGCAGGTGACATTTTTTGATCGCTTTTTATTTCGATGTTTGGGAGGTTAGAATGAACAAAAATCAGCAATTCATGAATTTCTTTTGGGGGAGGCGTTTTTATTGTTCCGCGTGTGGTAAAATTGATAAAGCAGTTTTATTCTTCGGGTCAGTACGATTATGGCGATACCTCATTTATATCATTTTTTTATGTTTTGGCGCTTTTATAGAATAAAAACAATTTTATATAAAAATAATTATTTTTGCATCGCTTTATTCTGCGAGCTATAACTTTTTTATTTTTTCGCTGATGATGCTGCATGGCGGCTCTTTTTTTGCGGGACAAGATGACGTTTTCAGCGGTACCATGTTTATTTATATCAGTCTTTTTGATCGCGCGTTATTCCACTTTTTGTTCGGCGGTATGATGATAAAGCATTGATTTTTTGCTTCGTTTTTTTTTTTTTTTTAAGGGGTTCACTAAAGGGGTTAACTAGTGGGACAGTTTTATAGGGGGGGTCGTTACGGACGTGGCGATACCAAATATGTGTACTTTTATTGTTTTGTTTTTTTTATTTACAGGAAGAAATGAATTTATTGGGGAATATTTTTTTTTTTTTATTTATTTTGGATTTTTTTTTATAACATGTTTATTTTTATTTTTTTAACTTTTTTACTTTGTCCCAGGGTGGGACATCACTGTATTTTATCAAATCGCTGGTGTGACAGTGTGCACAGCACTCTGTCACACCAGCGATCGCTCAGGCAGTGCAGCAGGCTTCTCAGTGCCTGCTCTCAGCAGGCACTGAGGAAGCCGCCTCCCTCCAGGACCCCGGCGTCATCTTGGATCCGGGTCCTGGGAGGGAGGAAGCCCTCAAAACAGCGCGATCACATCGCGCTGGTCTGAGGGTCTCAGGGGGGCGCGCAGGGAGCCCCCACCCTGCGCGATCCTCCCCTGTGCCCCCAGTACACCGCGATCATGTTTGATCGCGGTGTGCTAGGGGTTAATGTGCCGGGAGCGGTCCGTGACCGCTCCTGACACACAGTCACGGGTGTCAGCTGTGATAATCAGCTGACACCCGGCGGCGATTAGCTGCGCTCCCCTCAGCAGCGCAGCTGATCGCCTATGACGTACTATCCCGTCCATGGGCAGAATGGCACGGGTTTTATGGACGGGATAGTACGTCTAATGTCAGAGAGGGGTTAATGTTTGCATAGACAGACACAAGATATTTTAATAAAATAACATCCTTTTAATTTAGAGGTACTTATAATGTTCATATATCAACATTTTGATATTCATACAGTCATTAATTAATTAAATAAATGCCCATTTGAGATGAACAAATTGATTCGATGTAAATCAAATTCATATAGAATCTTAGGAAAATTGCAGGTCACGGGGAATTTAAGCAATTTGCGTGTAACGAATGAAGGCGGAGACACAGATGGTGAAGTTCACATTTGTCTTTTATTTCTATTTTTGTTGAACCTCTAGACCACGGTCCAGGGAGCTACGAAGGGGGGCGTGACTAAGTGAGCCCCAGACACCCGTAGTAAGTCCCCTTGAACAGGGTCAGAATGGATTGTCTGGGGGACACAGGTGCTACCTCCAGTTAGACCCCGGACACGTGGCAGCTGTCAGAGTTTCATGCCATTTTTACCGATGCACCAAAAAACATACAAAAACTAAACCAAAACGGATTTTGCAGGGAAATATGTTAAGGTACATCATTTTCAGGTTAATGACTTGTATATAATGCAAAATAATTAACCCCAGAACCAAAATATTCCTCCACCACTTGGGCTATGTTCAGACTCAGCGATTTTGAAGCGTTTTTCAATTTTAACATTGCTTTCAACCAAAACAAATGCATTCACTGGGAAATGTCATTGTAACATTTACCAACCCTAGCTGGCCATGTAGTGTGTGACACATAAGCAGACATATCTTGTTTCATTTATGAATGAGGGACTCAAAGTCACAGAACCTATTTTTACAGGGGCATTAGGCAGCATTAATCTGCTTAAAGGGCAATTATTAAACAGTGGGTCTCCTAAACTGTTATAGCCTATGCAGTGAGTGGATGGGCTGCCAAGAATTATGACGCACCCCAATTCCCCCTTCACGAGATGTCCAGGAGGCTTCCATAACAAATGTTGCATTGAATGCAAGGCCTGCCCTGCTACCAAGTCATATGCACCCCAATAAGACTTTGAACCCACATACTGGATGGGCACAGGAAAATCCACTTCACATTATTCATTTTGTACTCCCATTCCCTTTTCTTATGCATTGACTGCAAGGCTTGTCCTGCTACCAAGTCATATGCACCCCAATAAGACTTTGAACCCACATACTGGATGGGCCCAGGAAAATCCAATTCACATTATTCATTTTGTACTCCCACTCTGTTTTCTTATTTATTGACTGCAAGGTCTGCCCTGCTACCAAGTCATATGCACCCCAATAAGCCTTTTGACACACATACTGGATGGGCACAGGAAAATCCAATTCACATTATTAATTTTGTAATCTCATTCTGTTTTCTTATGCATTGACTGCAAGGCCTGCCTTGCTACCAAGTCATATGCACCCCAATAAGCCCAAGAACCAAGGTACTGAATGGATCCAGGAAAATCCCCTTCACATTATTCATTTTGCACTCCCATTCTGTTTTTTTAATTCATTGACTGCAAGGCCTGCCCAGCTACCAAGTCATATGCACCCCAATAAGCCCAATCCCCCCTTGGAAGAAACTTGGAGGAGGGCCTCTTAACAAAAAATGTCCCATTAAAAAGGAGCGGGTCTCTTAGACTTGTAATGCCAAGGTGTCCTCCTCCTCCTCCTCTTCCTCCTCTTCCTCAGGCCATCCACGCTGAAAAGATGGTATGACAGTTGTGGTTGTAGTCCCGTCTATAGCGCATGAAAGTAGCTCGTGTTCTTCCTCCTCCTCCTCTTCCTTATTGTCAACCAATCAACGTTGGGATGACACGAGGCTGGGCTGTGTGTAATCACCCTGTATGGTTCCTTGAGTCATGTTCTTGTGCTCTGCCTGCAATGCCTCCTCTTTCATTGTGAGCAGAGAGCTTTTAGAATGCAGATGAGCGGGATGGTGACGTTAATTATGGCGTCATCACCGCTCACCATCTTCGTGGACTCCTCAAAGTTTTGGAGGATGCCGTCGGTACTCAGTTCAGACTCCACACATAAGACCTCAGGAGTGGACATGGATGTCAGACATATGTAGATATGTCTGACATCCATGTCCACTCCTGAGGTCTTATGTGTGGAGTCTGAACTGAATACTGACAGCTGTTGTGTTTTGGTAGCTAAGGAGAAAAAGCAAATACGGCAATACACCAAAGAGGCTGGAACCTATTGAACTGCAGTAACCTGAACTAACCACACAACTAGAGGTAGCCGTGGAGCGTTCCTACATTGATCCTAGATGCCTCGTCACAGCCTGAGAGATAACACCTAAAGGCAGAAAGAGGAAAGCTATCTGCCCCAGAGCAGATCCCCAAAGAAAATAGGAAGCCCTCAAACATGTAATGGCGGTTAGACAAGAAGAAGCACGGACACAGACAGAAAATAGAATGAGCAAACGCTGGGGCCCAATCTGTCTAGACAGAAAAGTACAGGAAAGGATTCTCACTGCAATCCAAAAAAAACCCTAAAAAATACCAACTCTTCTGATTGCAAAAACACCTGAGATCACACGATCTCTACCACCTAAATCAGATCTCTGGTGTAACAAAACTAAGCCGCAGCCACTGAAAAACAGGAAAAAGCAAAAGAACAAATAACAGTGGCTTCAGATAAACTGAGAGGAGCACAAGCCCCCGGATGGGACCTGGCTGACCTCCACAGAAGTGCAGGGAACTATGCAAAAAGCAAGCACAAAAATAAAAGCAGAAAATATCTTATCTGATAGCAGAAGATGCAGGCAAGACTCAACAAACTTCCAAATGAACCAGGAACCACAATTGAGACAAGAAGAATTGATCACCGGCAACCATCATGGGAGGGAACCTCCCTTATATCAGACCAGTCAGTGGTCCCAGATTGCCATTCCTTGCTGAAAGTTTCAATACAGTCTGTAACCACCAGAGGGAGCCTCTGCTCAGAAACCATCTCTAGCACATTCATAACAGTACCCTGTTGTGAATGTGTTAGAAATGAATTCTGAGCAGAAGCTCCCTCTGGTGGTTACAAACAGTACTGAACCATTCAATGAAGATTGTGAAGATTGGCAATTAGGAGTTACAGACTGGTCTTATATAAGGGAGGTTCCCTCCCATAATGTTTGCCGGTGATCAATTGTTCTTGTCTCAACTGTGGTTCCTGGTTCACTTTGAAGATTGCTGATTCTTGCCTGCATCTTCTGCTATCAGATAAGATATTTTCTGCTTTTATTTTTGTGCTTGCTTTTTGCATTGTTCTCTGCACTTCTGTGGAGGTCAGCCAGGTCCCCTCCGGGGCTTGTGCTCCTCTCAGTTTATCTGAGTCACTGTTATTTGTTCATTTGCCTTTTCCAGTTTTTTCAGTGGCTGCGGCTTAGTTTTGTTACACCAGAGAACTAATTTAGGTGGTAGAGGTCGTGTGATCTCAGGTGTTTTTGCAATTAGTAGAGTTGGTATTTTTTAGGGTTTTTTGAATTGCAGTAAGTGTCCTTCCTATCCTTTTCTTTCTAGGAAGATTGGGCCCCAACGTTTGCTCATACTATTTTCTATCTGTGTTTGTATTTCCTCTTGTCTAACCCCCATTACATGTTTGGGGGCTTCCTATGTTCTTTGGGATCTGCTCCGGGGCAGATAGCTTTCCTCTTTCTATCTTTAGGTGTAGTTAACCTCTCAGGCTGTGACGAGGCGTCTAGGACCAACTTAGGAACCCTCCACGGCTGCCTTTAGTTGTGGTGGTTAGTCAGGGTACTGCAATCCAATAGATTCTAACCTCTCTGGTGTATTGCCGTTTTTGCCTGCTCTCCTCAGCTACCAAATCATAACAGTAACCCCCCCCCTTGAGGAGGGGTCACCGAACCCTCACTTGTGCAACCAGGCCGATCAGGATGAGCTCGGTGATAGGCACGGATCAGTCTCCTAGCATGGATGTCCGAAGCAAACACCCAAGAATTGTCCTCCTGACCATAACCTCTCCACTCAACCAAATACTGGAGTTTCTGTCTAGAAAAACGAGAATCCAATATTTTCTCAACCACATACTCCAGATTGCCCTCAACCAAAACAGGGTCAGGAGGCGCAGCCATAGGAACCACTGGCTCGACAAACCTCTTCAATAAAGACTTGTGGAACACGTTATGGATCTTAAATGTCCCTGGAAGAAGCAAACGGAAGGAAACAGGATTAAGAATCTCCATGATCTTATAAGGTCCAATGAACCTAAGCTTAAACTTTGGAGATGCAACCCTCATAGGGATATTTCTTGAGGACAACCAAACCAAGTCCCTCACTTTAAACCGAGGACCATCAGTCCTATGCCGGTTGGCAAACCGTTGGGCCTTCTCCTGAGAGAGAGAGACAACCTCTCCACTACCTGGTCCCAAATCTGCTGCATTCGCTCCACAACAGAGTCAACACCCGGACAGACAGAAGCCTCCGACTGTCCCGAAGAAAATCGAGGGTGAAACCCAAAATTGCAGAAAAATGGAGACATCAAGGTGGCAGAGCTAGCCCTATTATTAAGAGCAAACTCAACCAAAGGCAAAAAAGAGACCCAGTCATCTTGATCAGCAGACACAAAACATCTCAAATAAGTCTCCAAGGTCTGGTTTGTTATCTCGGTTTGTCCATTGGTCTGAGGATGAAAAGCAGAGGAGAAAGATAATTGAACACCAGGTTTAGAACAAAATGTCCTCCAAAATCTGGAAACAAACTGGACTCCTCTGAGGTCGGAAATAAAATCCATAGAGATATGGGTCCATGGCCTCTTGGGCACAGGTAATGGCATTAACTAACCACTAGAGCGAGACCAAGTCCCACAGGACTGCACAAATTCCCTGACGTCACGAGACAAAGTAGGCCACCAAAAGGACCGACTCACCAAGTCTCTGGTACCAAAAATCCCGGGATGACCAGCCAATGCGGAACAATGAATCTTAGACATCGCACTCTTCTTCCACTGGTCTGGGACAAACAATTTCCCAATAGGGCAGCGCTCAGGTTTATCCTCCTGACACCCTTCCAGAGCCAGTCTCAAATTGGGTGAGATGGCGGAAAGAACTATACCCTCTTTCAAAATAACAGTAGTATCAGATAACTCAGGAGAGTCCGCAAAGAAACTCCTCGAGAGGGCATCCGCCTTAATATTCTTAGTGCCAGGAAGAAAAGAAACCACAAAATTAAAACGTGTGAAAAACAAGGCCCACCTGGCCTGTCTAGGATTAAGTTGCTTGGCTGATTCGAGAAAAACCAGATTCTTATGGTCCGTGAGGACCACCACCTGATGTTTGGCTCCTTCCAGCCAATGTCTCCACTCTTCAAAGGCCCACTTCATGGCCAATAATTACTCACGTCATAATTACGTTCAGTTGGAGAAAATTTTCGAGAGAAAAAGGCACAAGGTTTACTCTTTGAGGTCTCTGGATCTCTTTGGGACAAAACGGCACCTGCCCCAATTTCAGAGGCATCAACCTCTACCTGAAACGGTAGAGAAACATCAGGCTGCCGTAGAACAGGAGCAGAAGTGAATCTCTGCTTAAGTTCCTGAAAGGCAGAAACTGCCTTAGGAGGCCAATTCACAACATCAGAACCCTTTTTGGTCAAATCAGTCAATGGTTTAACAATACCGGAGAAATTACCAATAAATTTACGATAAAAATGGCAAAACCCAAAAATCTCTGAAGAGCCTTTAATGAAGTAGGTTGGACCCAATTACAGATGGCCTGAACCTTGACCGGGTCCATTTCAATAACAGACGGAGACAAAATGAATCCCAGAAATGAGACCTTCTGTACGCCAAAAAGACACTTTGATCCCTTCACATACAGTGCATTCTCTCTCCCAAAAACTGGAACACAGTCCGAACATGTTTCACGTGAGAGTCCTAGTCATTGGAAAAAATCAAGATATCATCCAAATAAACAATCAGAAATTTATCCACAAAATCCCTGAAAATATCATTCATGAAGGATTGGAAGACGGAAGGAGCATTAGTGAGCCCAAAGGGCATCACTAGGTACTCAAAATGCCCCTCTGGGGTATTAAACGCTGTCTTCCATTCATCCCCATGCTTAAGGCGAATAAGGTTATACGCCCCCCTGAGGTCAAGCTTGGTGAACCAACTAGCACTTTTCACCCTGGAAAACAGGTCAGAAATCAAGGGTAACGGATATTGATACTTCACAGTGATCTTATTCAAGAGACGATAATCAATACACGGCCTCAATGAACCATCCTTTTTGGCCACAAAGAAAAAACCGGCACCCAAGGGTGAAGAGGATGGTCTGATATGACCCTTCTCCAATGACTCCTTGATATAAGATCGCATAGCATCGTGTTCAGGTACAGACAAGTTAAAAAGGCGACCTTTAGGAAATTTACCACCAGGCACTAATTCAATAACGCAATCATAGCTCCTGTGAGGGGCAAGGATGCAGATTTACTTTCACTAAATACATCCGAAAAATCAGTCAAAAAGTCAGGAACATCCTGAGACTGGGGAGAGGCAGAAAAAACAGGAGTGTCAGCATTAACACATTGGCAGCCCCAACTGGTCACAGACACAGATTTCCAATCCAAAACAGGATTATGAGACTGTAACCAAGGGAAACCTAGTACAATAATGTCATGCAGATTATGCAGCACCAGAAATTTGCAACTCTCCTGATGATCTGGTTCAACCCTCATTATCACCTGAATAGAAAACTGGGGTTTATTCTCCACCAAAGGGGTAGAATCAATGCCCAGTAGGGGAATAGACTTCCGCAGGGGTATCATGGGAAACCCACAACGTTTGGCAAAGTCAAAATCCATCAGGTTACATAGCTGCTCCTGAATCAACAAAAGCCTGAGCAGAAAATGTGGACAGGGAGCAAATCAGGTAACAGTCAACAGAAATTTAGTCTGAACACTACCCAAGACAACTGAGCGTGCAAAACGTCTTCCCCGCTTAGGGCAGACTGAAATAGCATGAGAGGTGTCACCACAGTAGAAACATAACCCATTGCGCTTTCGAAACTCATGACGCTGTGCCCCAGAAGTCACTCTATCACACTGCATGGGCTCAGAAGCTGGCTCACAAGGCAACACTATCTCACGCATACCTCTACGCTCACGCAAACGTCTGTCAATTTGAATAGCCAATGACATAGAATCATTGAGACCAGAGGGAGCAGGGAATCCCACCATAACATCCTTTACATTCTCTGACAGCCCCTTCCGAAAAAGGGCTGCCAAAGCATCATCATTCCATTTGGTCAGGACTGCCCACTTTCGGAATTTCTGGCAGTACAACTCAGCATCTTCAAGACCCTGATTTAATGCCAACAAGGTTTTTTCAGCTTGATCAGTGACATTAGGTTCATCGTACAATAACCCCAGAGCCAGAAAAAATACCGTATTTTTCGGACTATAAGACGCACCGGACTATAAGACGCACCCAGGTTTTAGAGGTGGAAAATAGGGAAAAAATATATTTGAAGCAAAAAATGTGGTAAAATATTTAAAGGGAGTCTGTCACCCCATTTTTGGACTACAAGATACGGCCATCGCCATCAGGGGCTTATCTTACATTCTGTAATGTTGTAGATAAGCCCCCGATGTCACCTGAAAGAGAAGAAAAACGAGTTACCGTATATTATACTCATCCAGGGGCGGTCTGCCATCTGGTCCGATGGGCGTCGTGGTCTGGGGCCTCCCATCTTGTAGTGAAGCCGGCCTCTTCTTTCCGTCCCATCGCGGCTCCTGCGCAGACGCACTGATCTGCCCTGGTGAGGGCAGCGCAGAGTACTGCAGTGCGCAGGCGCTGGACCTCTCTGACCTTTCCTGGCGCCTGCGCACTGCAGTACTCTGCTCTGCCCTCATCAGGGCAGATCAGTGCGCCTGCGCAGGAGCCGCGATGGGAGGAAAGAAGAGGCCGGCTTTGCTACAAGATGGAGGCGCCGAACCGTACCGCGACTCCCTCCGGACCGGACGGCGGAACGCCCTGCGTGAGTATAATATACGGTAACTCATTTTTCTTTTCTTTCAGGTGACATTGGGGGCTTATCTACAGCATTCCAGAATGCTGTAGATAAGCCCCTGATGGCGGTGTCATAGAGCAAAAATGGAGTGACACCGTTTTTAAACTTTTAATCCAGATTACACTCACTTCTGTGGCCACGCTAGACAGGAAGTACCAGCTGGGAGAACTTCCTCCTGTACCTCTTGTCTAGTGTGGCCGCACTATATTAACAGCGCGGCGGCTCACACAGTGGAGGTGCAACTTCACCGCCGGCGGCTCACACTGTGGAGCCTGCCGCTTCCCGCAGTCCATCTTCACCGCCGGCGTCTCCTGCTCCACCGCCGGCGGCTCACACAGGCCTTCTTCACCCCGCGCATCACGCACGCCGGCGGCTTCCTTCACCGCGCTCGCTCTACCGCCTGCGCTCGCAGGCCTCTTCCCGCCGCGTTTCAGCTCACCGCCGGCGGCTTCCGCTCACACGCGCTCCTGCTCCACGCGCGCTCTGCAGGCTTTCTTCACCGCCGGCGGCTTCGCGTTCACCGCCGGCGGCTCCTGCTCCACCGCCGGCGGCTCCTGCAGGCCTTCTTCACCGCCGGCGGCTTCAGTGTCACCGCCGGCGGCTTCCCTTCACCACGCGCTCCGCTCCACCGCGCGGCTCCTGCAGGCTTTCTCACGCCGGCGTTCCGCTCACCGCCGCGGCTCCTGCCACGCCGGCTCTGCAGCTTCTTCACCGCCGGCGGCTTCAGTGTCACCGCCGCGGCTTCTCTTCACCGCCGGCGGCTCCTGCTCCACCGCCGGCGGCTCCTGCAGGCCTTCTTCACCCCGCGGCTTCACGTCACCGCGGCGTTCCGCTTCACCACCAGCGGCTCCTGCTCCACCGCCGCGCTTCCACGCTTTCTTCACTGCCGGCGGCTTTCGCTTCACCGCCGGCAGCTCCTGCTCCACCGCCGGCGGCTCTCGCAGTCCTTCACCGCCGGCGGCTCCTGCTCCACCGCCAACGACTCCCGCCATGCTGGAGACTCCCGCAGTGCCGCTCCACCGCCAGAGGCTCCCAGCTCCTGCACTACCGCTCCACGGACGCCGGCTCAGAGTTCCTGTGATGCCGCTGGACCCCATTTACAGGTACGTTCCGATCATAAGACGCACCCTCATTTTCCCCCCGATTTTGGGGGTAAAAAAGTGCGTCTTTTGGTCCGAAAAATACGGTACATCAATATCATTCAAAACAGGATCCCCAGGTGTCAGGGAAAAAGCCCAATCCTGAGGGTCGCCGCGCAGGAGAGAGATGACAATTTGAACCTGCTGTGCTGCGTTCCCTGAGGACTTAGGCTTTAAGGCAAAAAACAACTTACAGTTATTTTTGAAATTCAGAAATTTAGCCGATCCCCCAAAAACAAATCTGGCATGGGAATCCTAGGTTCCACAACTGGCAACCTAGCAAGATAGGTAGCAATACTCGGAACCTCAGTGGCAAGCTGATCCACACGGCCAGACAACTATGCAAGCTCCATTGAGAGAAAAAAAATCCTCCTCAGCACCCAGAGAAAAAGAGGGAAAAAATGCAACAAACAGGGAAAAAAAATCTCTGACAACTCTGACAACTTTTTTTTTTCTTTCCACACTATTTTTCCCTTCTGTGAGTACCATATAATTTTCAGTTTGGGCCTGGGATACTGTTGTGTTTTGGTAGCTAAGGAGAAAAAGCAAATACGGCAATACACCAGAGATGCTGGAACCTATTGAATTGCAGTAACCTGAACTAACCACACAACTAGAGGTAGCCGTGGAGCGTTCCTACGTTGATCCTAGACGCCTTGTCACAGCCTGAGAGATAACTACACCTAAAGGCAGAAAGAGGAAAGATATCTGCCCCGGAGCAGATCCCCAAAGAAAATAGGAAGCCCCCAAACATGTAATGGCGGTTAGACAAGAAGAAGCACGGACACAGATAGAAAATAGAATGAGCAAACTCTGGGGCCCAATCTGTCTAGACAGAAAAGTACAGGAAAGGATTCTCACTGCAATCCAAAAAAACCCCTAAAAAATACCAACTCTTCTAATTGCAAAAACACCTGAGATCACACGATCTCTACCACCTAAATCAGATCTCTGGTGTAACAAAACTAAGCCGCAGCCACTGAAAAAACAGGAAAAAGCAAAAGAACAAATAACAGTGGCTTCAGATAAACTGAGAGGAGCACAAGCCCCCGGAGGGGACCTGGCTGACCTCCACAGAAGTGCAGGGAACTTTGCAAAAAAGCAAGCACAAAAATAAAAGCAGAAAATATCTTATCTGATAGCAGAAGATGCAGGCAAGACTCAGCAAACTTCCAAATGAACCAGGAACCACAATTGAGACAAGAACAATTGATCACCGGCAACCATCATGGGAGTGAACCTCCATTATATCAGACCAGTCAGTGATCCCAGATTGCCATTCCTCGCTGAAAGGTTCATTACTGTCTGTAACCACCAGAGGGAGCCTCTGCTCAGAAACCATCTCTAGCACATTCATAACAGACAGCCTTGTTGATGCTGGTACTCAACAACTGCCCTCGTCTACTCACAAATCCTTTCCAGCATATGCAGTGTAGAGTTCAAACGCGCGGGGACATCACACACCAGTTGGTGAGCTGGAATCTGCAATCGCTGCTGAAGCACGGCAAGGGTGGCTGAAGCTGTAGCTGACTTTCTAAAATGTGCACAGTGGTGGTGTATTTTAACCAGCAGACTTGGAAGCTCCGGATAGCTTTTTAGAAAACGTTAAGCAACGAGGTTCAGCACATGGGCCAGGCATGTTAAGTGTGTCAGTTCGCCTCGCCTCAAAGCTGCCACCAGGTACCTGCCATTGTCACACACAACCATGCCTGGCTGGAGATTTAGCGGTATCAGACACACATCTGCCTGCTCTTTCAGAGCTGTCAACAACTCTTCAGCATTGTGCGGTTTGTCACCTAAGTAAATTACCTTCAGCACAGCCTCTTGCCACTTTGCTTTGGCAGTGCTGCAGTGCTTCCAGCTTGTGACTGATGAGCTCATTTCTGACAAGGAGCCTGAAGAGGAGGAGGTGCAGGAGCTGTACACAGTGAGGGCAACCCTGATTGACGTAGGGCCCCCAATCCTTGGCGTTGGAAGGACGTTTTCCATCCCAAGTTCTGACTGGGTAACGGCTTCCACTATGTTAACCCAGTGTGCGGTCAGCGAGATGTACCGTACCTGGCCACAAGCACTTGTCCACGTGTCCGTGGTTAGGTGTACTTTTCCAGTGACTGCGTTGTTGAGGGCACGAGTAAAGTTGTGGGACACGTGGTTGTGTAATGCTGGGACGGCACAGAGGGAGAAATAGTGGCGGCTGGGGAAGGGTACCGTGGGACGGCCACAGCCATCAGGTTGCAGAAAGCTTCCGTCTCCACGAGCCTAAAAGGCAACATTTCGACCGCAAGCAGACAAGAAATATGAGAATTGAGTACTGTGGCCTGTGGGGCGTTGGCTGCGTATTTCCGCTTACATTCCAATGACTGGGATATGGACAACTGAAGGCTGCGCTGGGACAAGGATGTGGACGTTCTTGTTGACAGGTGGTCAACGACAGGTGGTCAACGAATGGTGGAGGGCAGGAGGTATCTTCGCATTCACCATCGACAGGGGATTGGCTTGCATGCACAAAAGTGGAAGAAGCAGTGGTGTCATCCGCAGACACTGTTCCTGGAGCCTGGGGTTGGGCAAACAAAGTCGGGTGCTTTGCTGCCATGTGCCTGATCATGCTGGTGGTGGTAAGGCTGGTAGTTTTGCTACCCCTGCTGATGTTGGCATGACAGGTGTTGCAAATAGCCTGTTTCGGGTTATCGGCAGAGTCTTTAAAAAATAACCAGATTCAGGAAGACCTAACAGTTGGATTGGCAACTTCCGTCAGGTTGGTGTTATGGGGAACGGTTGCCCGCCTTCTGTCTGCGGCCACCACACTGCTTCTTCCTGCCTGAAGTGATGCGACTCCTACCTCCCCCTGGGTGATGCTGTCCTCGCTCTGCATAGCCTCCTGCCAGGTTGGGTCTGTTACTACATCATCCACCACCTCATCTTCCATTTCCCCACCCTGGTCCTCCTCCTGACTTTCCGGCAATTGTGTCTCATCATCGTCCACCTCTTGTGACAGTGTCTGCTCAAAGATTTGTGCATCGCTACATGAAATATCATCTTGCCCCGCTTCTAGTGGACTGGGTGAGAGGCACGAATCTCCAAATGGAAAACTGAACAGCTCTTCGGAGTTTCCGCGTGTGAGATCAGTTGTCTCAAGGCACTCAGCATGGTGGGAGGAAGGAGGTTCAGGGTAAGGAATATGCGGTCCAGATTCACGGCTACTGTGACTTGAGTGTGTTGAAAACAAGGTGGTGGTGGATAAGTAACTGGAAATATTATCCGCTATCCAACCAACAATCTTTTCACACTGCTCTGGCTTCAATAGTGCTGTCTTGCCACGGTCCCCCAGGACTTTGGACACTAAAATCCAGCAAGAAGATGTGGGTGTTTTCGGTGGGGCAATTTCAGCTTGCCCACAGCCTCGGCCTGCACCATCACGTCCACTTCCCCTTCCCTTGCTACGCGCCTTGCCCATTGTAAATGGAATAGAATATTATACATGTTCACTACAAAAGGTTGATTTGGGAGTCAACTTGTATGTGATACATGTGCTTGAAAGCCACACTTTTACCTATCTGGACTTTAGGTCAAAATGTTTTGGGCCTTATCAGATTTAATAATTACGTTAGCAGAAAAAATACAATGTTTTGGCCTAAACTGGCCAAACTTTGAGCACGCACAGATATGAGCTGCCACCGAGATACCACTACGACAAATGTGTGCCCTGTTTTTTTATTTTTGGGCTAACTAGTGCTGTATATCAGTACAGTGACACCCAGGAGAAAAAAAATAAAACTGACGTAAACTGCCTAAACTTTGAACACACACAGATATGAGCTGCCACGGAGATACCACTATTACAAATGTGTGCCCTGTTTTTTATATTTTTGGGCTAACTAGTGCTGTATATCAAGACTGTGAAAATAGGTAACAAGACACTCAAAAATGGATATTGTGATTGGTGCCCAAGTCGGGCATCCAACCCGTTAATCAACAAAATAATAATCTTGGCACTCAATATTTTGAACAAAAGAACAGTTCCTTTATTGCGTGAATCCAGACAAAAAAAGGTTGATATTATTAAAAGTTTTTGGTCCGACAAGGACCTTCATCAGAATATTCTTATTACTGGGAACTAAAATAAAAAATATATACAGAAAAATAGAAGATTACAGATTATCAACTTATACAAGAAAGTATAATACATGGTATGCAACAATAGTACATAATCAAACAAGCCAATAATTCAATGAGAATTAAAAATAGTGAAAGGTGGCTGGTAGAGATGAACGACTTTGCCGGGAGGGTCGAGTCGGGTTTCGGTCGGCTCGACTTTTCCAAAAGTCGAGTTGAACGAAGTCGGTAGACTATCGAAAAAAATCGAGCCGGAAAGCCGACCCCAATGTAAGACAATGGGGAGTAAATGTCGGCAGTGAGTGGAGGACAGTAAACACACCTACAATGCCCATTTCAATGCCAGCAACATCAATTCTTATTACTTCAGCTTGTCAACCTTAATTAACTTTATAATAATAGCAACGCATTGAAAACTGGGGGTTATTTGGCTAAAGTTGTGGGGGGGGGCAGGCTGGCTCCAGGTTTTCGTGGGCCCCGGGCGAAAAAGTCTCAGTGGGCCCCTTTAACACATACCACAATTCATGATGCTCCGATACGCAGAGAAATATAGGCATAGTACAATGCCAAATACTTCACTTCTTACATTACATGAGTGATATCTATTGTAAATTCTACAATAGCTCAAAAACCGGACAGTATAGTCCTCCATACAGTATTATGGGCACCATATAGTGCGTCATACAGAAAAATGAGCCCCATATATTGCTCCATACAGAATGGGCTCCAAATAATGCTCCATACAGAATAGGACCCATATGTGCTCCATATGATGCTCCATATATAATGGGCCCTATATGATGCCCTATAAATAATGAACCCCATATGATGCTCCAGTATATGATGGACCCCATACAGTATATGATGCTCCAGTGTATGATGAGCCCCATATAATGCTCCAAATATAATGGTCCCCATATATAATGCTCCATATATAATGTGCCCCGTATGATGCGCCATATATAATGGGCCCCATATGATGCTCCAGTATATGATGTGCCCCATGGATGATGCTCCAGTGTATGATGGGCCTATATAATGCTCCATATATAATGGGCCCCATATGATGCTCCAGTGTATGATGCGCCCCATTTATAATGCTCCAGTGTATGATGGGCCCCATATATAATGCTCCAGTGTATAATGGGCCCTATCTATGATGCTCAAGTGTATGATGGGCCCTATATATAATTCTCCAGTGTATAATGCTCCCCATATATTGCTCCAAACATTAAAAAAAAATGAAATACCTCTCCTCGCTGGGTGCTGCTCTACTCTGGACTCCTCAGCGTCGCCATCTTCCAGCTCTCTGCACTGTGACTGTTCAGGCAGAGGGCGCTCAGACGTGACGTCATCGCGCTCTCTGACCTGAATGTCACTGTCAGGAAATGCGAAAGACGTCACAACGGTGGAGCAGGGAGACGTAAGTATAGCAAGTACTGGGGCTCTGAGCAAGCGGGGGGGGCACACTTGTGGGTGCAAGCACTGGCACAGGGCCCCTTATAGTACACTGGTGTCTCTGACGGCGAGTGGGCCCCCCACCTGCTCAGGGCCCCGGCACTTGCCCGGGTGCGCCAGATGCTGACGCCGGCCCTGGGGGGGAGTACAGCCCAGTTAGGGAGGTGGAAAAGCTGGCATATGTTGAGGTGTAGGCTGGACGTTCAGCAGCTGCAAATGGAGGAACTGGAGAAGTCGGAGGAAGAGGAGGACAAAGCGAGCCATTTGGATGGCAACATATGTGTCATCATGGGAAGGTGGTACAAAATCCTTTGAAACCCAGGCATGGTTCATTTTAATGAAGGTGAGATCACCAACATTTTGGCTTGACACCTGGGTCCATCTTTCTGTCAGGATTGATCCTGCATCACTGAAGACTCTTTCTGATAGCACACTACCAGCAGGGCAAGCGAGCTCCTGTAATTGTGCCAATTCAGGCCTGGTGTCCAGTTTACAGGCCCAGTGGTCAAAGGGGAATGAACTGTGAGGGAGAACATCGATAGGGGAGGAGAGGTAAATTTGAACCATAGTTGACAACTGCTGTCTCCTGTCTGTTGCAATCGATTCAGTATTAACAGTCGTGTGAGCGTTACTCGAGAAATCAGTCCACAACATGGTCATGAAACCCCTGTCTCCAACGCCACTTCGGCTGTGTGCACCACGAACACCTATTCCATGTTGCACAGTACGGCTCGTGGTAGAACCTGCACCGCTACTGTGTGCTGGGAATGCCTCTAACAAACGGTTTACCAGAGTTGCTTGTTTGTTCGCCAATATTAGCTCTAGGTTCTCCTGTAATGTGATGTTCTGTAATTTGCCTTTATAGCGTGGATCGAGGATGCTGGCCAACCAGTAGTCGTCATCCTTCATAATTTTGGCAATGCGGGGGTCCCTTTTTAAGATCCGCAAGACATAATCACACATGTGGGCCAATGTTCCAGGTGTCAATGATGCACTGCCAGTGGTGGGTGGAGGAGCACTTTTGCCAAATCCACATCCCTCCAGTCACGAATAAACCCTGTACCTGACCTTGGCAAGCCAACATTTTCTCTTGCCCCCTGAGAAGCATCATCCTCCCCAAAATATTCATCCCCCTCATCCTCCTCCTCCTCTTCCTCTTCTTCCTCCACCTCGTCCAGGACAGTTCCCTGAGCAGACAATCGCTGTCTGTCATCAAGGCTTTCCTCCTCCACTGCAGATGCCTGTTCCTTAATGTGCGTCAAAGTTTGCATGAGCAGACGCATAAGTTTGATGCTCATGCTTATGATGGCGCAGTCTGTGCTTACCATCCATGTGCATTCCTCAAAACACTCAAGGACTTTACAGAGGTTTTTCAGCTTTGACCACTGCACACCCGACAACTCGATGTCTGCCCTCAAACTGCCTGCCCATGTATCCTCCCACAAATGCATTACATCCTTCCTCTGTTCGCACAGCCTCTCAACCATGTGCATGGTGGAGTTCCACCTTGTTGCAACGTCTATGATTAGGTGGTGCTTGGGGAGGTAGAGCGATCGTTGCAGCCTCTGCATATGACTGGAGTCTATGGGCGAGCGAAGTATGTGCGAGCAGAGTCTTCGCACCTTATGGAGCAGTGCTGGTAATTCCGGATATTTATTTATGAAGCACTGCACCATCAGGGTCAAGGTGTGAGCCAGGCAAGGTATGTGTCTGAGTTTTGCCAGGGCTATGGCTGCCACAAAATTACATCCGTTATCACTGACTACATTGCCTGACTCAAGATGTAGACTGCCCAGCCATGACTTAGTTTCTCGCTGCAAGTAGTCGGCCAGTACCTCTGCGGTGTGTCTGTTGTTGCCCAAAGACATCATCTTTAAAACAGCCTGCTGACGCTTACCACTAGCTGTTTGATAGTGGGACACCTTGTGTGCAACACAGGCAGCTGCGGATGAGTGATCGTGCGACTGCGCTCTGTCAACGAGCTTTCGCTTCTGGAGGAGGAGGAGGAGGGTCGAACGTCTACAGCCAACTGATGCCTATTCCGTGGGCTAGGCAGCACTGTCCCACCGCTGCTGTCCCCTGCGGAGCCTACATCCACCACATTAAGCCAGTGCGCAGTGATGAACACGTAACGGCCCTGGCCATGCCTACTGGCCCATGCATCTGTTGTGAGGTGCACCTTTCCACTCACTGATTGTTTGAGTGCATGGACAATGCGGTCTTTCACATGCAGGTGGAGGGCAGGGATGGCTTTTCTAGAAAAGAAGTGCCTGACTGGGTAGGTCATAGCGTGGGACAGCGTAGGCCATGAGCTCTCGGAACACTGCACTTTCAACCAAAAGGAAAGGCATCATCTCTAATGAGATCAGTTTGGCAATGTAGGCGTTCAAAGCCAGTGTACGCGGCTGAGTAATTTCTTGTCCTACTCAGAGTGTCTGCTAGGGTGAGCTGGACTTGAGAGCTGGATATGGTGGAACTAGCGATGGACATGGCGGACTGAGAGGGGGTTGGTGATGGTGGTGGTCATGGCCTAGATTCAGTCTTTAATTGGAAAAACATTGTGATTCCCTGACTGCTTTGGCCTTGGGACGACTCCTCAACATTTCTTGCTGGTGATGTGCTAACCGTTGGGCTTACAGTGGGGGAAGTGATGTAGCGTTGCTGGCTACCTTCAGTCGGAGCAGGTGCACGTGTGCTACCAGAGGTTTTGTAGTCCGTCCACGTTTGCAAGTGCATGGTGTTTAAATGTCTAAACATGCAACTGGTATTCAAATTTCGGAGATTTTTCCCTCGGATAAAGGTCCTTCCGCACTTCTTACAGATAACCTTTGCCTCATCAATAGGATTTTGGTCAAAAAAGTGCCACACTGCACTCTTCCTACTATGGGATCAATTTTCAGGGCTTGCATGCTGTGCTAATTTGACCGTCTGGCCAAGCTGTCCTGCAACTCTTTTTGTTTTTTTAACACGTTTTTGGACTGCTGCGGGCCTGCTCGATAACCGCAGCTGCGACGTTGATACCTGCTGCGGATCCTCCTCCTCTTCTGAGCTATTGCCAGCGGCACCCTCTTCCCCCAATGGATGCCAATCCGGGTCAACAACTGGGTCATCCATCACCTCCTCTTCAATTTCATCTGCACCTTCCTCTGTGTCACCGTGTAAGGTGGTATAGTATGCAGGAAGGGGCACCTGAGTTTCATCAGGGTCAGAATCTGGCTCAGTAGACTGCGAGGGCAATGCAGTGCTCTGGGTGAATGTACCAGCAGAATCATATAGCAGTGGCTGTGCATCAGTGCACTCCATATCATATTCATCTTGGACTGGGGAATTCAGGATTTGACTTGATAACTCAGGCATGGTATGTGAAAAGAGCTCCAGGGAGTAATCTGAAGTGTGGCCTGCCTCATCCTTCACTGTTGGTGGGGTGAAGGACACAAGGAAAGGTGTTGTTCCTGACCAGGAGCCTGCACTGACGACAGTGCTTGCATTTTTTGAAACTTCAGAAGAGGAGGCGATAGAGCTGGGGCTGTTTCGGCAATGTAAGCCAAAACCTGTTCCTGATGCTCCGGCTTTAAAAGCGGTTTACCTACTCCCAGAAAAGGGAGCCTTCCAGGCCTTCTGGAGCCAGACAATGATGCAGGCTCAACACCTCCTGCCTTAGGTGCTATTGTGCTTTTGGCACTACCAGCAGATGCACCACCACCACCATCAGTACCAGCTGGCCCCCCACGTCCGCCTCTTCCACCATACTTCCTCATGTTTTGGAAAATGTACCAAAAATACCAGCAGATATATGGTACTGTATGAGGAGCGTACTGATGTATACGGTGTAGGGAAAATTTAAATCTCCGTATATATTTCCGGAGTCACACACAGACGCTCACTCAGTATGGATTTGACCATAATACAAAGAGCAGAATATGGTACTGTATCAGAAGCGGACAGCTGTATACAGTGTAGGGAAAAATTTAAATCTCCGTATATATTTCCGGAGTCACACACAGACGCTCTCTCAGTATGGATTTGACCATAATACAAATAGCAGATATACGGTACTGTATCAGAAGCGGACAGCTGGATACGGTGTAGGGGAAAATTTCAATCTCCGTATATATTTCCGGAGTCACACACAGATAGTCTGCATGTATTTGTCCGTGATACCAGCCGGTACACGGTAGTGTGTGAGGAGCGTACAGCTCTATACGGTGTGGGAAAAAATGAAAGCTCGCTAACTGTGCAGAAAAAAAGAATAAAATTATTAGTGCTGTGTAAAAAGCAGTCTGCACAGCAGTGTACACACAGCAATACAGCTATCAGGCAGCCTAATAACCAGCGCTGCTGCACACAAGAAAATCCTTCCCTGTCACTGCACACTAACTGTACAGCACAATTGCTGTCAGCATAAGCACAGAAAAACTTCTCTTTCCAGCCCTAACTCTCTACCTACTGATAAACAGCAACCTCTACCTACTGTTAAGATCGGCAGAAGTAAAATGGAGGTCGGCGCTCAGGACTTTTATAGACACTATGACGCCCCCCAAAGCAAGCCAATCACTGCAATGCCCTTCTCTAAGATGGTGGTGAACGCTGCACATGTCATCTTGTTGCCCACAGTGTACGTCCTTGCTCATTGGCTGAATAAAGGCGCCTGAAAGCATTCTGGGAAAACCGACTTTGGCGCTCGTTTTGCCGAATGCATGGCCGACTGCACGCAATGGTCGTGTTTCGGTCAACGAAACTTGACTTTGGCAAAAGTCGGCGACTTTTGAATCTGACCGACCTGTTTCGCTCAACACTAGTGGCTGGAGAATACTTTATCCAAGCGTGCTTTTTCGTGGATGAGATATTTGATGGAACAACCATCTACACTTGATATATCTCATGAAAGTGCTTCAGTGCCCACAATAAGAATCTAGGAAAAGATATATTGGTACCTAGATAATATGCAAATAATACGAACTGTCAGCAACAAGGGCGTCAGTGGTGCTGAAACAATAAGCGTCAGGCTATCAATTGCTGGACATCCAGGGGCAGCCTAACTGTTCACTGAGAACCACGCTTATGTGAAAATGCAGCAAGCTTTTGCAAGGGAGAAGCGTTCAAAAGCCCCGGTCCATTGTGCAGGAGGAACGTCTGTTGTGAAGAACGCCTTCACACCATCAAATATCTCATCCACGAAAAAGCACGCTTGGATAAAGAATTCTCCAGCCACCTTTCATTATTTTTAATTCTCATTGAATTATTGGCTTGTTTGATTATGTCCTATTGTTACATACCATGTATTTTACTTTCTTGTATAAGTAGATAATCTGTAATCTTCTATTTTTCTGTATATATTTTTTATTTTAGTTCCCAGTAATAAGAATATTCTTGTCGGACCGAAAACGTTTAATAATATCAACCTTTTTTTGTCTGGATTCACACATAAAAGGAACTGTTCTTTTGTTCAAAATATTGAGTGCCAAGATTATTATTTTGTATATCAGGTCTGTGACACCCAGAACAAAACAAGGAAAACCGGCCTACACTGCCCAAACTTTGAGCACACACATAGATATGAGCTGCCACGGAGATACCACACCGAAAAATGTGTGACCTGTATATTTTTTATTTTTTGGCTAAATACTGGTGTATATAAGTACAGTCACACCCAGGGCAAAAATAAAACTGGCATACACTGGCCAAACTTTCAGCACTAGTGTTGAGCGATACTGCTCGATATCTAAAAATATCGGATCGGAATGGTATCACCGATATCACTAAATATCGTCGATATCCGATTCCGATACCGGAAGTCCAATGTAAGTCTATGGGAACCAAATATCGACATTAAAAAAAAACATTCTTGCCTTGTTGGTTAATTGTACATGAAGGAAAACAACAAAGACTAATGTAGAATGTATTGGGGGAGGTTGAGGAGACAATAAAGGCATACATGTTTAACCCAATGCATTGGAATAGCATTAATATATTTTTTTTTGGAAATACGTTTGGATTGACTAACAAATTGACAATGTTGTTAACCTTTTTTCTATTTTGGCAAATATGTATGTTTCACAACTTCCATGCTCTTCACCTTTTTAACTTTTGCCAGTGCCACACTTTCTCCTTCATAATCTTCAGCAGCACCATCATCTTTCTCATCAAATTATTCTTCATCTTCACCTTCTTAATCTTCTTCTTAACCCCTTAAGGACAGAGCCATTTTGCAGCTTAATGACCGGGCCAATTTTTACAATTCTGACCACTGTCACTTTATGAGGTTATAACTCTGGAACGCTTTAACGAATCCCGCTGATTCTGAGATTGTTTTTTCGTGACATATTGTACTTCACGTTAGTGGTAAAATTTCTTTGATATGACTTGTGTTTATTTATGAAAAAAACGGAAATATGGCGAAAATTTTGAAAATTTAACAATTTTCAAACTTTAAATTTTTATGCCCTTAAATCAGAGAGATATGTCACACAAATTTCTTAATAAATAACATTTCCCACATGTCTGCTTTACATCAGCACAATTTTGGGACCAAAATTTTTTTTTGTTACGAAGTTATAAGGGTTAAAAGTTGACCAGCGATTTCTCATTTTTACAACACCATTTTTTTTTAGGGACCACATCACATTTGAAGTCACTTTGAGGGGTCTATATGATAGAAAATACCCAAAAGTGACACCATTCTAAAAACTGCACCCCTCAAGGTGCTCAAAACCACATTCAAGAAGTTTATTAACCCTTCAAGTGCTTCACAGGAGCTGAAGCAATGTGGAAGGAAAAAATTGACATTTAACTTTTTTTGCAAAAGCTTTACTTCGGAACCAAGTTTTTTTATTTTCACAAGTGTTAAAAGAAAAAATGAACTACAAAATTTGTTGTGCAATTTCTTCTGAATACTTCGATACCCCATATGTGGGGGTAAACCACTTTTTGGGCGCGTGGCAGAGGTCGCAAGGGAAGGAGCGCCGTTTGACTTTTTCAATGCAGAATTGGCTGAATGCCATGTCGCGTTTAGATAGCCCCTGATGTGCCTAAACAGTGGAAACACCCCACAAGTGACCCCATTTTGGATACAAGACCCCTTAAGGAACTTATCTAGATGTGTGGTGAGAACTTTGAACCTCCAAGTGCTTCACACAAGTTTATAACCTAGAGCCGTGAAAGAAAAAAAAAAAAAATTTTTTTCCACAAAAATGATCTTTTCACCCCAATTTTTAATTTCCCAAGGGTAATAAGACCGCAAAAGTTTTTGTGCAATTTGTCCTGAGCATACTGATACCCCATATGTGGGGGTAAACCACTTTTTGGGCGCACGGCAGAGGTCGCAAGGGAAGGAGCGCTGTTTGACTTTTTCAACGCAGAATTGGCTGGATGCCATGTCGCGTTTAGAGAGCCCCTGATGTGCCTAAACAGTGGAAACCCCCAACAAGTGACCCCATTTTTGAAACTAGACCCCCTAAGGAACTTATCTAGATGTGTGGTGAGCACTTTGAACCTCCAAGTGATTCACACAAGTTTATAACGTAGAGCCGTGAAAATAAAAAATCATATTTTTTCCACAAAAATGATCTTTTCACCCCAATTTTTATTTTCCCAAGGGTAACAAGACCCCAAAAGTTTTTGTGCAATTTGTCCTGAGCATGCCGATACCCCATATGTTGGGGTAAACCACTTTTTGGGCGCACGGCAGAGGTCGCAAGGGAAGGAGCTCCGTTTGACTTTTTCAACGCGGAATTGGCTGGACGCCATGTCGCATTTGTAGAGGCCCTGATGTGTCTAAACAGTGGAAACCCCCCACAAGTGACCCCATTTTGGAAACTAGACCCCCTAAGGAACTTATCTAGATGTGTGGTGAGCACTTTGAAGCCCCAAGTGCTTCACAGAAGTTTATAACGCCCGGGCGTGAAAATAAAAAATCATATTTTTTCCACAAACCTGATCGTTTAGTCCCCAATTTTTTATTTTCACAAGGGTAACAGGAGAAATTGGACAACAAAAGTTGTTGTACAATTTGTCCTGAGTATGCTGATACCCCATATATGGGGGGGGACCACTGTTTGGGCGCACGGCAGGGCTTGGAATGGAAGCAGCACCGTTTGACTTTTTCAAACCAAAATTGGCTGGAATTGAGATTGGACATCATGTCGCGTTTGGAGAGCCCCTGATGTGCCTAAACAGTGGAAACCCCCCACAAGTAACACCATTTTGGAAACTAGACCACCTATGGAACTTATCTAGATCCGCTGTGAGCACTTTGAACCCCCAAGTGTTTCACAAAAGTTTATAATGCCTGGGTGTGAAAAAAAAAAAAAACAATTTTCCACAAAAATGATTTTTTAGTCCCAAATTTTTGATTTTTCACAAGGAAATTGGACCCCAAAAGTTGTTGTCCAATTTGTCCTGAGTACGCTGATACCAAATATGTGGGGGGGGAAACTGTTTTGGCGCACAGCAGGGCTTGGAAAGGAAGTAATAACGTTTTGGAATGCAGACGTTGGTGGGGGTCATGTTCCGTTTGCAGTGCCCCAGATGAGCCTAAACAGTGGAAAACCCCCACAAGTGACCCCATTTTGGAAACTAGACCCCATAAGGAACTTATCTAGATCTGTGGTGAGCACTTTGAACCTCCAAGTGTTTCACAAAAGTTTATAATGCCTGGGTGTGAAAAAAAAAAAATCAATTTTCCACAAAAATGATTTTTTAGTCCCAAATTTTTGATTTTTCACAAGGAAATTGGACCCCAAAAGTTGTTGTCCAATTTGTCCTGAGTACATTGATACCAAATATGTGGGGGGGGGAACTGTTTTGGCGCACAGCAGGGCTTGGAAAGGAAGTAATAACGTTTTGGAATGCAGACGTTGGTGGGGGTCATGTTCCGTTTGCAGTGCCCCAGATGAGCCTAAACAGTGGAAACCCCCCACAAGTGACCCCATTTTGGAAACTAGACCCCTTAAGGAGCGTATCTAGATGTGTGGTGAGCACTTTGAACCCCCTAGTGCTTCACAGAAATTTATAAACGCAGAGACGTGAAAATGAAAAATCATTTTTTTTCTCAAAAATGATTTTTTTAGCCAGCTATTTTTTATTTTCCCAAGGGTAATCGGAGAAATTAGAACCCCAAAATTGGTGTGCAATTTGTCCTGAGTACGCTGATACCCCATATGTTGGGGTAAACCACTGTTTGGGCGCACGGCAGGGCTCGGAAGGGAGGGAGCGCCATTTGACTTTTTGAACGCCACATCGTGTTTGGAGACCCCCTGATGTGCCTAAATAGTGGAAATCCCTCAATTCTAGCTCCAACCCTAATCCCAACACACCCCTAACCCTAATCCCAACCCTAATCCCAACCCTAATTCCAACCCTAATTGTAACCCTAACCTTAATTATAACCTTAATTATAACCCTAACCCTAATTGTAACCCTACCCTAATTCTAACCCTAATTATAACCCTAACCCTAAGGCTAGGTTCATTTTGCGTTTTACCAGCCCGTTCAACACATAGCATTTACGGGCTGGTAATGGTATAGCATAACGCGATCGCATTATGCTATACCCGCTAGCGCAGAGGAATCAGCAGATGATTCATCTGCGCTAGCGGTGACGGAGCCCAAACGCTGCAGCCCGCGTCCGAGGCTCCGTCACTGAATGATGGCACGTCGCAAACGCATGCCGCTTTAACGGCATGCGTCGCGATGCGCCCTCAAATGGGGGTGAATGGCAGCGTTAACGGACTGCGTTACACCGCGTTATACCGCGGTGTAACGCAGTCCGTCTAACGGACTGCCATAACGCAGTATGAACCCAGCCTAACCCTAACGCTAATTATAACCCTTACCCTAAGGCTGCTTTCACACTTCCAGCGGGCGCCTGTCGGCGCCCCCGGCATTTTGCCGCAGCGCCGCATCAGAAAACCTGATGCGCCGCCGGCGGCCGCATGTGGTTTTTTGCCGGATGGTTTCTGATGCCCGGAGACATCAGAAACCATCCGGCAAAAACAAAAAACGTTACATGCAGCGTTTTGTCCGGCCGCCGCAATGTACATTTGCGCCGCATCCGGACAAAACCGCATGCAACGCATTGACATGCGGCGCCATCCGGCGCTAATGCAAGTCAATGCAAAAAAAACGCATGCGGCGCATCAGATTTTCTGATGCGGCGCTGCGGCTAAATGCCGGGGGCGCCGTCAGGCGCACACCGGATGTGTGAAACCAGCCTAATGCTAACCCTAACCCTAATTATAACCTTAACCCTAATTATAACCCTAACCCTAATTATAACCCTAACCCTAACAGAAAAATGAAAATAAATATAATTTCTACTTTTTATTATATGTCCCTAACTAAGGGGGTGATAAATGGGGGGGTTATGTACTGTTTTTTTTTATTTTGATCACTGTGATAGTTTATCACAGTGATCAAAATGTACTTTTATGAGAATGAATGAAAAAAAATTTGAATCTGCCGCCAAAGCAGATCGGGGCGCACTGCGCATGCGCCCGCCATTTTTGTTTTGCAGGGAGAAGAAGCCGGGATCCTGGGGCCTGCGGGAGGATGGAGGACACCGGTAAGTATACGGGGGGGCGATCGGGGGACCGGGGGACCCTCATTTTCTCCCCTCTGATGTGCGATCACATCAGAGGGGAGAGAAATCATTTTTTTTTTTTTTTGTTTTTTTTGCGATCGCGGCTATGCTTGCATAGCCGCGATCGCAACACCGGGAACGGTGAATACCGACCCGGAACATGTTCTCTGGGGTCTCGGCTACCCCCGGTAGCCGAGACCCCAGAGAATATTTGCCCATCCCCCCACCAGCACAGCGGCACATAGCGGCGGCGCACTGGGCATGCGCCCGCCATTGTCTTAACGGCGCCGGCACCGGGGGACACCGGAGGGCCCGGGGGCCACATGGATCTTATTGGGGGCCACATGGGGGTCCTGGGACCCTTTTTCTCTGTCCTCTGATGTCCGATGACATCAGAGGACAGAGAAATTAAATGGCACAACTTTTTTTTTTTTTTTTTGTTGCGGTCAGCCGTTATAGGGTTAATAACGGCGATCGCAACATCGGTGTCGGTAAAAACCGACCCGATTCATGTTCTCTGGGGTCTCGGCTACCCCCGGTAGCCGAGACCCCGGAGAAAATGCGCCTCTGGGGGGCGCTATTCACTTTTTCCACAGCGCCGTTAATTAACGGCGCTGTGGTTTAAGTACCCTTAATGACCGCCGTTAAAAGGCGTATCGGCGGTCGTTAAGGGGTTAAACTTCTTGCTATTCATGTTTTTGTTTACATTACTCATATTGTTATTATTAAACTAATTAATCTTCTTCATATTCAAATTCTTCATCTTCTTCCTCTTCATCTTCTTCATCATATTCTTATTTGTGACAGAGATTCCTGTACTTGTAATCTGTAAAAGTATGAATTGTTCATCCTTCCTTCTTGCTGTCACAAAAGATTTAAATTACAACAGTATTTGTCCGTGTTCAGTTTAGCCTGCAGCAGCAGGCATTTTCCAGGGGCACCACGAGGAGGAACGGACTCACCCCCATACACTGCTTAGTCTTCTTCTGCTTAGAATTTAGAGCATATATTTTGCTCTTCATTTTGGTCTTATACTTCATGTTCTTCTGCTTTTTGATCTTCTGCTTATTGTTTGTAGCATTCCAGGGGTTTAGCTCTAGGATCGCTGTCTGGGTAGACAGAATGGCATGAAAACAGTTCATTCAGACAGCAGTTCTGGTGCAAAACTGGCCGCAACCAGCTTTATTAAAGTCCACAGCAAACAGATTAAAACAAAGCATAAACAGAAAACCTGGGCTTGTCTAGCCTCTAATTACACTTAGATAGATGGCCCTCTCTATCCGGGACCCAGACTCTACCAGTCTGTGCCCAAAACAACACATATCACATATGTTACCAGTTTGGAGCTTCACAGATACTCCTCCTTGTGTCTGAAGGCACCTTCCATGTCCAGACTTGAGAGAGATCCACTCCTGTTCAGCCGCTCTTCACACGGATTCGCACTGAGACTACTCCTATGTCCGGGGTCCTTCCTGCACCCAGACTGAGATAGCTCAAACACTCTTGGAGACTGCTTCCTTGTGCCAGGACACCTCTCTGTGTCCAGGCTAAAGACAGCTCTAACACTCTTGGAGACTGTTTCTTGTGCCGAGACACCTTCCTGTGTCCAGGCTAAACTAGCTCTCAGATTGTGTTTGCAGACACCTACTTCTGGTCTCCTAATTAAGACCCGAGTAGCTTCAGGCCTGTGCCGCAAGTGTGCGCTGAATGTGAGGTGTAGTGACCTTTCTCTACCACTAGGTTTACAAAGCCACACATTTCCCTTATACCTAGGTGAAATGTACACCCCATTCATCACATATTCACTCACTGTCTCACATATCCCCTCCCTCTTCTCCAGACCGGAGGGCTGGTCATCCAGACCGAAGGGCTGGTCAACAATCCAACAGAGACAGTGAACTCTGGACCAGTCATGGCCCTCATCAGCTTCATCCTCACCACTGTCATAGCCAACATCAGTTTTCTCTTCATCTGAAGCATCCGCACTACCCTGTACCCTCCCAGGCCTATACTCTCTGCGGGCCTCGGGTATCCTGCACGGTTTCATCTTGACCTTAGGGCCGGGCTCAGTTTCGATATAGTGCCTGGCCAGAGAAGTACGACCCGGCACATCAGAACACTTCTGCTGACTCTTCCTCAGAAACTCACGTACCTCCTGTCTCTGGTGCACTGACCATTTGTCACCAACTATCACAGAAGGTATAGGGGGTTTTTCACTTTTCTCCAATTCCCCATTTATTCCAGCTTTCCAGTTCTCCTTGATAGCGGCATCTGTATACTCAGAACCCGCCGGATTCTTCTCCTCCACCACGTTCTGCATCCCATCTGGGCTCCCGTGTGTCTGTAGCGGCAACGGAGTGACACATCGCTTTTCCCATTTGTTGGGACGTGGCTCCGATGTAGCCTCCCTGAAAGTGCGCTTGAGCTCACCAATGCCAGCTACTGATCCGGACCGTAACCCGTCCACGCCGCTGTCTTCGGCAGAAACAAATTCCTGGACAGAGTCAGTCCCCATATTTTCAGTCTTGTTCCTCACAGCTTCACTTGAAACCTCAGCTTCTGATGAGGCATCTGGCTTGGTGACCACCACTTCCATGGCTTTTTCCACCTCTGCAGCATCACCTTCAGAGTCCTTGGCATGATGCAGATCCACACCACACACCGACAACTTCTCATCTTCAACAGCATCCACTTGTGCTGTGTTCAGTTTCAGAGTCCTGCCTTTAAAGCTCAGCTCTCCTCCTTTCATCTTAGTCTTTGCCAGGGAACCGGCCACCTGTAAAACATCTTCAGATGCCATCTTCTGTCTGGCTGTAAGGTCAGCATCAGCTTTCTTCTCAGGACTCTCAACCTCCTCTGCTACCATGCCTTCCTCATTTGCACTGGTTGCTTTATGGTCATCAGATGATTCACTATCACTATCTGACCCCTTTTTCTCAGCCACATCTGGCTCACTGTCAGGGCTATACACTTCATTTTCATTCACATCCTGCTCACTGTCAGGGTTATACAATTCATTTTCATTCATATCCTGCTCACTGTCAGGGTTATACAATTCATTTTCATTCACATCCTGCTCTGGAACCTTAGTTAACATGTCATCCACAACATTAACTTCATCATCTGGTCCCTCAAGTATGTGACTATGTGACAACCCCAGCACTATACTTCTATATAGCTCAGGTACCAGGAGCTGACTCACGACCTCTCCCTGGACTTCAGTGTCCCTATACAATAGGCTATTGTTCATGGCAGCATGAGGAAACCTCTCCTCAGAGCCAGGCTCCTGGAAACCTCATTTAGAACAATCATATTTTCCTGTGCCGTTTTAAGAGAGGGGTCTCGCCACTGCTCACTCTCAAAATTGTCACAGGACACAGGTAAGTCAGGGACACTCGGTTCTCGAGAACCACCATCCTCGTCTCCCAACATCACCTGCAAAGGAATTTCATCACCATCACAGTCATCATTATTATCAATATCATTATCATGACTATGATCAGTATCATCATCATGGTCATCATCATTATCATGATCATCATCATCATCATCATTATCATTATCATCATCATCATTATCATGGTCATCATCATTATCATGATCATCATCATCATTATCACATAAGTTTAACGGCCCACTAGCATTGTGTTCCGCCCCTCGGGACTGCGCACCCTCAATAGGAGCTTCATCACACTGTCCATCAGAAACATTTTTCCCCCAGAGATCCTTAGACCGGGGAAAGTCATTACCCAATATAACGGGTTGCACCAGGGTCTTCACTACCCCCACTTCACATGAAACCTCCCCGAGTTTGGGGACCAAGTCCACGGCAGTCTCTGGGTAGACTTTGGTGTCTCCATGGATGCACACCATACTCAGGTGCTTATCAGGGATGAAGTCCCTATCAATCAGGCTGTCACATACGGAAGTCACTGGACTCTCTGAGTCCAAGAGGGCCTGTGCTGGGCAGTCATTTACAACCACCGGGGACCCCTGTGGTCCAGTCTCTTCGGCAGAGGTGGACACACACACAGGTTCTGCGCAGAGAGAGCGGGATCTGCCAACATCACAACACATAGGCTCCCCCTCTATTGGACAGTTGGCTGCAATTTCACGCCAGCTCCAACACTGTCCATCACACTCTCCCACCCACATGTCCCCTCGGGCCTGAACCCGCTTATCAGCATACCCCATGTCCCCAACAGCTGGAACGCTCTTACCGCGAGAGTTCAGCGTCCGGGAACTCCGAAGTGACGACCTCTCAGAGGGCTGTACCTCAGGAGGACGTGCTTGGGTGTAGCGGTCCACTATCACCTTTTCAACTCCATAATCAAGCCTGCTGACTGCAGACTTCCAACTGTATCTCCAGTCATGTACTCCCCTGGCACGGGCTGTCACCGTAACACCCAGCCGGGTAAGAATCTCCGCTTTCAACTTGCCATAGTCTTGGCTGTCCTGCTCGCTCAGGTCAGCATATGCCCTTTGGGGCTCTCCAATCAGATAGGGTGCGACCATCATGGCCCATTCAGATAGGGGCAGATTCTCCTTCTCTGCCAATCTCTCAAACCTAGTGAGATATACCTCCACATCATCACGAGGTGTCATCTTTTTCAGGGACCGTCTTACCGCCTTCTTTACAGCGGACAACGCAGGTACCTTCACAACATTACTCTGGGACGAGGTGTTGAGAGCTGCAATCTGCTCAAAAAACAACCGGTCATTCTCCTGCTGCTGCTGCAGGAATTGCTGCTGGGCCTGCTGCATGCGCTGCTGGTGCTGCAGGCGCTGCTGCTCCATGCTCTGCTGCAGGCTCCGCTGGGCCTGGACCGGGTACTCAATGAGCTCCTCCATACTGCCGGACTCATCTGTCTCAATCACAGCAGTCTTATGTTGCACATTAACTTGTGCCATTTGTTCAAACAGCGCCTCCATGCTGTCATCCATGCTGTCAGACTTCTCTGTCTTAACAACGGCAGTCTTCACTCAAGACATACACACTCTACAGTCTTTTCCATAGAAAAATTCAGCTCTGCTGTGCAGACACTTTTTTTTTTTTTCTTTTGCAAAGTCTATGAGGGCTCCTGTCTCTTTAAGACTGCTCCACAGACTTTTCTTTTGCTGCTGCACATTCCACAGTCATTTTCACAACAAGTTCAGCTTTGCTGTGCATACATTTTCTCTCTGCAGACCCTATCAGGGCCACTGTCTCTCCAAGACTGCTCCAAACAGACGTTTCTGCTGACACACTTTTTTTTTTTTTCTGCTGCTATTTCAATAGACTTCACCTTTAATGCTGTCTCTCGCCACTGTGCTGCATACACACTCCAGCACTAACTGTATCAGGCACTGCGCTGCCCCAGCATTCTCCGCCAATTGTAGCATTCCAGGGGGTTTAGCTCTAGGATCGCTGTCTGGGTAGACAGAATGGCATGAAAACAGTTCATTCAGACAGCAGTTCTGGTGCAAAACTGGCCGCAACCAGCTTTATTAAAGTCCACAGCAAACAGATTAAAACAAAGCATAAACAGAAAACCTGGGCTTGTCTAGCCTCTAATTACACTTAGATAGATGGCCCTCTCTATCCGGGACCCAGACTCTACCAGTCTGTGCCCAAAACAACACATATCACATATGTTACCAGTTTGGAGCTTCACAGATACTCCTCCTTGTGTCTGAAGGCACCTTCCATGTCCAGACTTGAGAGAGATCCACTCCTGTTCAGCCGCTCTTCACACGGATTCGCACTGAGACTACTCCTATGTCCGGGGTCCTTCCTGCACCCAGACTGAGATAGCTCAAACACTCTTGGAGACTGCTTCCTTGTGCCAGGACACCTCTCTGTGTCCAGGCTAAAGACAGCTCTAACACTCTTGGAGACTGTTTCTTGTGCCGAGACACCTTCCTGTGTCCAGGCTAAACTAGCTCTCAGATTGTGTTTGCAGACACCTACTTCTGGTCTCCTAATTAAGACCCGAGTAGCTTCAGGCCTGTGCCGCAAGTGTGCGCTGAATGTGAGGTGTAGTGACCTTTCTCTACCACTAGGTTTACAAAGCCACACATTTCCCTTATACCTAGGTGAAATGTACACCCCATTCATCACATATTCACTCACTGTCTCACATGTTCTTCTGTCTCTTGTTCTGTATCTTGTAGTTTGTCTTAACCTTCTTTGTCCTGTTGGTGATCTTCTTCTGGGTAATCTTTTATTTTTTCTTTGTGATGGTGTTCAGGCTCGTTGGCTTCATGCTCGTCGTCCTTGTTGTCGTCATCTTCTTCTGGGTGGTCTTTAAGGTCGTCTAATTTCCGAGAAACAGCTGACGTTACTGGAACCCTGACGGGTATCAGATGGAGCAAGAGACAATGGAAGTAACGAGGACCAGCTGACTGTGCTGGAACCCGGACGGGTAGCAGAAGGAAAAGAGGCAATGTCACAACCGAGTACCAGCTGACGTTACTGTGACACGGTTACTAAGCAGGAGGTACCTGTGCTCCAAAGCACTACCAAGGACCAGCAGACGTTGGTGGAACTCGGATACGGAGATGGAGGCACCTAGGTCAAAGGCACTGGGGAGAACCAGTTGACGGTACTGGACCCCGGACGGGTAGCAGAAGGAAAAGAGGCAATGTCACAACCGAGTACCAGCTGACGTTACTGTGACACGGTTACTAAGCAGGAGGTACCTGTGCTCCAAAGCACTACCAAGGAACAGCAGACGTTGGTGGAACTCGGATACGGAGATGGAGGCACCTAGGCCAAAGGCACTGGGGAGAACCAGTTGACGGTACTGGACCCCGGACGGGTAGCAGAAGGAAAAGAGGCAATGTCACAACCGAGTACCAGCTGACGTTACTGTGACACGGTTACTAAGCAGGAGGTACCTGTGCTCCAAAGCACTATCAAGGACCAGCAGACGTTGGTGGAACTCGGATACGGAGATGGAGGCACCTAGGCCAAAGGCACTGGGGAGAACCAGTTGACGGTACTGGACCCCGGGCGGGTAGCAGAAGGAAAAGAGGCAATGTCACAACCGAGTACCAGCTGACGTTACTGTGACACGGTTACTAAGCAGGAGGTACCTGTGCTCCAAAGCACTACCAAGGACCAGCAGACGTTGGTGGAACTCGGATACGGAGATGGAGGCACCTAGGCCAAAGGCACTGGGGAGAACCAGTTGACGGTACTGGACCCCGGACGGGTAGAAGAACGCACCCATGAAAATGTAAGTTGACAGGACGCAAGCCGTCCGCAGTTACCGAATCACACAGTCCTACAGTGGGTGCTTGTCCTATTGTCACAATGGAAACCGCCTTTATTTACATATCCCACAGCACACATAGGAATCACCTAAACTGCAGGCACCATAGAGTCGGCTAACCCGAATGCAACACGACAGCACAACTTATTGGAGGATAATTGACGTTCACACTGCCAGGAAACAGCTGTCGTGCTGTAACCAGGCTGGCCATGAGTCAGTACCCCTGCCAATTACTTACGAGCAACAAATGGCGGTGTTGTAGCCCAGGGAGTAGAGTTCAGGTGGTAGAAAGATGAACATAACAGGAGACATGGAAAACATTGCCAAACAGTTATTTAATCTGAAAACGGACAGGCAAATTCAGGTGAGATCCATGCCTTGTTCATTTTCAGAAAAGTAAGCCGGTCTACATTCTCTGAGGATAGTCGCATGCGACGGTCTGTTACTACACCACCTGCAGCACTAAAGACGCGCTCAGATAATACACTGGCAGCAGGGCAAGCCAGCACCTCCAATGCATACTGGCTAAGCTCTGGCCATGTATCCAACTTAGAGACCCAAAATTTGAAAGGGGAAGAGGCATCTGGGAGTACACTTAGAGGGAAAGCCAAGTAGTCTGTCACCATCTTACGGAAACGTTTCTTCCTGGTGACTGGAGCCGTCTCGGATGGTGTAGACCTTGCTGGCGCTGTCACAAAACTTTTCCACATTTGTAACATACAGCTCTTGCCCTGTGCAGAGGCGCTGCTTCTGCTCCCTCTTGTTGTAGAGGTGTCTACACTGCCTCGACACACAGAGCTGCTTTGTAAAGCAGTAGCAGCAGCCGCAGCTCTCTCGGCTGGAATGTACAACAGTATGGATTGCACCAGTGTGTCTTGGTACTCCTGCATTTTACGGTCCCGGTTCACCGGTGTGATGAGGGTTTGTAAGTTGTCCCGGTAGCGAGGGTCTAGGAGGGTGTACACCCAATAATCTGACGTGGTGACAATGTGGGCGATGCGGCGGTCGTTTCTCAGGCACTGAAGCATGAAATCAACCATGTGCTGCAGACTCCCAACTGGCCAACAAAGGCTGTCCTCTGGAAGAGGCGTCATCTCTGCCTCCTCTGCATCACCCCACCCTCGCTCTACATACTGACTAGAGCGTTGTGTACCTCCCTCTGTAGGGATTTCTTCCTCCTCCATTGACTCCTCCTCCTCCTCCTCCTCACAAAGTGAGCCCTGCCCAGCCCTTTGTGAGGAACCACGTTGCGCTGACTGTCCTGAAGGTAATTGAATTTGTGACTCCTCATCCTCCACCTCTTCCAAAACCTCTTCCTTTAGTGCTTTCAGTGATTTCTGAAGCAGGCAGATAAGGGGGACAGTCATGCTGACTAGTGCATCATCTGCACTCGCCATCCGCGTTGAGACATCAAACGCACGCAAAACGTCGCAGATGTCCTTCATAGAGGCCCACTCAGTAGTGGTGAAGTGTGAACGGCGCAAATTGCGAGTTGATTGCGCCTGTTGCAGCTGATACTCCATTACTGCTGGCTGCTGCTCACACAACCGCTCCAACATATGTAACGTGGAATTCCACCTGGTGGGTACGTCACATATGATGCGATGTTCAGGAAGGTGAAATCTGACTTGCAGAGCTGCAATGCGCGATCTGGCCATGCTGGAACGTCGCAAGTGAGCGCACTCTAGGCGGACCTTGTGCAGCAGTGCATCAAGATCCGGATAGTCCCTCAAAAAACTCTGCACGACCAAGTTGAGCACATGTGCCAGACATGGTATGTGAGTGAGGTTGCCAAGGCCCAGAGCTGCCACCAGATTTCGGCCATTGTCACACACTACCAAGCCTGGCTGGAGATTAGCTGACAAAAACCACACGTCGCTCTCCTGCTTGATGGCATCCCAGAGCTCCTGCGCTGTGTGGCTTCGATTCCCCATGGAAATCATTTTCAGGACGGCCTGTTGACGTTTGGCCATGGCTGTGCTCATATCGGTCGCAACAGGTAAGCGTTCACGGGTCCATGTGGAGGCAGACCGTGACGGCTCGTGCAGCGATGATTCTGAGGAACTGGAGTAGGAGGAGGAATCAATGTGTACAGACTGGATTCCTGCAATCCTTGGAGTTGGCAGAACACGTACAGCGCCACTGGCAAGATCTGTACCCGGCTCCACAACATTGACCCAATGGGCAGTGAGGGAAAGGTATCGTCCCTGGCCATGGGTACTGGTCCACGCATCGGTGGTCAGGTGGACCCTGCTACTGACGGCGTTTAGTAGCGCATGTTTAATGTTTCCCTCGACATGTTTTTGCAGAGCAGGGACAGCTTGCCTGCTGAAATAAAATCGGCTTGGCACATTATATTGTGGGACTGCCAATGCCATAAAGTTCCTGAAACTGTCCGTCTCCACCAGCCTGAATGACAGCATTTCAAGGGACAGGAGTTTTGCAATGCCAGCATTCAGAGCCTGTGCTCGTGGATGGTTTGCCGAGTATGGCCGTCTTTTATCCCATGCCTGTGGTACCGATGGCTGTTTTTTGTTCTGGGAGTGTGACGATGACTGTGAACTTGCTGCTGTGGGTGGAATAACAGTTTGTCTATGGACAACAGTGACCGAGGTTCTTACATGGAGATCCTGTGAGGAAGCCGAACCAGGTGTGTGTGAGCTGGAGGTAGAGGCTCGAACACGACATGAAGATGTAGGTGCTGCTGTAGGTTGGCCTACATCTACAGTGTGTCTTTGTAACTCAGCTACGTGCTTTGTCCGTACATGTTTCCACATATTTGTGGTATTCAGGTTACTGATATTTTTACCTCTTTTAACTTTTTGCTTACACAGCTTGCATTGAACATAGCAAATATCATCTACAAGTCTGTCAAAAAAGGACCACGCAGTGCAAGTCATGGGAGCGCCAATTTTGACATTTCTAAGAGAACTGCTCCCAACAGGTGCCAAACTGGAGGCTACAGGCAAGCGAGTCTGCAGCCTACCTCTCCCTCCTCTTTGTACCGTTGGGACAATCTCTTCCTCAGAGCTGCTCCCACCACCTTCCTGTTGCTCACGCCATGTTGGGTCTCGGACTTCATCATCTCCACTACCCTCTTCCAACACCTGCTGCTGTTGGATGGTCTGGGCAGCACCATGCTCCACAAAACCTGGCACCTGAGTCTCATCATCATCATAAGATGCGTTCTGCGGTGTGCTGTCCATCGGCACTGGCTCACCCGCCTCTTCAGATTGAGAGAGACACAGCTGTTGCGCATCACTGCATACTCCCTCTTCTTCAAATTGCAGAATGCTGCTTGCCTGTGCCCGTGTTTGCGAGCCAACAGATTCTGAGAACAGAAGCAGAGACTCAGCTGTCTCCTGTACAGAACTCTCTGACTGCCTGGGCAATTTGACAGGCGGTGAACAGACAGATGGTTGCTCAACAGTGTTGTGTTCCTGAGAGGAGGTGGAAGGAATTGAAGTCGATGCATTGGCTGCCATCCAACCAACAACGGCTTCAATTTGTTCTTCCCGCAGCAGGGGGGCACGCCGAGTTCCTACCAAAGTGCGCATAAAGGAACGCTCATGGGTAAAACTGGTGGATGCTGTGTCACTGAGGGCGGCAGCAGCCACAGAATCCCCACGTCCTCTCCCTGCTGAAACTCCACGGCCACTACCACGTGCCTTACTCACTGACTTCTTCATCTTGGTAGATTGATAAAGAAAGTCAGAAAAGTTATAAGGCCTAAGTGTGGTTATTACGCAGAGACTGAAGTGAACACTGAAACACAACTGTTCACAATCTGTGAAAGGCTACTCCTTTGTCTACTTCTATAGTGTTTGCAACCAATGTATTGGATACGGATGGAAGCGCGTCACACTAATAGATTATATTTTAAATGGAATGGAGCAGAACCAATTGGAGATAAATGAAAAGGATGAGGCACTGAGACACGCTCAGCAGAGTACAAGCAGCAGTGCTTGAACAAGTAACTGGAGCGTGATGTGCACTCAAAAAATAAAAAAAAAAACACTGAAGTGAACACTGAAACACAACTGTTCACAATCTGTGAAAGGCTACTCCTTTGTCTACTTCTATAGTGTTTGCAACCAATGTATTGGATACGGATGGAAGCGCGTCACACTAATAGTTAAATTGCATGGAGCTGCAAGAATTACACTGAAGAAAAAAAAAAAGAGTCTGTGAGTGACACGTGCAGATGCCTACAGACAGCGTTGCATGCAGAGCAAACTGCAGCGTCACCTGCACTCACACACACCTTGCAGAGCTGTTAAAACAACACTGCAGGCAAAAGGAAGCTTTACACAGCGGTTGGTGCTAGCCTGCCTACAGCACAGTACACTAAATCGCAATCTCTAACTGTCCCTCAGAGTCAGCACAGCAGCGTTCTGTCCCTTACTGAATTCACAGCACAGTGACGCTAAAATGGCGGCGGCGCCTTTTATAGTGCATTCTGACATCATTTCAGCATCCAATCACAGCCATGCCATTAGTTAACATGACCGCAGCATTACAGGATGTGCCCACACTTCTTAGGATTCCTCATTGGCTGACTAAAATCACATTACCTCTCAAAGAATTATGGGAACTTCCGATTCCGGTATACGATATATGTAAAATATCGAAACTAAGTATCGAAAGGCCGATAGAGCTAATATCGGCCGATACCCGATACTTGCGGTATCGTATCGCTCAACACTATTCAGCACACACAGATATGAGCTGGCACAGAGATAACACACCGAAACATGTGTTGCCTGTTTTTTATTTTTTGGCTAAATACTGGTGTATATATGTACAGTCACACCCAAACCAAAAAAATAAAACTGGTGCACACTGGCCAATCTTTCAGCACGCACAGATATGAGCTGGCACAGAGATACCACACCAAAACATGTTTGACCTGTATTTTTTTTATTTTTTGGATAAATACTGGTGTATATAAGTACAGTCACACCCAGGCCAAAAAAATTAAACTGGCGTACACTGCCAAACTTTCAGCATGCACAGATATGAGCTGACACAGAGATACCACACCGAAACATGTGTGGCCTGTTTTGTTTTTGCTAAATATTGGAGTATATAAGTACAATCACACCCAGGCCAAAAAAATAAAACTGGCATACACTGCCAAAACTTTCAGCACACACAGATATGAGCTGGCACAGAGATAACACACCGAAACATGAGTGGCCTGTGTTTTTTTTTTTTTGCTAAATACTGGTGCACATATGTACAGTCACACCCAGGCCAAAAAAATAAAACTGGCGTACACTGGCCAAACTTTCAGCACACACAGATATGAGCTGGCACGGAGATACCACACCAAAATATGTGTGACCTGTATTTTTTTGTTGGCTAAATACTGGTGTATATAAGTATAGTCCCACCCAGGCAAAAAAAGAAAAATGGCATACGCTGGCCAAACTTTCAGCACGCACAGATATGAGCTGGCACGGAGATTCCACACCGAAACATGTGAGCCTGTTTGGGTTTTTTTTGGGCTAAATACTGGTGTATATAAGTACAGTCACATCCAGGCCAAAAAAAGAAAAGTGGCGTACACTGGCCAAATTTTCAGCATGCACAGATATGAGTTGGCATGGAGATACTACACCGTAAAATGTGTGGCCTGTATTCCAATTACACCTGGGTCTAGCTATATACAGCTAATATATCATATGGATCACCCGCCAAGGCAGTGGGGAACTGGGTACCGGGCTGCTTCTTAGGCCGGGATCACACTTGCGACGAAGTCGTCCGACACTCGCATGTGAAATCCCATCTCTGGCGCCGGCACTCGGGAGTGGAGTGCGCGGCTGCATGTAGTTCTATGCAGCCGCTCGCTCCACTCCCGAGTGCCGGCGCCAGAGCTGGGATTTCACATGCGAGTGTCGGACGACTTCATCGCAAGTGTGATCCCGGCCTTAAAAGGGAAGTGTCACAGCGGCAGTGACCCAGTCCATGGCCCTGGGCATCCAATAAAAGGGGTATATTTACAAAGAATAATAGAGTTTGTAAGAAAGTGTTTGTGACGCCACCTGTGGTTTCTGGTCAGAGGTAACCAACGCTGCAGTGCAGATCCTCTGGGACAGTTGGTGATGCAGCAGAGTTGGTAAAGCTTCCCACAAGTGAAGCTATGTCCCAGGCAGATGTAATGTAAGGTAGATGGTAAGGATGTAGTATTTGTCAAGGCATGTAGCAGTGTTGAGTGGGTGCTGCAGGAAGAACTTGAGAGGACACAGTCAGATGCAGTTTCCAAATCTTTACTCACAGTTCTGCAGGCAAAGTGTCCAGGGATCAGGTTACAGATGGTGCTGGAGTCGGTCAGCCTGAAAGCAATTTGGAATCTTCTTATTTCAGGTGGGTTGTGAAGTCTCCTTTCTAGCACTATTCTCTGAGATACTTACTGCTGTAAACTCTGTTCAAGTTCCTCTCTCTCTCTGTGACTTAAGTAGAACTTTACTCGCATATCAAACAACTGTAGCCTGCTTCAGGGATCGCTTCACTATGGAGTCTCTGGCTCAAATGTGCTGCTGTGTAGTTGAGTATTAGTTGGGGCAGAGAACCTGCTGTCTTCTGCCCTCTGGATTCTGCTGCTGGGGCTTTAGCTTACCCACTCAGCCTCAGACTCCGGAGTCCAGTTTCTGGCGCTCAGACCTGGGGTTGTGCTCTGCTATAGCTTCTGTCCCCAGCTTGTCTCCAACACGTCCTTCCCCTCTCAACCCTGCTAAGCCACTGACTAATTCCTCCCCAGCCAGAATGTTCCAGAGAAAGCTCCCCGATATCAGATGTTAGAGCTCCTCCTTCTGGTCTGGAGTAGGAAAAGTGTTGTATGCTGTGTGTTTCCTGTTAAAGGGATCCTTCCTTGGTTTCAGGATTGACATCACTCCCCCTGGAGGGAGGCAAGGTCACTGTGGCAACCAAACTCCTGGGGTGCCACACATACAGGTTGCAGCAGCAGCACCAGAACACAGGAAGGGAATGGACCATCTTGATGTATGCAATGATCTATATACACACATACAGTGCCTGTAGACCTTGCACTAATGTGTATAGAGCGACGTACACTCCCCTGCCTACCTAACACTGGAACCTATATACTCCGGAATTAATCCTTAGAAGGACTGGTGGTTTATCTGGATTTTAGTAGTTTAGGATGATAGACCCCACACTGACTAAGAAATTGCCAAATCTGATCCTATCTCGGCAGAAGTTCTCCCTACACTATCTCAATCCGGAGCTGAATGCAGTGAGCAGGGCGGCGTCCGGTCTCTTATACCCCTGATGATGCTATGCGGCCAGCCAATTGCTGCACGACCACAGCAAAGATGGCTACGGCATTTCATTGCCTGGCAGACAATCCCTGCATTGTGATTGGGTCTGTAAAGTCCGCCAAAAATGCTGGGTGGAGACCCGAGTTCCCGTCGAGTAATTCCGGAAATGCTCGGTGCTCATCGAGTACCGTTTATACTCTGGCAAGTAACGAGTAGTGGCGAGCGCATTCGCTTATCACTAGTTACACACTCTCCAAAAGCTATGGATTCTTTAGAGCATACAAGGATAATAATAATAATCTTTACTTTTTATATAGCGCTAACATATTCCGCAGCGCTTTACAGTTTGCACACATTATCGACGCTGTCCCCGATGGGGCTCACAATCTAGATTCCCTATCAGTATGTTTTTTGGAGTGTGGGAGGAAACCGGAGTGCCCGGAGGAAACCCACGCAAACACAGGGAGAACATACAAACTCCTTGCAGATGTTGCCCTTGGTGGGATTCGAACCCAGGACTCCAGCGCTGCAAGGCTATCCACTGAGCCACCGTGCTGCCCCAAGGATAAAACGTATTTTATGATTTTAAGCTTTAATATAAAAAGTAGACAGTGCTTACATTAAAAGATATAAAAAGATAAAAATAAAATGACACACAAATATGCAAAACAATGCAATTTCAAATATCCTGTGTCTCCTCCCCTTTCTCTCTATACAGTCAATAGTAAATACAGTCCTGTTCATTGTTATTGGTACCCATGAAGTTTAAAGCGAACCTGTCAGCTGTTTTGGTCGCTATAAGATGCGGCCACTGCCTTTCAGGGCTTATCTAGATAAGCCCCGATCCGACCTGCAAGATAAGAAAAATAAGTTGTGTTATACTCACCAGGTCGGGCGGTCCGATGCGGTCCGGTACGATGGGTGTCGCAAGTCCAGGTCCGGCGCCTCCCATCTTCTTGTGACACCGCCCTCCTGCTTGTTTGATGGATCCCTGGCATTGTGCTTCTGCACAGGCGTACTTCTCTGCCCTGTTGAGGGCAGAGCAAATTCCTGCAGTGCGCAGGCTCTGGGTCTCTCTGACCTTTCTCGGTGCCTGCACACTTCAGTACTTTGCTCTGACTCAATAACTTTTGGGGTCCAATTTATCCTGTTACCCTTGGGAAAGTAAAAAGTTGGAGACTAAAAGATCATGTTTGTGGAAAAATATGATTTTTTTATTTTCATGCTTTGGCGCTATAAACTTTAGTGAAACACCTGGGGGTTCAATGTTCTCACCACACATCTAGATAAGTTCCTTGAGGGGTCTAGTTTCCAAAATGGTGTCATTTGGGGGGTTTCCACTGTTTAGGCACATCAGGAGCTCTCCAAACACGACATGGCGTCCAGCCAATTCTGAGTTGAAAAAGTCAAACGGCGCTCCTTCCCTTCCGAGCTCTGCCATGCACCCAAACAGTGGTTTACCCCCACATATGGGGTATCAGCGTACTCAGGACAAATAGCACAATAACTTTTGGGGTCTTGTTACCCTTGGGAAAATAAAAATTGGGGTGAAAATATAATTTTTGTGGAAAAAATATGATTTTTTAATTTTACGGCTCTACGTTATAAACTTGTGTGAAGCACTTGGGGGTTCAAATTGCTCACCACAGATCTAGATAAGTTCCTTAGGGGGTCTAGTTTCCAAAATGGGGTCACTTGTGGGGGGTTTGCACTGTTTAGGCACATCAGGGGCTCTCCAAATGCAACATGGCGTCCAATCTCAATTCCAGCCAATTTTGGTTGGAAAATGTCAAATGGTGCTCCTTCCATTCCGAGCTCTGCAGTGCGCCCAAACAGTGGTTCCCCCACACATATGGAGCATCAGCATAATCAGGACAAATTGGACAACAACTTTTGTGGTCCAATTTCTCCTGTTACCCTTGGGAAAATAAAAAATTGGTGACTAAAAGATATTTTTTTGTGGGAAAAAAAAGATTTTTTTATTTTCATGCCCGGGCATTATAAACTTGTGTGAAGCACTTTGGGGTTCAAAGTGCTCAACACAGATCTAGATAAGTTCCTTAGGGGGTCTAGTTTCCAAATTGGGGTCACTTGTGGGGGGTTTCCACTGTTTAGGCTCATCTGGGGCACTGCAAACGGAACATGTCCCCCATCAACGTCTGCATTCCAAAACGTTATTACTTCCAAGCCCTGCCGTGCGCCCAAACAGTTTCCGCCCCCCACATATGGGGTATCAGCGTACTCAGGACAAATTGGACAATAACTTTTGGGGTCCAATTTCCTTGGGAAAAATCAAAAATTTGGGACTAAAAAAATCATTTTTGTGGAAAATTGTTTTGTTTTTTTTTCTCACCCAGGCATTATAAACTTTTGTGAAACACTTGGGGGTTCAAAGTGCTCACAACAGATCTAGATAAGTTCCATAGTCGGTCTAGTTTCGAAAATGGTGTCACCTGTGGGGGGTTTCCACTGTTTAGGCGCATCAGAGGCTCTCCAAACGCGACATGGCGTCCAATCTCAATTCCAGCCAATTTTGGTTTGAAAAAGTCAAACGGCGCTCCTTCCCTTACGAGCTCTGCCGTGTGCCCAAACAGTGGTTTTCCCCCACATATGGGGTATTGGCGTACTCAGGAGAAATTGTACAACAACTTTATCTGTCCATTTTCTCCTCTTACCCTTGTGAAAATGAAAAAAAGTTTGTAAAAGGTCATTTTTGTGACTAAAAAGTTAAAGATTATTTTTTTCCTTCCACGTTGCTTCAGCTCCTGTGAAGCACCTGAAGGGTTAATAAACTTCTTGAATGTGGTTTTGAGTACCTTGAGGGGTGCAGTTTTTAGAATGGTGTCACTTTTGGGTATTTTCTGCCATATAGACCCCTCAAAGTGACTTTAAATGTGAGGTGGTCCCTAAAAAAATGGCTTTGTAAATTTTGTTGTAAAAATGAGAAATCGCTGGTCAACTTTTAACCCTTATAATTTCCTAACAAAAAAAAAATTTTGGTTCCAAAATTGTGCTGATGTAAATTAGACATGTGAGAAATGTTATTTATTAACTATTTTGTGTGACATATTTCTCTGTTTTAAGGGAATAAAAATTCAAATTTTGAAAATTTCAAAATTTTCAAAATTTTCACCATAATTGCTTTTTTTTCAAAATTAAATGCAAGTTATATCGATTAAATTTTACCACTCACGTGAAGTACAATATGTCACAAGAAAACAGTCTAAGAATCGCGAAGATCCGTTGATGCGTTCCAGAGTTATAACCTCATAAAGAGACAGTGGTCAGAATTGTAAAAATTGGCCCGGTCATTAACGTGCAAACCACCCTTGGGGATGAAGGGGTTAATGCAGCCCTCTCAGAGTATAATGCAGCCCCCTCATAGAGTAAAATGCAGCCCCCTCAGAGTTTAATGCAACCCCCTTAGAGTATAATGTAGCATCCTCAGAGTATAATGCAGCCCCCTCAGAGTATAATGCGGTCACACACACTATAATGTAGTCCCCTCATAGAGTATAATGCAGCCCCCTCAGAGTATAATGCAGCCCCCCACATCCACAGTATAATGCAGCCCCCTCATAGAGTATAATGCAGCCCGCCACACACAGTATAATGTAGCCCACCACACACAGTATAATTTAGCCCCCTCATAGAGTTTAATGCAGCCCTGTCAGAGTATAATGCAGCCCTCCACAGAAACACAGTATAATGCATCCCCCTTATAGAGTATAATGCAGCCACACACACACTATAATGTAGTCCCCTCATAGAGTATAATGCAGCCCCTCAGAGTATAATGCAGCCCCCCACTCCCATAGTATAATGCAGCCCCTCATAGAGTATAATGCAACCCGCCACACACACAGTATAATGTAGCCCACTCTCAGAGTATAATGCAGCACCCTCATAGAGTATAATGCAGCCTGCCACACACAGTAAAATGTAGCCCCCTCATAGAGTATAATGCAGCCCACACACAGTATAATGTAGTCCCCTCAAAGAGTTTAATGCAGCCCTCTCAGAGTATAATGCAGCCCCTCAGAGTATAATGCAGCCCCCTCATAGTATAATGCAGCCACGCACGCACACTATAATGTAGTCCCCTTATAGAGTATAATGCAGCCCTCCTCAGAGTATAATGCAGCCACTCTCAGAGTATAATGCAGCCTCCCACAGAAACACAGTATAAGGCAGCCCACTCATAGAGTATAATGCAGTCCACCACACACGCACAGTATAATGTAGCACCCTCAGAGTATAAAGTAGTCCCCCCACACACACACAGTATAATGTAGTCCCCTCAGAGTATAATGCAGCCCCCTCAGAGTATAATGCAGACACACACTATAATGTAGTCCCCTCATAGAGTATTATGCAGCCCCCTCATAGAGTGCAATGCAGTCACACACAGTATAATGTAGCCCCCGCATAGGCTATATTGTAACCCACCATGCACAGTATAATGCAGACTCCTCAGACACACACAATATAATGCAGCCCCCAAAACACACACAGTATAATGCAGCCCACCCACAGTATAGTGCAGCCCCCACACACAGTATAATGCAACCCCCACACACACAATATAATGCCACCCCACACACAGTATAATACATACATGTACTGTATATACACATACATACACACAGTATAATGCATACACATTGTGACAAAGTCAATGGTGTAGTGCTGGACGGGAGATATGTGTCACTGGCATCTTAGCATCAGGGTTGTGAAACCAGAGAAGTTTCCTCCAGCTCACTATGTGTTGGGAGAGTAAAATTAAAGTTACATTATGGGCTGGTTTTTAGTGGACATTCATAGAGCGGGTGAGAGACCGTCCACCATATCTCCACCTACAGAGCCAAGCACTGCTGTGTGCTAAAAGGACCTGTGTGATGTCACAGTCATGTGTTCAGTCACATAGGGAAAGAGTCACATTGTCTGGAGCTTAAATCACTGGGCTCTAGAGACATTCAGGGTTCAACTAGACTGGAGGGAGGTGCTCCAGTGGTTTTGTGTCCTGAAAAGAGTTGAAACCTGTAATGCTCCAGAGCGGGGTGCTACACGCATATGTATGGACTGTGTTGCAGTGTTTTGTTTAGTTTTTTTGTTGTCTTTCTGTTTTAGTCAGAAAGGCTGTGTTTTTTTGCCTTCTTTTTGATTTATGCTGCATAATAATAAACCAACCAAAGATTTAAAGAGACGGTGTTCCTGTTTTCTACCTCCGGACACTGCCACTTGAGTTGAACTACCACAAGATATAAACACATGCATACACACACACAGTATAATGCATATATGTATATACACATATACAATACTCATCTCTTCTCCTTGTTCCCCGCGCTACTCCAGTGTTGTGAATATGCTGGATGCGGCTTCTGAGCTGGGGCTCCCTCCGGTGGTTGCTGAGGGTAATGAACTGATTACTGAATGGCCTTCAGCTGGCGCTGAATGGTAGGATATAAGTGGCCTGAGTTCCCAGCAGCCTTGCCGGTTATCAATTGTTCCTTCTGGTCTTGCTTGAAGCACTGCTAGGTTCCTGCTCTCCTTCAGATAAGTTTTGCTGTTTTTTTTTTCCTTGTTTGATTTTCATTGCTGGTTTGCTGCTTGCAGTGGACTGCAGCCTGTCCCCTTTTGGGGGTCTGGCGCTGCAATTGTGCTCCGTTTTTGTCTGCACTTTTGCTTTGCTCCTTTGTTACTTTTTATTTGCTGAATAGCGTTTGACAGATTGGGCCCCAGCGTTTGCTCCTTCTATTTTCTGTCTGTGTCCGTGCTTTCTTCTTGTCTAACCGCCATTACATGTTTGGGGGTTTCCTATTTTCTTTGGGGATCTGCTCCGGGGCAGATAGTTTTCCTCTTTCTGCCTTTAGGTGTAGTTATCTCTCAGGCTGTGACGAGGCGTCTAGGATCAACGTAGGAACGCTCCACGGCTGCCTCTAGTTGTGTGGTTAGTTCAGGTTACTGCAATCCAATAGGTTCCAGCCTCTCTGGTGTATTACCATTTTTGCTATTTCTCCTCAGTTACTGAAACATAACAGTATAATCGGCCCAAAAAACTGAAAATTGTATGGTACTCACAGAAGGGGAAAATAGTAATAAGGAAACTCTGTTTGTTGCATTTTTTTTTCCCCTCTTTTCTCTGGGTGCTGAGGAGGAAATTTTTTATTTTTTTTCTCAATGGAGTTTGCACAGTTGTCTGGCCGTGTGGATCAGCTTGCCACTGAGGTTCGGAGTATTGCTACCTATCTTGCTAGGTTGCCAGTTGTGGAACCTAGGATCCCCATGCCAGATTTGTTTTTGGGGGATCGATCTAAATTTCTGAATTTCAGAAATAACTGTAAGTTGTATTTTGCCTTAAAGCCTAAGTCCTCAGGGAACGCGGCACAGCAGGTTCAAATTGTCATCTCCCTGCTGCGCGGCGACCCTCATGATTGGGCTTTTTCCCTGACACCTGGGGATCCTGTTTTGAATGATATTGATATATTTTTCAGGTTCTGGGGTTATTGTATGATGAACCTAATGTCACTGATCAAGCTGAAAAGATCTTGTTGGCATTAAATCAGGATTTTGAAGACGCTGAGTTGTACTGTCAGAAATTTCGAAAGTGGGCAGTCCTGACCAAATGGAATGATGATGCCTTGGCAGCCCTTTTTCAGAAGGGTCTGTCAGAAAAAGTAAAGGACGTTATGGTGGGATTCCCTGTTCCCTCTGGTCTCAATGATTCTATGTCTTTGGCTATTCATATTGACAGACGTTTGCGTGAGCGTAGAGGTATGCGTGAGATAGTGTTGCGTTGTGAGCCAGCTTCTGAACCCATGCAGTGTGATGGAGTGACTTCTGGGGCTCAGCGTCTTGAGTTTCGAAAGCGCAATGGGTTATGTTTCTACTGTGGTGACGCTTCCCATGCTATTTCTCTCTGCCCTAAGCGGAGAAGACGTTTTGCACGCTCAGTTGTCTTGAGTAGTGTTCAGACTAAATTTCTGTTGACTGTTACCCTGATTTGCTCCCTGTCCACATTTTCTGCTCAGGATTTTGTTGATTCAGGAGCAGCTATTAACCTGATGGATTTTGACTTTGCCAAACATTGTGGGTTTCCCATGGTACCCCTGCGGAAGTCTATTCCCCTACTGGGCATTGATTCTACCCCTTTGGCGGAGAATAAACCCCAGTTTTCTACTCAGGTGATAATGAGGGTTGAACCAGATCATCAGGAGAGTTGCAAATTTCTGGTGCTGCATAATCGGCATGACATTATTGTACTAGGTTTCCCTTGGTTACAGTCTCATAATCCTGTTTTGGATTGGAAATCTGTGTCTGTGACCAGTTGGGGCTGCCAATGTGTTAAAACTGACACTCCTGTTTTTTCTGCCTCTCCCCAGTCTCAGGATGTCCCTGACTTTTTGACTGATTTTTCTGATGTGTTTAGTGAAAGTAAATCTGTATCCTTGCCCCATCACAGGAGCTATGATTGCGCTATTGAATTAGTGCCTGGTGGTAAATTTCCTAAAGGTCGCCTTTTTAATTTATCTGTACCTGAACACGATGCTATGCGATCTTATATCAAGGAGTCATTGGAGAAGGGTTATATCAGACCATCCTCTTCACCCTTGGGCGCCGGTTTTTTCTTTGTGGCCAAAAAGGATGGTTCATTGAGGCCGTGTATTGATTATCGCCTCCTGAATAAGATCACTGTTAAATATCAATATCCGTTACCTTTGATTTCTGACCTATTTTCCAGAGTGAAAAGTGCTAGTTGGTTTACCAAGCTTGACCTCAGGGGGCGTATAACCTTATCTCATTAAGCACGGGATGAATGGAAGATGGCGTTTAATACCCAGAGGGCATTTTGAGTACTTAGTGATGCCTTTTGGGCTCACTAATGCCCCTTCCGTCTTCCAATCCTTCATGAATGATATTTTCAGGGATTTTGTGGATAAATTTCTGATTGTTTATTTGGATGATATCTTGATTTTTTCCAATGACTGGGATTCTCATGTGAAACATGTTCGGACTGTGTTCCAGATTTTGAGAGAGAATGCACTGTATGTGAAGCGATCAAAGTGTCTTTTTGGCATACAGAAGATCTCATTTCTGGGATTCATTTTGTCTCCGTCTGTTATTGAAATGGACCCGGTCAAGGTTCAGGTCATCTGTGATTGGGTTCAACCTACCTCATTGAAGGCTCTTCAGAGATTTTTGGGTTTTGCCAATTTTTATCGTAAATTTATTGGTAATTTCTCTGGTATTGTTAAACCATTGACTGATTTGACCAAAAAGGGTTCCGATGTGGTGAATTGGCCTCCTGAGGCAGTTTCTGCGTTTCAGGAACTTAAGCAGAGATTCATTTCTGCTCCTGTTCTACGGCAGCCTGATGTTTCTCTGCCATTTCAGGTGGAGGTTGATGCCTCTGAGATTGGGGCAGGTGCCGTTTTGTCCCAAAGGGATCCAGAGACCTCTAAGAGTAACCCTTGTGCCTTTTTCTCTCGAAAATTTTCTTCAACTGAACGTAATTATGACGTGGGTAATCGGGAGTTATTGGCCATGAAGTGGGCCTTTGAAGAGTGGAGACATTGGCTGGAAGGAGCCAAACATCAGGTGGTGGTCCTCACGGACCATAAGAACGTGATTTATCTCGAATCAGCCAAGCGACTTAATCCTAGACAGGCCAGGTGAGCCTTGTTTTTCACACGTTTTAATTTTGTGGTTTATTTTCTTCCTGGCACTAAGAATGTCAAGGCGGATGCCCTCTCGAGGAGTTTCTTTACAGATTCTCCTGAGTTATCTGATCCTGCTGTTATTTTGAAAAAGGGTGTGGTTTTTTCCGCCATTTCGCCCAATTTGAGACTGGCTCTGGAAGGGTGTCAGGAGGATAAACCTGAGCACTGCCCTGTTGGGAAGTTGTTTGTTCCAGACCAGTGGAAAAAGAGTGTGATGTCTGAGATTCATTGTTCCGCATTGGCTGGTCATCCCGGGATTTTTGGTACCAGAGACTTGGTGAGTCACTCCTTTTGGTGGCCTACCTTGTCTCGTGATGTCAGGGACTTTGTGCAGTCCTGTGGGACTTGCTCTCGTTCCAAGCCTTGCTCTCGTTCTAGTGGTTTGTTAATGCCATTACCTGTACCCAAGAGGCCGTGGACCCATATTTCTATGGATTTTATTTCTGACCTTCCTGTCTCTCAGAGAATGACCGTTATCTGGGTAATCTGTGATAGGTTTTCCAAGATGATACATCTAGTGCCATTACCTAAGTTGCCTTCCTCCTCCGAGTTGGTGCCTTTGTTCTTTCAGCATGTGGTTCGGTTACATGGCATTCCGGAGAACATTGTGTCTGACAGAGGAGTCCAGTTTGTTTCCAGATTTTGGAGGACATTTTGTTCTAAACTTGGTGTTCAGTTGTCTTTCTCCTCTGCATTTCACCCTCAGACTAATGGACAAACCGAGAGAACAAACCAGACCTTGGAGACTTATTTGAGATGTTTTGTGTCTGCTGATCAAGATGACTGGGTCTCTTTTTTGCCTTTGGCTGAGTTTGCTCTTAATAATAGAGCCAGCTCTGCCACCTTGATGTCTCCATTTTTTTGCAATTCCGGGTTTCACCCTCGATTCTCTTCAGGACAGGCGGAGGCGGAGAAGGCCCAGTGGTTTGCCAACCGGCATAGGACTGATGGTCCTCGTTTTAAAGTGGGGGACTTGGTTTGGTTGTCCTCAAGGAATATCCCTATGAAGGTTGCATCTCCAAAATTTAAGCCAAGGTTCATTGGACCTTATAAGATCATGGAAATTATTCATCCGGTTTCCTTCCGTTTGCTTCTTCCAGGGACATTTAAGATCCATAACGTGTTCCACAAGTCCTTATTGAAGAGGTTTGTCAAACCATTGGTTCCTATGGCTGCACCTCCCGACCCTGTTTTGGTTGAGGGCAATTTGGAGTTTGTGATTGAAAAGATATTGGATTCTCGTTTTGCTAGACGGAAACTCCAGTATTTGGTTAAGTGGAGAGGTTATGGTCAGGAGGACAATTCTTGGGTGTTTGCTTCAGACATTCATGCTGGGAGACTTATCCGTGCCTATCATCGAGCCCATCCTGATCAGCCTGGTTGTGCAGGTGAGGGTTCGGTGACCCCTCCTCAAGGGGGGTACTGTTGTGAATATGCTGGATGCGGCTTCTGAGCTGGGGCTCCCTCCGGTGGTTGCTGAGGGTAATGAACTGATTACTGAATGGCCTTCAGCTGGCGCTGAATGGTAGGATATAAGTGGCCTGAGTTCCCAGCAGCCTTGCCGGTTATCAATTGTTCCTTCTGGTCTTGCTTGAAGCACTGCTAGGTTCCTGCTCTCCTTCAAGTTTTGCTGTTTTTTTTTCCGTTTGATTTTCATTGCTGGTTTGCTGCTTGCAGTGGATGGCAGCCTGTCCCCTTTTGGGGGTCTGGCGCTGCAATTGTGCTCCGTTTTTGTCTGCACTTTTGCTTTGCTCCTTTGTTACTTTTTATTTGCTGAATAGCGTTTGTTACACCAGAGATCTGATTTAGGTGGATGAGATCGTGTGATCTCAGGTTTTTTGGCAATCAGAAGTGTTGGTATTTTTTAGGGTTTTTGTTGGATTGCAGTCAGAATTCTTTCCTGTACTTTTCTGTCTAGACAGATTGGGCCCCAGCGTTTGCTCCTTCTATTTTCTGTCTGTGTCCGTGCTTTCTTCTTGTCTAACCGCCATTACATGTTTGGGGGCTTCCTATTTTCTTTGGGGATTTGCTCCGGGGCAGATAGCTTTCATCTTTCTGCCTTTAGGTGTAGTTATCTCTCAGGCTGTGACGAGGCGTATAGGATCAACGTAGGAACGCTCCACGGCTGCCTCTAGTTGTGTGGTTAGTTCAGGTTACTGCAATCCAATAGGTTCCAGCCTCTCTAGTGTATTACCATTTTTGCTATTTCTCCTCAGTTACCGAAACATAACACTCCAGGCTCTGCTCTGGTCTCATCAGCTCCACTGCTGGCACAGCGTGGCGCATGATGAAGTGACGTCATTGCGTGCCTGCTGAGTCACAAGCAGAGAGGAATGATGGGAAAGGGAGCATCATGACTGCTTTCAACTATATCGGCACCTATGATGCCAATTAGTTGAATGCGTGATGCGGGGGGCGGAGGGGAACAGACCCCTCTTACTCACGAGACCCATCGCGGCATGCCACTGGCTGGGGGTCCATGAAGGAGAGGGGGCCCTAGGCTGCTGCCCGGTCTGTCTGGCCCTAATGCCGATCCTGAATATAGGCTACATTACATACCTTCAAGAGACTGGACTACTGTTGAAAAACAATATTAAACAATCATATACCATTCCAAGACACCTACTATTAAAGAGAATGTTTCATTTGATTTATGCTGCCCAAAACACAGAGAGTCACTGGCAGTGCTATTGCCGCTTTTTATGCTTTAGAGAACATACATTTAGGGTTTGCTCACATCTGGGTATAAATATGCCGAGTGCAGTGCGATAAAAAAATCGCATTGCACTCGCACCAATGCTAATCAATGAGTTGGTAACGTTGTGCTCATCAGAGTTGCCGGGTCTCAAGAAGCGCAGCGTGAGTCAGGAGTGGCTACTGCTCAAAGCCTAATTTAGCCTCAGAACAAAGATCCATAGGCTTTGATCGACGTAATCGGGGAACGTCGGAGACTACATTGGACCTGCGTGGCAACTTTGTTTTCTAATAAATTGGTGAACTAGAGACAGTGTCTTGTTTTTATTTATTTTTTTATGTTTTTTCGGTTTTCCATTTGTGGACTATGTGAGATTCCATGGTGAATCAGGGAAAGAGTCGAGGACTGTTTTTTAAAATAAAGTATTTTGTGTGTGTGTTCTTTTTTTTACTTACTGAGTTAGTCCGGGTTCACACTTGCGTTCGGCGGGTCTGCGTATGGCTGCATACTTCCTCCCTTAAGCTCAGCCTACTTCTGCATGCATCCTGCGTCGTCCTGCGTACCTATCTTTAACATTGGGTACACAGGGACATGCGGAAATATGCGTATGCGTCCACATGCGGCGTTTTAAAAGACAAAAAACCTGACTGGCACTTCCAGACTAATGTGAACTAGGTGCAAACCAAAGGGAGCTACCCTCATGTAAAACATCCAAAAAAAGGCTGCACTCAAGCATACTAAAGCATGACAACATAGAATACATGAAATTTTGAATAGCAATATGGCTTTGGAATATAAGGAAAAATTTGAGACGCTTAGTATAAACATTTGGCCAAACATTTTAAAGCCCAACAACCATCGTCAAGGTGGTCTCAATTCTGTTGAGTCCCTAACCTAATGTGAACATACCTCTATTAGGCTGATATCTGAATTTCTGGGTGAATATGCACCTCTGTCAGTAATGCCTGCATTTATGGGTAAAGTAGGGACCTGGTGTAATTAAAATCACCACCTGGTGGGGGCGGAGTGCTCGGTCAGCAAGCTAACATTCAAAAGACAAAAAACCTGACTGGCACTTCCAGACTAATGTGAACTAGGTGCAAACCAAAGGGAGCTACCCTCATGTAAAACATCCAAAAAAAGGCTGCACTCAAGCATACTAAAGCATGACAACATAGAATACATGAAATTTTGAATAGCAATATGGCTTTGGAATATAAGGAAAAATTTGAGACGCTTAGTATAAACATTTGGCCAAACATTTTAAAGCCCAACAACCATCGTCAAGGTGGTCTCAATTCTGTTGAGTCCCTAACCTAATGTGAACATACCTCTATTAGGCTGATATCTGAATTTCTGGGTGAATATGCACCTCTGTCAGTAATGCCTGCATTTATGGGTAAAGTAGGGACCTGGTGTAATTAAAATCACCACCTGGTGGGGGCGGAGTGCTCGGTCAGCAAGCTAACATTCAAAAGACAAAAAACCTGACTGGCACTTCCAGACTAATGTGAACTAGGTGCAAACCAAAGGGAGCTACCCTCATGTAAAACATCCAAAAAAAGGCTGCACTCAAGCATACTAAAGCATGACAACATAGAATACATGAAATTTTGAATAGCAATATGGCTTTGGAATATAAGGAAAAATTTGAGACGCTTAGTATAAACATTTGGCCAAACATTTTAAAGCCCAACAACCATCGTCAAGGTGGTCTCAATTCTGTTGAGTCCCTAACCTAATGTGAACATACCTCTATTAGGCTGATATCTGAATTTCTGGGTGAATATGCACCTCTGTCAGTAATGCCTGCATTTATGGGTAAAGTAGGGACCTGGTGTAATTAAAATCACCACCTGGTGGGGGCGGAGTGCTCGGTCAGCAAGCTAACATTCAAAAGACAAAAAACCTGACTGGCACTTCCAGATGCGGCGTTTTGACGTGCCGCCGAATGCAACATGTTACGTTAGGCGGCACGTCAAAACGCCGCATGTGGACGCATCTGCATATACTTCCGCATGTCCCTGCATACCCAATGTTAAAGATAGGTACGCAGGATGATGCAGGACGCATGCGGAAGTATGCAGAGCGTAGGTGGAGCTTAAGGGAGGAAGTACACAGCCATATGCAGACCCGCCGAACGCAAGTGTGAACTTAGCCTTAGTAATGAGAGTGTCTGATAGACACCTCTCCATTATTAACACCAGGGCTTAATGTCAGCTGTGTTCTTGGAGAAATCACAGCTGACATCAACTCCAACTAACCATTACTCCGATTCCTTATGCACCAGGGCAATCAGGAAGAGTCAGGCAAAGTGATAGAATTGGAGCATCTCGTGATGCTCCACTTTTGGGCTGGCTGATTGCTTTTATTCTTAGGTTGGGAAGGACACAATAACCATGGACCTTCCCAGCCTGATAATATCAGCTCTTAGCTGTTTGCTTTTACGAGTTTCATAAAATAAGGGGGACCCAGCATGGTTTTTCTATTATTTACTTACAGGCCTAAACAGTTGTAGAATAAACTCCACATGAAAGGCACAAAAGGGTGCAAGTATATAACATGTAGGTGGGCTGTGAAATTATCTATCTATCTATCTATCTATCTATCTATCTATCTATCTATCTATCTATCTATCTATCTATCTATCTATCTATCATTTTTTTTCCTTGGTTACCAGTAAGGTTCTTGCTGTGAACTTTGTGTGCTTGGCTGATGCAATTTCCTGATTACTTTAAGATGTGTGCATAACAATCGGATGTGATATGGCTGGTCCATGTGCCGTCCATTTTATTCTCCCACCCAGAGATTTGCATAGTGTGAGTCTCTTCTGATATATGCAGCCTTACGTAGCATGCTGCAATTTGTTTTCAACTTTTTGTGACTTTTCTGTCAAAAACACATTGATAAATTGCCCTCAATGTGTATTGCCCTCAATGTGTTTTTGATGAAAGTCCAACTAAAGTCCCAGCTGCTTCTCGCTGTCCCAGCTCCCTAGGCCTCCTTTTGAAATCCGTTTAAAACACATACGTGAAAAAACAGTATTGGTGTCATCAGTGTATTATCAGTGTGTCCATTTTTACCATCAGTGTGTCATCAGTGTTTTTCAGGTATGGATAAAGAAAGCAAAATATTTTAAAGCTTCTCCTATACTATGTCATCCATGTGCTGTACGTTATCACGGACCCATAGACATGTACTGTCCCTTGTCATCCATGCTGTCTAAAAAACAAAAAAAATATATCTCTATGTGTTTTATATGAACAAACGGTCCGTGTAAAATCACAGCAGCGTAGGTTATAATGGGTACATGTGGTGATAAAAATGGATGCCACAAGTACTGGAAATACAGACGTGTGAAGGATGCCTTAGATTAACAGATTTCTCCTTATACACGTAACAAGGTGGCACGGGGTGGTAATCATGACCGAGTCCTTTTAAAGCAACAGTCCACAAGCACCCCGGCCCCTTACACAGAAACAGACAGGAACAGTCCAGACCTATAACACAGTCAGTTACCTTCTCTTGTCGCTTCACTGATGATGAGGATCCAGGTAACCACACAGGCACGGTTCTAATCCAACAGGGAAAACTTTTAATGAATAAATAAAGAAGGTAGCAATTCTTGAGCAGCAAAAGCATCAGCTCCCAATCGGCTCCAGGGAGTTAAAAGTCTCTTGGAGGGCACTCACAGTTCTTGTGCCTGTTACTGCTGCCCGGTGTAATGCCTGTGTGTTTGTGCCTTGCCTTCCCGGCATTACTCTGCATGTATGTGCTATTACCCTTTGCTCCTTTACCACCTAACCAGCTGAGATACTGTTGACTGTTACCTGTATGGATGCTGCTCAGTTCCCTGCTCTGCTGCGTAGCCATACATGTGTTATGGTGTCTTTGCTCCGCTGCATGACCATCCGCTTATGCAATCCCTGGCTGCCGCTGTGGAAGCTATCCGCGGGTTGCGAGGTCTTCTGCAGTTGGTGCATGACTTTCCATGTGTGTCCAGGCTTGCAGCCATTGCCAGGTGCCTTAAGCCTCAGTTCCTGTGCTGGCTATGCTGTGCTGGTTTCTGTCTGTGCTTACGGTGAGTGCAGCCACACCTTCACTGCTTTTATTAAGGGCAATGTGTGCACTTGAATTGCTGTCCCCAGCCTATTGCTGAGGGGCAGCTCCTATATAAAGTTCCTCTTCCCTGTTGGGCGTGGCCAGAGCTCCTCATTACGTTGCAGAACCTAGTTATGTGTGTTTGGTCCAGCATGGTGTTCCTGTTCTGCCTGCTACCAGTTCTTGGAAAGCTGACGTCTTTGTCCCTGGACCCGTCCTATCTATGCGTTGGTACCAAAGTCCTTGCCCTTGAATGTGGCTCCCTGCTGTGTGATATTATTGAAGTC
>JARQOD010000005.1:380202570-380302591 GCA_033576555.1 Oophaga sylvatica
AACCACACTATCCATTTGACTAATCAAAACCTATACTGTTGTGTTTTGGTAGCTGAGGAGAAAAAACAAATACGGCAATACACCAGAGAGGCTGGAACCTATTGAATTGCAGTAACCTGAACTAACCACACAACTAGAGGTAGCCGTGGAGAGTTCCTATGTTGATCCTAGACGCCTCCTCACAGCCTGAGAGATAACTACACCTAAAGGCAGAAAGAGGAAAGCTATCTGCCCCGGAGCAGATCCCCAAAGAAAATAGGAAGCCCCCAAACATGTAATGGCGGTTAGACAAGAAGAAGCATGGACACAGACAGAAAATAGAATGAGCAAACGCTGGGGCCCAATCTGTCTAGACAGAAAAGTACAGGAAAGGATTCTCACTGCAATCCAAAAAAAAACCCTAAAAAATACCAACTTTCTGATTGCAAAAACACCTGAGATCACACGATCTCTACCACCTAAATCTGATCTCTGGTGTAACAAAACTAAGCTGCAGCCACTGAAAAAACAGGAAAAAGCAAATGAACAAATAACAGTGGCTTCAGATAAACTGAGAGGAGCACGGGCCCCCAGGAGGGGACCCGGCTGACCTCCACAGAAGTGCAGGGAACTATGCAAAAAGCAAGCACAAAAATAAAAGCAGAAAATATCTTATCTGAAAGCAGAAGATGCAGGCAAGACTTAGGAAACTTCCAAATGAACCAGGAACCACAATTGAGACAAGAACAATTGATCACCGGCAACCATCATGGGAGGGAACCTCCCTTATATCAGACCAGTCAGTGATCCCAGATTGCCATTCCTTGCTGAAAGGTTCAGTACTGTCTGTAACCACCAGAGGGAGCCTCTGCTCAGAAACCATCTCCAGCACATTCATAACAGTACCCTCCTTGAGGAGGGGTTACCGAACCCTCGCTTGTGCAACCAGGCCGATCAGGATGAGCTCGGTGATAGGCACGGATCAGTCTCCTAGCATGGATGTCCGAAGCAAACACCCAAGAATTGTCCTCCTGACCATAACCTCTCCACTTAACCAAATGCTGGAGTTTCTATCTAGAAAAACGAGAATCCAATATTTTCTCAACCACATACTCCAGATTGCCCTCAACCAAAACAGGGTCAGGAGGCGCAGCCATAGGAACCACTGGCTCGACAAACCTCTTCAATAAGGACTTGTGGAACACATTATGGATCTTATGGATCTTAAATGTCCCTGGAAGAAGCAAACGGAAGGAAACAGGATTAAAAATCTCCATGATCTTATAAGGTCCAATGAACCTAGGCTTAAACTTTGGAGATGGAGCCCTCATATTTCTTAAGGACAACCAAACCAAGTCCCCCACTTTAAACCGAGGACCATCAGTCCTATGCCGGTTGGCAAACCGTTGGGCCTTCTCCTGAGAGAGAGACAACCTCTCCACTACCTGGTCCCAAATCTGCTGCATTCGCTTCACAATTGAGTCAACACCTGGTCAGACAGAAGCCTCCGCCTGTCCCGAAGAAAATTGAGGGTGAAACCCAAAATTGCAGAAAAATGGAGACATCAAGGTGGCAGAGCTAGCCCTATTATTAAGAGAAAACTCAGCCAAAGGCAAAAAAGAGACCCAGTCATCTTGATCAGCAGACACAAAATATCTCAAATAAGTCTCCAAGGTATGGTTTGTTCTCTCGGTTTGTCCATTGGTCTGAGGATGAAAAGCAGAGGAGAAAGATAATTGAACACCAAGTTTAGAACAAAATGTCCTCCAAAATCTCGAAACAAACTGGACTCCTATGTCAGACACAATGTTCTCCGGAATGCCATGTAACCGAACCACGTGCTGAAGGAACAAAGGCACCAATTCGGAGGAGGAAGGTAACTTAGGTAATGGCACAAGATGTATCATCTTGGAAAACCTATCACAGATTACCCAGATAACGGTCATTCTCTGAGAAACAGGGAGGTCGGAAATAAAATCCATAGAGATATGGGTCCATGGCCTCTTGGGTACAGGTAATGACATTAACAAACCACTAGAGCGAGAGCAAGGCTTGGAGCGAGAGCAAGTCCCACAGGACTGCACAAATTCCCTGACGTCACGAGACAAAGTAGGCCACCAAAAGGACCGACTCACCAAGTCTTTGGTACCAAAAATCCCGGGATGACCAGCCAACGCGGAACAATGAATCTCAGACATCACACTCTTCTTCCACTGGTCTGGGACAAACAATTTCCCAATAGGGCAGTGCTCAGGTTTATCCTCCTGACACCCTTCCAGAGCCAGTCTCAAATTGGGCGAGATGGCGGAAAGAACTACACACTCTTTCAAAATAACAGTAGGATCAGATAACTCAGGAGAGTCCGCAAAGAAACTCCTCGAGAGGGCATCCGCCTTAACATTCTTAGTGCCAGGAAGATAAGAAACCACAAAATTAAATCGTGTGAAAAACAAGGCCCACCTGGCCTGTCTAGGATTAAGTCGCTTGGCTGATTCGAGATAAACCAGATTCTTATGGTCCGTGAGGACCACCACCTGATGTTTGGCTCCTTCCAGTCAATGTCTCCACTCTTCAAAGGCCCACTTCATGGCCAATAACTCCCGATTACCCACGTCATAATTACGTTCAGTTGGAGAAAATTTTCGAGAGAAAAAGGCACAAGGTTTACTCTTAGAGGTGTCTGGATCTCTTTGGGACAAAACGGCACCTGCCCCAATTTCAGAGGCATCAACCTCCACCTGAAACGGTAGAGAAACATCAAGCTGCCGTAGAACAGGAGCAGAAGTGAATCTCTGCTTAAGTTCCTGAAACGCAGAAACTGCCTCAGGAGGACAATTCACCACATCAGAACCCTTTTTAGTCAAATCAGTCAATGGTTTAACAATACCGGAGAAATTACCAATACATTTATGATAAAAATTGGCAAAACCCAAAAATCTCTGAAAAGCCTTTAATGAAGTAGGTTGGACCCAATCACAGATGGCCTGAACCTTGACCGGGTCCATTTCAATAACAGACGGAGACAAAATGAATCCAGAAATGAGACCTTCTGTACGCCAAAAAGACACTTTGATCCCTTCACATACAGTGCATTCTCTCTCAAAATCTGGAACACAGTCCGAACATGTTTCACATGAGAGTCCCAGTCATTGGAAAAAAATCAAGATATCATCCAAATAAACAATCAAAAATGTATCCACAAAATCCCTGAAAATATCATTCATAAAGGATTGGAAGACGGAAGGAGCATTAGTGAGCCCAAAGGGCATCACTAGGTACTCAAAATGCCCTTCTTGGGTATTAAACGCCGTCTTCCATTCATCCCCGTGCTTAATGCGAATAAGGTTATACGCCCCCTGAGGTCAAGCTTGGTAAACCAGCTAGCACTTTTCACTCTGGAAAACAGGTCAGAAATCAAGGGAAACGGATATTGATACTTCACAGTGATCTTATTCAAGAGACGATAATCAATACACGGCCTCAATGAACCATCCTTTTTGGCCACAAAGTAAAATCCAGCACCCAAGGGTGAAGAGGATGGTCTGATATGACCCTTCTCCAATGACTCCTTGATATAAGATCGCATAGCATTGTGTTCAGGTACAGACAAGTTAAAAAGGCGACCTTTAGGAAATTTACCACCAGGCACTAATTCAATAGCGCAATCATAACTCCTGTGAGGGGGCAAGGATGCAGATTTACTTTCACTAAATACATCCGAAAAATCAGTCAAAAAGTCAGGAACATCCTGAGACTGGGGAGAGGCAGAGAAAACAGGAGTGTCAGCATTAACACATTGGCAGCCCCAACTGGTCACAGACACAGATTTCCAATCCAAAACAGGATTATGAGACTGTAACCAAGGTAAACCTAGTACAATAATGTCATGCAGATTATGCAGCACCAGAAATTTGCAACTCTCCTGATGATCTGGTTCAACCCTCATTATCACCTGAGTAGAAAACTGGGGTTTATTCTCTGCCAAAGGGGTAGAATCAATGCCCAGTAGGGGAATAAACTTCCGCAGGGGTATCATTGGAAACCCACAACTTTTGGCAAAGTCAAAATCCATCAGGTTAATAGCTGCACCTGAATCAACAAAAGCTTGAGCAGAAAATGTGGACAGGGAGCAAATCAGGGTAACAGTCAACAGAAATTTAGTCTGAACACTACCCAAGACAACTGAGTGTACAAAACGTCTTCCCCGCTTAGGGCAGACTGAAATAGCATGAGAGCGTCACCACAGTAGAAACATAACCCATTGCGCTTTCGAAACTCATGACGCTGTGCCCCAGAAGTCACTCCATCACACTGCATGGGCTCAGAAGCTGGCTCACAAGGCAACACTATCTCACGCATACCTGTGCGCTCACGCAAACGTCTGTCAATTTGAATAGACAATAACATAGAATCATTGAGACCAGAGGGAGCAGGGAATCCCACCATAACATCCTTTACATTCTCTGACAGCCCCTTCCGAAAAAGGGCTGCCAAAGCATCATCATTCCATTCGGTCAGGACTGCCCACTTTCGGAATTTCTGACAGTACAACTCAGCATCTTCAAGACCCTGATTTAATGCCAACAAGGTTTTTTCAGCTTGATCAGTGACATTAGGTTCATCATACAATAACCCCAGAGCCAGAAAAAATACATCAATATCATTCAAAACAGGATCCCCAGGTGTCAGGGAAAAAGCCCAATCCTGAGGGTCGCCGCGCAGGAGGGGGATGACAATTTGAACCTGCTGTGCTGCGTTCCCTGAGGACTTAGGCTTTAAGGCAAAAAACAACTTACAGTTATTTTTGAAATTCAGAAATTTAGCCCGATCCCCCAAAAACAAATCTGGCATGGGAATCCTAGGTTCCACAACCGGCAACCTAGCAAGATAGGTAGCAATACTCCGAACCTCAGTGGCAAGCTGATCCACACGGCCAGACAACTGTGCAAGCTCCATTGAGAGAAAAAAAAATCCTCCTCAGCACCCAGAGAAAAAGAGGGAAAAAATGAAATGCAACAAACAGGAAAAAAAATCTCTGACAACTCTGACCATTTTTTTTTTCTTTCCACACTATTTTTCCCTTCTATGAGTACCATATAATTTTCAGTTTGGGCCGGTGATACTGTTGTGTTTTGGTAGCTGAGGAGAAAAAACAAATACAGAAATACATCAGAGAGGCTGGAACCTATTGAATTGCAGTAACCTGAACTAACCACACAACTAGAGGTAGCTGTGGAGCGTTCCTACGTTGATCCTAGACGCCTCGTCACAGCCTGAGAGATAACTACACCTAAAGGCAGAAAAAGGAAAGCTATCTGCCCCGGAGCAGAACCCCAAAGAAAATAGGAAGCCCCCAAACATGTAATGGCGGTTAGACAAGAAGAAGCATGGACACAGACAGAAAATAGAATGAGCAAACGCTGGTGCCCAATCTGTCTAGACAGAAAAGTACAGGAAAGGATTCTCACTGCAATCCAAAAAAAACCCTAAAAAATACCAACTCTTCTGATTGCAAAAACATCTGAGATCACACGATCTCTACCACCTAAATCAGATCTCTGGTGTAACAAAACTAAGCTGCAGCCACTGAAAAAAACAGGAAAAGGCAAATGAACAAATAACAGTGGCTTCAGATAAACTGAGAGCAGCACAGGCCCCCAGGAGGGGACCTAGCTGACCTCCACAGAAGTGCAGGGAACTATGCAAAAAGCAAGCACAAATATAAAAGCAGAAAATATCTTATCTGAAAGCAGAAGATGCAGGCAAGACTCAGCAAACTTCCAAATGAACCAGGAACCACAATTGAGACAAGAACAATTGATCAACGGCAACCATCATGGGAGGGAACCTCCCTTATATCAGACCAGTCAGTGATCCCAGATTTTCATTCCTTGCTGAAAGGTTCAGTACTGTCTGTAACCACCAGAGGGAGCCTCTGCTCAGAAACCATCTCTAGCACATTCATAACACTATACTCACAGTGAACCAAGCGACCCAAAAAGAATGTGAAAGGGACAACATTAAACCTGCTCTAATTTAATGATTTGATGTATTTTCAATCATACGGTTCAAACCCTCAGGGTACAAAGTACCCATTTTATATATCCAAAAACTTTCTTTCTTGATAAGTATACTCAATCGTTCTTGTCTTTTATCCACGATATGGTCAATAAGGGTTATTTTCATTATACTCGGGTCTTTATGATGGTGATTTGCATAGTGTCTAGAGACACTATGTAATTGATACCCTGCCCTTATATTAGATCTATGTTTATTTAATTGGGCATGGGCCGTTTGAATTGTCCGACACTTGTATTGCAGGCCACATGGGCACTTCAACAAATATACTACATAGGTGGATTGGCATGTTAATCTCTGTTTAATCTGAAAAACCTCATTGGTAGTATTAGATTTAAAGGTTATAACGCCGCAACACATGCATTTAGGCGTATTGCATGCGAAACAGCCTCCTGTGTTAATATTAGTCGTCACATCCCTTGTTTTTTCTTTCTGTTCGTGTTGCTGGGAGCAAGCAAGGTTTTTAAGCTTCTGTTCTTAAAGATAATATTTGGTTTCTCAGGGATGCTTTTAGAAAGGATGGGATCACCTTTTAAAATAAACCAATGTTTTTAATAGTTCCTGTACTATCGACCTAGATTGGCAAAATGTGGTAATTAAACTCCGCTTTGTCTTTTCCTCTGTTTTTAAAAAAACCCTATCCGGATTCTCCCTTCTGTTTAGACACAAATCTTGCGATAGGGTGCACGTTCTTTTGTATGCATCTTTTAAAAGTTTTTTGGGATAGCCTTTTTCCAAGAATCTCTTTTGGAGAATCTTGGATTCCACCTCAAAATCAGAGTCTAAAGTACAATTTTTCCTGACCCTCCAGTACTGCCCATAAGGTACATTTTTTATCCATCCGGGAGGTGACCACTGTTAAACTTAAGGTAGCTGTTCACATCCACTGGTTTAAAAAACATGGATGTGTATACTCTCCCCAGGTGGTCGAACTGCACCCATAAGGCTGGAGTCACACACACCGAGTAAAAAATCTGACCGTTTTAGTCGGTCGATAATCGGATTAAAATTTCATGAACATTGATGCGACTAGCATCCGATTTTTTGTAGTTGATGCGATTTAGTAGCATGTACGCTTACGTTTCACATCCGATTACCCACCGACTACCGATTTTTAGTGGCATCATAGCAAAATGGACATTTAACGTTTTTGAGGCCTGCAAATCATTTGAATAATGAGCCAGACCCATATTTAAGCGGGGTTTGACTGTTCTTACCCTCCCACCCTTGCCGTTCAGTGTTTTGCTTCTTAGTGGTTCCTGTTGTGTTGCAGCAAACTTAAAATTATGAGTCACAGACTAACTTTTAATACAACTGAGCGTGTGCTGTACTATTGGCTGATATCCAGAACTTTTGGGGAGCCATATCCTGTAGTTGTTTCTCACAGAATCCGCAGAAGAATGTGGGTGCATCCCCTTGTGAAGCGAAGGATCAGCAAAGGACATTTTGAGCGCCTGTATTCAACACTGCGTAGGAATCCTGACAAGTTTTTTGACTATTGTCGCATGAGTGTTGCCACCTTTGATATTTTGCTGGACATATTGCGCCCAGGAATCACCTTTCACAACACCAGGATGCGTCCTTCAATTTCTGCTGAGGAAAGGCTTCTTCTAACATTAAGGTATGTGTGTCAACGATATGTTGATGATGTTTTGCATAATTTACCATCTTTTACATTCTTCTTACTTTCTTCATCTTAACATACTCAACATCATGGCATTATGAAATTGTCTTATTTTACCTATATGCTTGTGTGTAGCAGTCATAATGGTTTGTAAGTCATAAAATTAATAGAATGGGTGAGTATACAAATTTCCAGTGTTTCAATTGTCTTAATGGATTTTTCATATATTTTGTTTGTCTGATGTGTACATGTTGTTGTTGTTTGTGTATTGCAGGTTCCTTTCCACTGGGCTCTCATACGCTGCTCTGCATTTAGAGTTTTTACTAGGAAAATCCAACATTTCCGGAATAGTCAGCTCTACTTGTGGACAAATTTGGTCAAGACTAAATAAAGAAGTGATGCCACAGCCCAAAATGGAAGATTGGTTGAGGATTGCACGTGGATTTCAAGAAAGCAGTAATTTTCCACACTGTATTGGAGCCCTGGACGGGAAGCACATACGTGTGCGTAAGCCGCCGAACTCAGGGACACAATTCTACAATTATAAGCAATATTTTTCTATAGTTTTGTTGGGCTTGGTCGACAGTAACTACCGCTTCATAATTGTAGACATTGGGGCCTATGGAAGGACTGGAGACTCCAGAGTCTTCAATTCTTCCATTATGGGTCGGCGGCTACGCAATAACCAATTGGACTTACCACCACCATGTCAACTTCCACACTCCAATATGGATGCAGTGCCATATGTTATAGTAGCGGATGAGGCCTTCCAATTAAGTTGTAATGTTATGAGGCCATATCCTCGGCGCAATCTCAACCATCAGAGAAGCATCTTTAATTATCGCCTTTCTCGTGCACGACGCCTGGTGGAGTGCACATTTGGTATTCTTACAGCCAAATGGCGAGTCCTACAATCAGCCATTCAGCTAAGTGCATCAAATGTAAATCTTGTAGTGCAAGCATGTGTGGTACTACATAATTTTACAAGAATACATGAATGCTCATCATCTGATATGGCTGACCTTCAGTCTTATAATATGATGAGGCCTATGAGACCAGTCATCCATCCTCGTCGTCCCCCTTCTGGTCTGAAAGTGCGTGAAATATTGACAAATTATTTTGTTTCCCCTCGTGGTTCTATTCCTTGGCAAGATGAGGCCATAGGTATGTAGTGTGTTTTATGTGATATCATAACATAAAGTAACTTTTGATGAATCAATTCATGGTACACTCTCTTTTTTTGTCTACTACTTTACCATACTTAATACACTACATAACATAGAAGAAGAAACACAGACAACCAATGTAACTTCACTAATTTTAATCATTAGTGTTTTGTGTTGAAGCCTTTTAAAGGCTGATATTTTTTTGGTTAACCAGGACCAACATGTCAAAAACTAAGCAAAATATATGTATAACATAATTATTATTCATAAAATAAAAAAATATATCACTTATGAAAAATGTAAAAAAATGTACAGCTACAATTGCTGGTAGCTTGGTGGTGGTGTTGGTGAGGATGGAGGGGCAGGTTGTGGATTCTGCCTCACACAATCTGCAACCTGTGTTTGAGAAAGACCAGGTGCAGATCCTACAGTAGCAGCTGGGTTACTTGCTGCATCATGAAGGACTTGTGGGTAGGGGTACATAGGGAATTGATGCTCATAGTCATATAGATATGACTGAGCAGTAGCAGAGTGACCCCCAATATGCCCATGTCTACCATATCCATGTTGTGGCCAGCCAACAACATTGGGTATGTTAGAGTGGGCATATTGTGCATGGCCACTCTGTCCCATGGTTTGAAGCTGGGAAGCTCCATACAAAGAATGAGCTGCAGTAGGAGGAGGAGGAGGAGGAGTTGGGTTTTGTTGCAAAGAAGGAGTAGGTGGAGGAGGTGGAGGAGGATGATGAGGAGGAGGAGGAGGAGGAGGATCAGAGGCAGAAGCAGATTGTGCTGGATTTTGTGCTACCAACCTCCCTAAATTTTCTGGACCAACCACCCATCTATGAAGATAATCTAGTAGGTTGGTGGGATCATTAGGGCCTGATCCAGCTTCCAACACAATCTGCAGTCCACTTCTGATCCTCAGTCTGTGCTGTATTTGAGTAGCCCGGAGATAAGGGGCCAGACTGCGGCAAAATGCCTCCTCACCATCATCTTTACCTACACTGGACAAATAGTCCAGAACTCCTCGGTCCACCTGCCTCCTTGAGACAGAACCCACTCCTTCTCGTCGCCGCCTACCTCGCCTTGTGAGTTGGGAAGGAGGAGGAGATAGATCTTGAGCCCTATTAGGGCTGCTGCTCTGAGGTAGATCCTCAGTTTCCACATGCAGTGTCTGGGAATCCTCAGCTCCTGCAGGTCTTGTTGTTGCTGGTTGGGTGGACCCACATGCTGCTGAGGAAGGGCCTGCCTCCTGTTCTCCATCACCAACTGGGTCGATAACCACTTCTGAGTCAGACCCCGTCTCCCTCTCAGTTAGGTTTGACTCAGTTCTAGGAATGAAAAACAAAATAAAAAAATTATAATTTAAAATATAACAATTTATAAACATTTAAGTCGTTCAACACACATGAACTTACGGTCGCAGATCCAACACTGGCTCAAGGAAGTTTAATCTATCAAAATAGAGGTACTTCCTCTTCTTAGATGCTGAAGCCCCACTCCGATCTCTAATCTGCCTCTCCCTCCGGTAGCAGTCCCGACAACTACGCCACCGCCTTGTCACATCATTCACTACAAATTTAAGAAGAGCATAACGGTTTTTTATTACTGATATCAATTTAATAAGGCACAAACTACAATATGCAACACTGAACATTTAAATACTGGTCATGTGTGATGTGATTTACAATATTAAAAGACATCAACATACAACCAGAAGTATAGATGTTCTAAGCAGTAACATACATTTAAAAAAATGCTTGGCCCTTTAACAAACGCCTCAATCAGTTACAATTTTATCACAAAAACACTAAATCTGAGGTGAAGAAAAATACTAAATGTGGTAGTCAATAGATGCCGAAGCATCGATGATATTTAAGTATACATGTATATTTTTGGACTACACACACAGCAATGCGTACTTCTAAATAGTATAAGGTCCATAATACAGCGTTTTAAATAGCATTTAAACACATAAGGCTAGATTATTATTTGCAAAAAAGAATGTTTAACAAATTTAGAAAACCGTTACATGTGGTACTTACTAAGTCGCTCTTGGTCCTCCCTGGATCTCTCATTATAGTCCGGAAAAATGTGCACACATATAGTTTTCCATGCCGCCTCTTTGCGTGTCCGATTGCTGTAGTTGGAATCGCGCTGGTCCCACAATTCTGGCCTCTCCTGCACCAATACAATGAGGAGTTCCACATTGATGTGGCTAGATGCCATGTTTCTGGACTCCGTGTAGGCGTTCTTCCTGTTGTTTTTTAAGATGTGCTTAGCTAATTAGCATGTAAAGGCTTCCTGAGAAATTCAAAGGCAGTTTCCTGTCACCTGGAAAAGTTGTGCGATTTAATCGCAACTCACACGTGCGGTCCGTTTGTAATCCCACTTTTAATCGCTCCCATAGACTTGCATTGGCGACAGTCGACCCACAATCGGTGACAATCGCAGCATGCTGCGATTGCACTCGGACGTTTAAAACGGACCACAAAAAATCTGATACTGGGAGCTGCTCCATAGATTAACATAGGTCCGACTGCAATGCGATATTTCATCGCATTGCAGTCGACCGATTTTGTCGCCAGTGTGACTCCAGCCTAAATCCAAAAATTGGAGAGAAGTAGATGAAACTGTGGCCGTGAACTTTATTCCCCAATCATTAGTATTTAATTTATCCACAAAGCTCAATGCCTCCTCCATTGATCCATGCCATATAATGAATAAATCATCTATAAAACGCCTATAGAAGAGTACTCCACCTGCGGATGATCCAGGCTGCGCAATGAGGACGGATTCCACCGCACCCATGAAGAGATTGGCATAACTTGGTGCAAATCTCGTCCCCATTGCGCAGCCCTGATCTGTTTGTATAATCCTTCTTCAAAGGAAAACACATTGTTCTCCAATATGAACGCTATTGCGCTCAGGATGAATTCTCGTTGGTTTACAGGCATATTAGTGTCACTAGTCAAAACCTCTTCAATTACCTTTAATCCCAATGTGTGTGAAATATTATTATATAGGGCCACTACATCCAGAGAGAGGAATACACATCCCTCCATGGGTGGCAGAGCTCTTACCTCTTTAATTAATTGTGACGAATCCTTTAGATATGATGTTAATCTCAGTACATAAGTCTGTAAAAAAAATCAACATAATGCGATAAATTACTTGTAATAGATTGAATCCCTGATATTATTGGGCGTCCAGGGGGATTTTTTGGGTCCTTATGCAGTTTAGGCAAAAAATAGAAAAAAGGTATTCTATATTGCGCAATATCTAAAAAGTTTTTTTCTTTTTTGTTAAGTAACCCCTTTTCATAAGCTTTCTTAATTAAAAGTTTATACTTAATAAAAATACTGATATTAGGATCATCCTCCAATATTTCATAAAAAACACATGGCGGACCTGTTTTTTGAATTAGAAAACAAAAGCAAGGTAGAGATTGTTAATCATATTGACACAATGTTTCTTGGACGTTATATTGAGTAAAACATAGCTCCCAAAGGTCAGAAGTTAATTCAAAGATCCTCGTTTCCTCAAGATATGGAATTTACAAAAAAATGGGATGAATATTCCACATCTTGTTCTATAGGATTTATGAAAATGTTAATCTGCAAGAGGGACTCATTAGCTGTTAAGGCCTTGGAGGAGGTTAAATGTCTTAGGGATAATCTGGAAACATATTCCTCATCCCCCAACTTCAAAGAGTTTGATTTGACATTAAAAGTCAAACTAAATAAATTTGAAGAGGATGTAATTAGAAAAAAAGCTATAAAATTATGGAGGGATAGAAAGGAAAGGACAAGTGAGTGTGAAAAAATGGATACCACCACCCAAATAAATGCACCTGAAGAGGGATTGAGAGTACAACTAGATGTGGAAGGGAGTGATAGAAAAGAGAAAGGAAAAGGAACTGATAAATTTACAAATTCTAATAAAGAAAGGTCATTTACTCTTCTCAAGACTCAAAAACTCCGCACCCCTCCGTCCTCCAATCACCCCCCCACGCCTGTACTCACCTCCCCCGGTCTTCTGCCGCCCCTTGATCCGTCCCGGCGTCCGCCCGGGACTCTTCATTGGCGCCGCCATCTTGGAAAATGGTGGGCGCATGCGCATTGTGCCTTTCAAAGTACAAAAATTTATTTTGATCACTGTGATATACTCTCACAGTGATCAAAATAAAAAACAGTAAATGAACCCCCCCTGTCATAGGTAGGGACAAAAAATAAAATAAAGAATTTTTTTTTTCCTATTAGGCCCTGTCCACACGTTGCGGATTTTGCTGGGGATCCGCAGCGAATTTCGCTGCTGATCCGTAGAGGATTTCGCTGCTGATCCGCAGCGGATTTCGCTGCTGATCCGCAGCGGATTTAGCTGCGGATCCGCAGTGGATTTTGCCTCTGATCAGCACCGGATTTTACTGCGGATTCGCATCGGATTTTGCTGCTGATCAGCACCAGATTTTGCTGCGGATCCGCAGCGGATATTGCTGCTGATCAGCACCGGATTTTGCTGCGGATTCGCATCGGATTTTGCTGCTGATCAGCACCGGATTTTGCTGCTGATCCGCAGCGGATTTTGCTGCTGATCAGCACCGGATTTTGCTGCGGATTCGCATCAGATTTTGCTGCTTATCCGCAGCGGATTTGGCGCTGCGGATCCACAGCAGATCCAGAAATAATGCACAGTACAATGCAAATAAATGGTAAAAAAAAAAACCGCTGTGCACATGCTGCGGATTTTTCAGCGCGGATTTGCTGCGGTTTTAAATCCGCAGCATGTCAATTCTTTGTGCGGATTCCGCAGCGGTTTTACACCTATCCCATTACAGTTGTAAAACCGCAGCAAATCCGCGATAAATTCGCAGGTAAAACGCAGGTCATTTTACCTGCGGATTTTAGAAAAATCCGCAAGTGAATCCGCAACATGTGCACGGGGCCTCAGGGTTAGGGTTAGGCTGGGTTCATATTGCATTATGGCAGTCCGTTAGATGGACTGCGTTTCACCGCGGTATAACGCGGTGTAACGCAGTTTGTTAACGCTGCCATTCACCCCATTTGTGTGCGCATCGCAACGCATGCCGTAAAACGGCCTGCGTTCGCGACGTGCCGTTATTCAGTGACGGAGCCTCGGACACGGGCTGCAGCGTCTGGGCTCCGTCACCGCTAGCACAGATGAATCATCTGCTGATTCATCTGCGCTAGCGGGTATAGCATAACGCAATCGCGTTATGCTATACCGTTACCAGCCGGTCAACGCTACGTGTTGAACGGGCTGGTAAAACGCAATATGAACCCAGCCTTAGGGTTAGAATTAGTGTTAGGGTTAGAATTAGGGTTACGGTTAGAATTTGGGTTAGGGTTGGAATTTGGGTTAGGGTTGGAATTTGGGTTAGGGTTGGAATTTGGGTTAGGTTTGTGGTTAGGGTTAGAGTTAGGATTAGTGTTAGGGGTGTTTTGGGGTTAGGGTTGGGATTAGGGTTAGGGGTGTGTTGGGGTTAGGGTTATGGCTAGGGTTTGTATTAGGGTTAGGGGTGTGTAGGGGTTAGGGTTGGGGTTAGGGGTGTGTTGGGGTTAGGGTTGGAGTTAGAATTGAGGGGTTTCCACTATTTAGGCACATCAGGGGGTCTCCATACGCGACATGGCGCCACCATTCATTCCTGCAAATTTTGCGTTCAAAAAGTCAAACAGTTCTCCCTTTATTCCAAGCCCCGACGTATGCCCAAACAGTGGTTTACCCCAACATATGGGGTATCAGCGTACTCTGGAAAAATTGCACAACAACTTTGGGGGTCTAATTTCTCCTGTTAACATTGGGAAAATAAAAAAATTGGGGACTAAAGATCATGTTTGTGGAAAAAATATGATTTTTTTATTTTCATGCCCGGGCGTTATAAACTTCTGTGTAGCCCTTGGAGGTTCAAAGTGCTCACTACACATCTAGATAAGTTCTTTGCGGGGTCTAGTTTCCAAAATGGGGTCACTTGTGGGGAGTTTCTACAGTTTAGGTACATCAGGGGCTCTGCAAACGTAACATGACGCCCGCAGACCATTCCATCAAATGGGCATTTCAAAACGTCACTACTTCCCTTCCGAGCCCCGACGTGCGCCCATACAGTAGTTTTCTCCCACATATGGGGTATCAGCATACTCAGGACAAATTGAACAACAACTTTTGGGGTCTAATTTCTCCTGTTACCCTTGGGAAAATAAAAAAATTGGGGACTAAAAGATCCTGATTGTGGAAAAAATATGATTTTTTAATTTTCATTCCCGGGCGTTATAAACTGCTGTGTAGCCCATGGGGGTTCAAAGTGCTCACCACACATCTAGATAAGTTCTCTGTGGGGTCTAGTTTCCAAAATGGGGTCACTTGTGGGGAGTTTCTACTGTTTAGGCACATCAGGGACTCTGCAAACCTAACATGACGCCCGCAGACCATTCCATAAAAGTCGGCATTTCAAAACGTTACTACTTCTCTTCCGAGTCCCAACGTGTGCCCGAACAGTGGTTACCCCCACATAAAGGGTACCAGTGTACTCAGGACAAACTGTACAACAACTTTTGTGGTCCAATTTCTCCTGTTACCCTTGTGAAAATAAAAAATTGCGGGTTAAAAAAATCAGTTTTTGAGGAAAAAAAATATTTTTTATTTTCACGGCTCTGCATTATAAACTTCTGTGAAGCACGTGGGGGTTCAAGGTGCTCACCACACATCTGGATAAGTTCCTTTTGGGGTCTAGTTTACAAAATGGGGTCACTTGTGGGGGGTTTCTACTGTTTAGGCACATCAGGGGCTCTGCAAACGTAACAAGATGCCCGCAGACCATTCCATCAAGTCGGCATTTCAAAGCGTCACTACATCCCTTCCGAGCCCTGACGTGTGCCCAAACAATGGTTCCCCTCCACATATGGGGTACTAGCGTACTCAGGACAAACTGGACAACAACTTTAGGGGTCCAATTTCTCCTGTAACCATTGTGAAAATAAAAAATAGTGGGCTAAAAAATCATTTTTTGAGAAAAAAAAAAGATTTTTTATTTTCACGGCTCTGCGTTATAAACTTCTGTGAAGCACCTGGGGGTTCAAAGTGCTCACTTTGCATCTAGATAAGTTCCTTAGGGGGTCTAGTTTCCAAAATGGGGTCATTTGTGGGGGAGCTCTAAACTTTAGGCACACAGGGGCTCTCCAAACACGACATGGTGTCCGCTAACGATTGGAGCTAATTTTCCATTCAAAAAGTCAAATGGCGCTCCTTCCCTTCTGAGCCCTGCCGTGCGCCCAAACAGTGGTTTATGACCACATATGAGGTATCTGTGTACTCAGGAGAAATTGCCCAACTAATTTTAGGATCCAATTTATACTGTTGCCCATGTGAAAATGAAAAAACTGAGGCTAAAAGAAAATTTTTGTGAAAAAAAAGTACTTTCTTTTTTTTACGGATCAATTTGTGAAGCACCTGGGGGTTCACAGTGCTCACTATGCATCTAAATAAGATCGTTAGGGGGTCTAGTTTCCAAAATGGGGTCAATTATGGGGGAGCTCCAATGTTAAGGCACACAGGGATTCTCCAAATGCGACATGGCAACCGCTAAATATTCCAGCATATTTTCCATTCAAAAAGTCAAATGGCGCTCCTTCCCTTCTGAGCCCTGCCGTGCGCCCAAACAGTGGTTTATGACCACATATGAGGTATCTGTGTACTCAGGAGAAATTGCCCAACTAATTTTAGGATCCAATTTATACTGTTGCCCATGTGAAAATGAAAAAACTGAGGCTAAAAGAAAATTTTTGTGAAAAAAATACTTTCTTGTTTTTACGGATCAATTTGTGAAGCACCTGGGGGTTCAAAGTGCTCACTATGCATCTAGATAAGTTCCTTAGGGGGTCTAGTTTCCAAAATGGGGTCACTTGTTGGGGAGCTCCAATGTTTAGGCACACAGGGACTCTCCAAATGCGACATGGCAACCGCTAAATATTCCAGCATATTTTCCATTCAAAAAGTCAAATGGTGCTCCTTCCCTTCTGAGCCCTGCCGTGCACCCAAACAGTGGTTTATGACCACATATGAGGTATCTGTGTACTCAGGAGAAATTGTCCAACAAATTTTAGGATCCAATTTATACTGTTGCCCATGTGAAAATGAAAAAACTGAGGCTAAAAGAAAATTTTTGTGAAAAAAAGTACTTTCTTTTTTTTACGGATCAATTTGTGAAGCACCTGGGGGTTCAAAGTGCTCACTATGCATCTAGATAAGTTCCTTAGGGGGTCTAGTTTCCAAAATAGGGTCACTTGTGGGGGAGCTCCAATGTTTAGGCACACAGGGACTCTCCAAATGCGACATGGCAACCGTTAAATATTCCAGCATATTTTCCATTCAGAAAGTCAAATGGCGCTCCTTCCCTTCTGAGCCCTGCCGTGCACCCAAACAGTGGTTTATGACCACATATGAGGTATCTGTGTACTCAGGAGAAATTGCCCAACTAATTTTAGGATCCAATTTATACTGTTGCCCATGTGAAAATGAAAAAACTGAGGCTAAAAGAAAATTTTTGTGAAAAAAAAGTACTTTCTTTTTTTACGGATCAATTTGTGAAGCACCTGGGGGTTCACAGTGCTCACTATGCATCTAAATAAGATCCTTAGGGGGTCTAGTTTCCAAAATGGGGTCAATTATGGGGGAGCTCCAATGTTAAGGCACACAGGGACTCTCCAAATGCGACATGGCAACCGTTAAATATTCCAGCATATTTTCCATTCAGAAAGTCAAATGGCGCTCCTTCCCTTCTGAGCCCTGCCGTGCACCCAAACAGTGGTTTATGACCACATATGAGGTATCTGTGTACTCAGGAGAAATTGCCCAACTAATTTTAGGATCCAATTTATACTGTTGCCCATGTGAAAATGAAAAAACTGAGGCTAAAAGAAAATTTTTGTGAAAAAAATACTTTCTTGTTTTTACGGATCAATTTGTGAAGCACCTGGGGGTTCAAAGTGCTCACTATGCATCTAGATAAGTTCCTTAGGGGGTCTAGTTTCCAAAATGGGGTCACTTGTTGGGGAGCTCCAATGTTTAGGCACACAGGGACTCTCCAAATGCGACATGGCAACCGTTAAATATTCCAGCATATTTTCCATTCAGAAAGTCAAATGGCGCTCCTTCCCTTCTTTGCCCTGCCGTGCACCCAAACAGTGGTTTATGACCACATATGAGGTATCTGTGTACTCAAGAGAAATTGCCAAACAAATTTTAGGATCCATTTTATCCTGTTGCCCATGTAAAAATGAAAAAATTGATGCTAAAAGAAAATTTTTGTTGGAAAAATTAAAATGTCCATTTTTTCCTTCCACGTTGCTTTAGTTCCTGTGAAGCACCTGAAGGGTTAATAATCTTCTTGAATGTAGTTTTGAGTAGCTTGAGGGGTGAAGGATTTATAATGATGTCACTTTTGGGTATTTTCTGCCATATAGACCCCTCAAAGTGACTTCAAATGTGAGGTGGTCCCTAAAAAAAATGGTTTTGTAAATTTTGCTGTAAAAATGAGAAATCGCTGGTCAAATTTTAACCCTTATAACTTCCTAACAAAAAAAAATATTGTTCCCAAAATTGTGCTGATGTAAAGTAGACATGTGGGAAATGTTATTTATTAACTATTTTGTGTCACATAACTCTCTGGTTTAACAGAATAAAAATTAAAATTTTGAAAATTACAAAATTTTCAACATTTTCGCCAAATTTCCATTTTTTTCACAAATAAACGCAAAAATTATCGACCTAAATTTACCACTAACATGAAGCCCAATATGTCACGAAAAAACAGTCTCAGAATCGCTAGGATCCGTTGAAGCGTTCCTGAGTTATTACCTCATAAAGGGACACTGGTCAGAATTGCAAAAAATGGCAAGGTCTTTAAGGTCAAAATAGGCTGGGTCATGAAGGGGTTAAATTAGAGTGGGTTTAATGTTGTCCCTTTTACATTCTTTTTGGGACGCTTGGTTCACTGTGAGTATAGGTTTTGATTAGTCAAATGGTTAGTGTGGTTTGAGGGACTTTATAATAGTAGTGGGCAAATGTATAAGGCTATTTTCAGCCATTTCATATGTAAGTCTACTGTCCCTTTAAGAAATTAAACTTTTAAATCGGGGGTTTAAAATTGCAGTATAATAGTGTCAAGACACACTGGGAAAGGGTTTCCCCAGGGTATGCTTTAAAATGTATGGGGTTTACAATAGTTTTAGGAACTGTATAAGGTTATTTTTCGCCATTTTATTTTTGAAAGCGTACTGTCCCTTTAAGAAACTAAATTTCTGAATTGGGGGTTGAAAATTACAGTATACCAATCTCAAGACAAGCTGGGAAGGTTCCCAGGGTAGGTTTTAAAATTTATGGGGTTTACAATAGTTTTAGGAACTGTATAAGGTAATTTTCCGCCATTTTATCTGAAAGTGTACGGTCCCTTTAAGAAACTAAACTTCTGAATTGGAGGTCGAAAATTGCAGTATAGGAATGTCAAGGCACGCTGGGAAGGTTCCCAGGTTGCGTTTTAAAATTGATGGGGTTTTTATGAGTTTATGTAGGGTTTTTAATAGGAGTTTCAAGGGGAAATAAGAGGTTAATTGACAATGAATGCTTTATATGGAGTTTTGCAATGAAGAGGTTAAAATGAACACAACATGTGGTTTAAATTATGTTAATTACCACCCCTTTATAAAGTTGCTATTGTAATATTCTCCTTTACCCCACCTGATGAAGATGGTTTGGACCGTTGAAACGCGTTGTGGCAGTGGTATTGGAGGAAGAATAAAGTTTGGCTAACATTTATTAAATTGTCCATTATTCCTTTGGCGCCCCTTGAGACCGCTGCACCATTGTTTACATGCGAAAAGTCTCCATACGGAGTTAACAGCGGCAGGAGAAGCCTGGTTTATTTGGATGTATCGAGGACCTCTGGTTTACAGCCACTGGGTTAATAACTGAGGACCTAAGGTGACGTGTCATCCGGTCGAGCGGGATTGTGTGACCATCAGAGGAACACGGAGGCTTGATGCAAACACCGATGGGACGACATCACAAATAGAGAGAAGTGACCCGGAGCCTTATTAATCACACGCTTAATCTTGGTTGTGTAGATGCACACAACCATTACAGGTGAGTGCATTGGCACTATTTTTTAAAAAATAGCCCTGTGAGTCTACACATGCGCCCTTTTTCTTTTCTTGTTTTGCGTTGCTTAAGCAGGCACTGCGAGAGTGCTGGTGCGTCAACCCACATTTGACCTTTGCAGAGGTGGGAAGTGAGGCACGCGCACACGAACAGGAACAGGGAGTGACAGTCCCAGCGGCAGAGGTCCGGAGTGGGGAAGCGGTCGTGAAAGCAACTGCTGAACCAGGATGGGTGGAAGATTTAAGAAAAGAGATCCAATCGAGGGAGGATCTGATTGAGACTAAAAAGAAGGTAACTTCGATAAGTACACCCGGTAACAAAACCCCTCAGTGCCACGTCGGGATGAAAGAGGGTCTTGTCGGAGAGAGCCCCTAATGTTCTATCTTTGTGGAGAATTAGGTCATATTGCCCGGTTCTGCCCGTAACGGGGGCGGCTCCCAAAACATCACCCATTAAACTAAAGGGCTCGGAGGCTGGGGGCCGTTGCCCGGAGCCAGAACAGCCCGAAAGGAATACCGATAGTCCCACCAATTTAGTGTCAGTGAATCCCTTGGTATGGGCCAAAATAGATGGATGAGCCATACGCTGCCTTGTAGACACAGGCTCTCAAGTAACCACTATGCCCGAGACATATTGTAAAAGACACTTTCCAAAAGCTGTGAGGCCAGAGTAGGGTCCAGTGATCAAGTTGACGGCCGCCAATCAACTACCCATACCAGTCACAGGGGTGGCGTGGATGCAGATTAAAGTCTGCAGCAAAGACCTGGGTGGTAAAGGAGTGGGGTTGACCGCGGGTGACCCCTTACAGGGACATACCATTACGTTTTGAATGAATGTACTCAGAGAGTTCAGAAGTCTTCTTATTAGCGAATCTCCAAATGCATTCCTGAAACAATGGGGCCGCATACTCCATAAAGGATGGTATTTCAGCAATTGATGAGGACGGCCCAGGCACAAGAGGTCTCCTGTGAAGGAAAGGTGTTAGGGAAGGTGATCATACCGGCCACCACCAAGCTTGACTTACCTCTGGGTCAAAGTATACTGTCACTACCTGTCCGAGCATGTACCCCGTTAGAAGGGGTTGAAGTTCAACTGGAACCAGCGACTGTGGAGAATCTACCATTGGGGCTCTTAATAGCCAGGATATTATCTACCGTGTGTCAAGGTAAAATACCCGTGCCGTGTGTGAACCTAAGGGAAGACACTCTGACACTTACACCCAGAAGTGAATTCGGGAAAATAATAGGCATGCCAGAGGAGCTTATATCATCACAGGTCGTTCAATTAAAAGCAAAAAAGAAAGACTCCTGGACTGTAGCTGTAGAGACAACACCTGTATTTGAACCTCAATCACAAAAAAGGGGACACCACATTCTAGAACAAACTTGGGCTGAGTTGGCAGAGTTCACACAAGATTCAGCAAGAAGACGAAGAGCTCACTCGACTTCGACAATGGGTGGCCCTCAAACAACTGCCTACCCGGTTGGAGAGAGAAAACCTGTCCCCTGGAATGAAACAGATTCTTAGGCAATGGGAGAGACTCCACCTAAAAGAAGGATTGTTGTATAGAAAAGTAGAGTTACAATGGGTCCTATCTGTCACCTGGCAAGTGGTGATTCCTGAAAACCTGTTACAACAAGTGGCCACAGAGGTGCATGAAAAAGGGGTGCACTTCGGTCCAGAAAAAAACTTTCACTGGCTGCAAAAGCTATGAAAGATATAACGTGGCACTACTGTAGAAGGTGCACAAGTAGGAACCCAACCAAGTGATAATGTAGAAAATAACTTGGCACTCAACTTTTGTGGAAAATAGTAAGTATTTTATTGCAGTCCAAAATCAAAACCAACGTTTCGGTCCAAGCTGGACCTTCATCAAAGTACTGCAAAATTAACAGGATGATTTATAAGAATATTTATAATATGATCAATAGTAAAATATACATAAAATGAGGAAGTAAATGTATATATATGTTCAATCCAAAATAAAGAAAAAGAAAATTGAAAAGAAAAAGAAAGAAAATGCCTACCCGACTGCTAAATTTGTGGAGTCCAATTGTGGACATGTTGTAACACATTGCACATTGTAATCTATGGGCTGAATAAAATGCACATAAATGGAACGACCAGAGATTGGTGAAGAAAATACAGTTCGTGAATGTAGCTTTTAGGAGCATATATGAGAACCACATACCTATAGATAGACAAAGTACCTTATTATTGTCCAAATAAGACCCATTCTGTTTATCACTAAAAGTGAAATAAGTGTCCTTATATTAACCCCTTAATGTCCAATGACGTGCACAGTCCGTCATGGCAAGGTGTCAGTTTTGGCACCTTGACGGACTGTGCACGTCATCCCTTTGAACTACCACTGCGTGTAAACACGCAGTGGTAGTTCAGTGCCGACAGCTGTCACAGACAGCTGACAGGCACAGCAAGCTGTGCGGGGACCTTTGCCGTCGGTCCCCGCACCCACAGCGCTGTGATTGGTCAGTCAATCTGACTGACCAAACACAGCATCGATCGCGCAGGAGATGCTGAAATTTCAGCATCTCCAGCGTGATCAGTGCAGGAGCCGGTGCTGCAGTGGCCGAGCGTCCTGCACTGACAGCCAGGAGCGGCGCCCCCACCGCCCCTGGCTGTTAACCCCCTGACTGCTGCAATCGAGCGCGATCGCAGTGCTCAGGGGGGAGGCAGAGGGTTGGGAGCTCCCTCTGCCTCAGATCGGCGCCCAGCAATGTATTTGCAGGGCCCGATCTCTGCCTTGATGACCCGGGGGTTGTCATGACAACCTCCGGGTCATGTAGCTACGGAAAGCTACTGTGATCATGGTCACAGCAGCTTTCACTATAGTTACAATGCATTGCAATGCTGAGCATTGCAATGCATTGTAACTGCAATAAAAAGTAAAAAAGTGAAAGTCCCATAAAGGGACAAGTTAAAAAAAATCATTTTTTAAAAAAAATTGTAAAAAAAATATAAAAAAGTAATTTTAAAAAAATCCCCTAAAAAATACACATTTTTATGTAATAAAAAAAACAAAAACAAAAAAATACACATGTTTGGTATCACCACGTCCGTAAAAAGCATAACCCTAGTTAACCCCTTCAGTGAAAGCTGTAAAAAAAGCACAAAAAAGTAGTAAATTATACTTTTTCCAAGCGGTATCATCATACCGCTTGGAAAAAGTGCAATAACACGCGATCAAAAGTCAGATATAAATAATCATGGTACCGCTGAAAACGTCATCATGTCCCGCAAAAAATAGCCGCTATACAGCATCATCAGCGAAAAAATAAAAAATTTATAGCTCGCGGAATAAACTGATGCAAAAATAATTATCTTTTCTATAAAAATTTTTATTGTGTAAAAAACGCCAAAACATAAAAAAAATATATAAATTAGGTATCGCTGTAATCGTAGTGACCCGAAGAATAAAGCTGCTTCATCAGTTTTACCACACGCAGAACGGAGGAAAAGAAAAAAAAAAAACAATTCCTGAATTGCTGGTTTTTGTTCATTCTGCTTCCACAAAAATCGGAATAGGAAGCGATCAAAAAATGTTATGTGCCCGAATATGGTACCAATAAAAACGTCAGCTCGTCCCGCGAAAAATAAGCCCACAGATAACTCTGTCGGCCGAAATATGGAAAAATTATAGCTCTCAAAATACGCCGATGCAAAAATTTCTTACAAAAAATTATTCAAAAAAAAAGCGTCTTTTAGAGTGTGACAGAAGCTAAACATGAAATAAGGGTATAAATCTGGTATCGCCGTAATCGCACCGACCCGAGGAATAAAGTCGCCTAATCACTAATACGCATGAGGAACGGCGTAAAAAAGAAAAACAATTCTTCACCTTTTGTGGATTTGTTCATTGTGCCTCCCAAAGATCGCAGTAAGGCGATCACAGTGGTTCCCCCCCACATATGGGGTATCAGCGTACTCAGGACAAAATGCACATCAACTTTTGGGTCCAATTTCTCCTGTTACCCTTATAAAAATAAAAATTTGGGGACAAAAAGGTCATTTTTGTGGAAAAAAATATGATTTTTTTATTTTCACGGCTCTACGTTATAAACTTCTGTGAAGCCCTTGGGGGTTCAAAGTGCTGATCACACATCTAGAAAAGTTCCTTGGGGGGGGTCTAGTTTGCAAAATGGGGTTATTTGTGGGGGGTTTCTACTGTTTAGGCACATCAGGGGCTCTCCAAGCGCGACATGACACCCGCAGACCATTCCATCAAAGTCTGCATTTAAAAACGGTGCTCCTTCCCTTCCGAGCTCTGCCATGCGTCAAAATAGTGGCTCCCCCACATATGGGGTATCAGCGTACTCAGAACAAATTGCACAATAACTTTTGGGGTCCTATTTCTCCTGTTACCCTTATAAAAATAAAAATTTGGGGGCAAAAAGATTATTTTTGTGGAAAAAAATATGATTTTTTTATTTTCACTGCTCTACGTTATAAACTTCTGTGAAGCACTTGGGGGTTCAAAGTGCTCATCACACATCTAGATAAGTTCCTTGGGGGGTATAGTTTCCAAAATGGAGTCACTTGTGGGGGGTTTCTACTGTTTAGGCACATCAGGGGCTCTCCAAACGTGACATGACACCCGCAGACCATTCCATCAAAGTCTGCATTTGAAAAAGGCGCTCCTTCCCTTCCGAGCTCTGCCATGCATCAAAATAGTGGTTTACCCCCACATATGGGGTATCAGCATACTCAGGACAAATTGCACAATAACTTTTGGGGTCCTGTTACCCTTTGGAAAATAAAAATTGGGGGTGGAAAGATCATTTTTGTGGAAAAGATATGATTTTTTAATTTTACGGTTCTACGTTATAACCTTCTGAGAAGCCCTTGGGGGTTCAAAGCTCTCACCACACATCTAGATAAGTTCCTTTGGGGGTCTAGTTTCCAAAATGGGGTCACTTGTGGGGGGTTTCCACTGTTTAGGCACACAGGGACTCTCCAAATGCGACATGGCGTGAAATCTCAATTCCAGCCAAAAAAAGTCAAATGGCGCTGCTTCCCTTCCAAGCTCTGCCATGCGCCCAAATAGTGGTTTACCCCCACATATGGGGTATCAGCGTACTCAGGACAAATTGCACAATAACTTTTGGGGTCCTGTTACCCTTTGGAAAATAAAAATTGGGGGTGGAAAGATCATTTTTGTGGAAAAGATATGATTTTTTAATTTTACGGCTCTACGTTATAACCTTCTGTGAAGCCCTTGGGGGTTCAAAGCTCTCACCACACATCTAGATAAGTTCCTTGGGGGTCTAGTTTCCAAAATGGGGTAACTTGTGGGGGGTTTCCACTGTTTAGGAACACAGGGACTCTCCAAATGCGACATGGCGTCCAATCTTAATTCCAGCCAAAAAAGTCAAATGGCGCTGCTTCCCTTCCGAGCTCTGCCATGCGCCCAAATAGTGGTTTACCCCCACATATGGTGTATCAGCGCACTAGGACTAATTGCACAATAACTTTTGGGGTCCTTTTATCCTTTGGAAAATAAAAATTGGGATGAAAAGATCATTTTTGTGGAAAAAATATGATTTTTTAATTTTACGGCTCTACGTTATAACCTTCTGTGAAGCTCTTGGGGGTTCAAAGCTCTCACAACAAATTTAGATAAGTTCCTTGGGGGGTTTTTTTCCAAAATGGGGTCACTTGTGGGGGGTTTCCACTGTTTAGGCACACAGGGACTCTCCAAATGCGACATGGCGTCCAATCTCAATTCCAGCCAAAAAAGTCAAATGGCGCTGCTTCCGTTCCGAGCTCTGCCATGCGCCCAAATAGTGGTTTACCCACATACATAGGGTATCGGTGTACTCAGGAGAAATTGTACAACAATTATTGTGGTTCATTTTCTACTGATACCCTTGACAAAATTTAAAAAAATTGTGTCGAAAGAAAAATTTTGGGAATAAAAGTTAAATGTTAATTTTTTCCTTCCACATTGCTTCAATTCTTGTGAAGTACCTAAAGGGTTAATAAACTTCTTGAATGTGGCTTTGAACACCTTGAGGGGTGAAGTTTTTAGAATGGTGTCACTTTTGGGTATTTTCTGTCATATTGACCCTCAAATTCACTTCAAATGTGAGGTGGCCCCTAAAAAAAATGGTTTTGTAAATTTTGTTGGAAAAATGAGAAATTGCTGGTCAACTTTTAACACTTATAACTTCCTAACAAAAAAAAATGTTGGTTCCAAAATTGTGCTGATGTAAAGTAGACATGTGGGAAATGTTATTTATTAACTATTTTTTGTGACATATCTCTCTGATTTAATGGCATAAAAATTTAAAATTTGAAAATTGCAAAATTTTCAAAATTTTTGCCATATTTCCGTTTTTTTCATAAATAAACGCAAGTTATATTGAAGAAATTTTACCACTATCATGAAGTACAATATGTCACGAGAAAACAATCTCAGAATCGCCAAGATCCGTTGAAGCGTTCCAGAGTTATAAGCACATAAAGTGACAGTGGTCAAAATTATAAAAATTGGCCAGGTCTTTAACCTTGGTCGTTAAGGGGTTAATAGTTGTGGACTAATTGGTACTAATATATATATAAATCAGGTTGGCTGTATACCTGAAAATTGGAGTCTTCACTGCGACTTGAAATCCCAGTATCCCCTGGGTAAAATGCTTATATCTATGAATAGGAGGTATGTGAGAGTTGAACTCATATTACTACACTCCAATACTGATACTTAATAGTGCAAGTAAATTATAATAGAAAATTACCATCTGTGGTGAAAAAGTGCTCCGAACCTTTTGCTATGCAAAGTGGATCTACTTCACCCTGTCTCTCAAATAAGAAACAGTGGCTCCAATGTACCTCATAAAAGTCACATAGTGCTACTGTGAAAATGCCTATTATAGATCAATATAGATGAGCGCTGTGTGAGCGTCTAAAGTTATCTTACCGGTGGTGACACAGTGGAAGGCTCAGGTCCTCACCCAACGCGGTATCCGCCGCTTGTTGGTGCGAGATCCTGAGCCAATTAGCCACCATTTTATGCGTAAGGGGCGGGAGCAAGGCTGTGATGCGGACCGGAAGTGCGTAACCGGAAGTGGCGTCACTTATGCGTTCCAAATGCTCACAGCTTGCGTTCCAAGCCTGTAACCGTCTCATAGAGGCGTGTAAGGGGGCGTATAATCACACTGTCATAGCGTTATGCATTAAGGTATCATAAGAGACCAGTGCCCAATGTAAAGAAGATGTTAACATAACGTGTGTAATATATTTATTAATTTAAACAGGGTGACAAACCAAGCAGTCGAGAGGTAAAGGATTATGAGGAAGTCCAGAGGTTAGGTAGGTAGAGGAATCTGAATTCAGTGTTCAATATAGGCGACTCTGTAATGAGAGATCAGGAGTGATACCATGATGTTATAATGCATTTAAACATATTGACAGTACACTGGAATGAATTAAACAAGGGGTAGAATTTTTATTAACCCATAGATAGACAAAAGACCATGAGTCAAATAAAGGAATGCAGATCATATTCTCTATTTAAACCCCGAGGGGACAAAGTCTTTAATTGGTGAATCCAATAGGATTCCCTCCTTTTCATAAATTGTATACGATCACCCCCTCGTCTAGATGGTGTTATCAGTTCAATTATCTGAAATGTGAGTTGTGCTATAGAATGACCTTGGGATATAAAATTAAACGGTATAGGCAACAGCATATTCTTGCAACGTATAGTCGATTTGTGTTTCGAGATTCTATCTCTTATAGATTGGGTAGTTTCACCAACATATGATAGGCCACAAGGGCACTTAATCAAATAGATCGCATATGAGGAATCACAGGTCGAGTAATCTTTTGTGTGGTATTTTTTGCCAGAATGGGGGTGTACAAAAGTATCAGCATAAGCTAGCATATCACCCACTGTTGAAAAGAAAGGTGGAAGAAGTCTGTCGACTCTGTAGGAACTGTTAACTGGTCAAACCTTCGGAGCAAAGGGCCCCCACACAAGCTAATGTAACCTCCGCTCCGTTAGAAGTATTAATGATTGATTATCTAACAATCGGCCTAGCCCAACAAGGATATGAACATTGTTTAGTAATGGTAGACCACTTTACTAAATTTGCGGTTGTGACCCCGACTCAAGACCAAACTGTCGAGACTGCAGCTTACGGCATCTGCAAAAATTTCATTCAAGTGTATGGCTGCCCAAAGAGAATTCACTCAGATCAGGGCGCTTGCTTCTTAGGGCGAGTTATGGAAGAACTACATCATATGTATGGAATTGAGAAATCTCGGACGACCCCTTATCATCCTCAGGGCAATAGAGCAGATGAACGGTTCAATCGAACCCTCATCCAAATTCTGATAACCCTAGAAGAGGATCATAAGAACCGTTGGCCAGACTATGTAGCAGGGCTAGTATGGGTGTATCACAATCGGGTACATAGCACCACCGGATACACGCCCTATACTCTACTTTTCGGGCAGCCTTGTCAAGAGATCACTAAGTTTGAGCTGGACCCTGAGGAAGACTACCCACAGATGGGGGTGTCAACCTGGGCCTGAGAACATCGTCATCGACTACAGACTCTACATTGTCTGGTGCAGACCTCTTTCTGAGAATTGGAACATCCAGAGACGACTCCTCTACGGGGAACAGCTCTACAGGCCGGAGACCAGGTACAAGTTAGAGAGAAGCGTCCTCAAGACAAATTAGATCACCGATGAGAAAAAACACCATACCGTGTATGGCGACGAGTCAATTTTGAAGGACCTGTTTAAGAGGTCCAGCCCAGAGGGGACGACGATGCTCCTACTTGTGTTGTGCACAGAAACATGTTACACCTCTGCGTGTCTAGAGATCCCCTGCAAATACAGAAAAAAGAGTCCGATGCTCTTCAGGATCCTCTACCCATTGCTAGTGATAAAGAAAATGACGAGTACTCTGAGTCTACACCGATAGAATCCGAAAAAGAACAAAGATCTGAAACCTGAGGGACCTCTGAGATTCCTACAAGGGCTGTTTCTCCAGGGTGGAGCGAACCCTCACCTTTGCTTATTCAGCCAGATTCGGGTACCCAAGCAGAACCAACTAAAATCCCCAGTTTAACACGTTCCAAACGTTAAACAGCAGGAAAACCCCTAACCGATTTGTCCAGGATAATTTAAGTCTGCATTTAAAAACGGTGCTCCTTCCCTTCCGAGCTCTGCCATGCGTCAAAATAGTGGTTCCCCCACATATGGGGTATCAGCGTACTCAGGACAAATTGCACAATAACTTTTGGGGTCCTGTTACCCTTTGGAAAATAAAAATTGGGGGTGGAAAGATCATTTTTGTTGAAAAGATATGATTTTTTAATTTTACGGCTCTACGTTATAACCTTCTGTGAAGCCCTTGGGGGTTCAAAGCTCTCACCACACAACTAGATAAGTTCCTTGGGGGGTCTAGTTTCCAAAATGGGGTAACTTGTGGGGGGTTTCCACTGTTTAGGAACACAGGGACTCTCCAAATGCGACATGGCGTCCAATCTTAATTCCAGCCAAAAAAGTTAAATGGTGCTGCTTCCCTTCCGAGCTCTGCCATGTGCCCAAATAGTGGTTTACCCCCACATATGGGGTATCAGCGTACTCAGGACTAATTGCACAATAACTTTTGGGATCCTTTTATCCTTTGGAAAATAAAAATTGGGATGAAAAGATCATTTTTGTGGAAAAAATATGATTTTTTAATTTTATGGCTCTACGTTATAACCTTCTGTGAAGCCCTTGGGGGTTCAAAGCACTCACAACAAATTTAGATAAGTTACTTGGGGGGTTTATTTTCCAAAATGGGGTCACTAGTGGGGGTTTTCCACTGTTTAGGCACACAGGGACTCTCCAAATGCGACATGGCGTCCAATCTCAATTCCAGCCAAAAAAGTCAAATGGCGCTGCTTCCGTTCCGAGCTCTGCCATGCGCCCAAATAGTGGTTTACCCACATACATAGGGTATCGGTGTACTCAGGAGAAATTGTACAACAAATATTGTGGTTCATTTTCTACTGATACCCTTGACAAAATTTAAAAAAATTGTGTCGAAAGAAAAATTTTGGGAAAAAAAGTTAAATGTTAATTTTTTCCTTCCACATTGCTTCAATTCTTGTGAAGTACCTAAAGGGTTAATAAACTTCTTGAATGTGGCTTTGAACACCTTGAGGGGTGAAGTTTTTAGAATGGTGTCACTTTTGGGTATTTTCTGTCATATTGACCCCTCAAATTCACTTCAAATGTGAGGTGGCCCCTAAAAAAAATGGTTTTGTAAATTTTGTTGGAAAAATGAGAAATTGCTGGTCAACTTTTAACACTTATAACTTCCTAACAAAAAAAAATGTTGGTTCCAAAATTGTGCTGATGTAAAGTAGACATGTGGGAAATGTTATTTATTAACTATTTTTTGTGACATATCTCTCTGATTTAATGGCATAAAAATTAAAATTTGAAAATTGCAAAATTTTCAAAAATTTTGCCATATTTCCGTTTTTTTCATAAATAAACGCAAGTTATATTGAAGAAATTTTACAACTGTCATGAAGTACAATATGTCACGAGAAAACAATCTCAGAATCGCCAAGATCCGTTGAAGCGTTCCAGAGTTATAAGCACATAAAGTGACAGTGGTCAGAATTGTAAAAATTGGCCAGGTCTTTAACCTTGGTCGTTAAGGGGTTAATAGTTGTGGACTAATTGGTACTAATATATATATATAAATCAGGTTGGCTGTATACCTGAAAATTGGAGTCTTCACTGCGACTTGAAATCCCAGTATCCCTGGGTAAAATGCTTATATCTATGAATAGGAGGTATGTGAGAGTTGAACTCATATTACTACACTCCAATACTGATACTTAATAGTGCAAGTAAATTATAATAGAAAATTACCATCTGTGGTGAAAAAGTGCTCCGAACCTTTTGCTATGCAAAGTGGATCTACTTCACCCTGTCTCTCAAATAAGAAACAGTGGCTCCAATGTACCTGAAAAAAGTCAAATAGTGCTACTGTGAAAATGCCTATTATAGATCAATATAGGTGATCGCTGTGTGAGCGTCTAAAGTTATCTTACCGGTGGTGACACAGTGGAAGGCTCAGGTCCTCACCCAACGCGGTATCCGCCGCTTGTTGGTGCGAGATCCTGAGCCAATTAGCCGCCATTTTATGCGTGAGGGGCGGGAGCAAGGCTGTGATGCGGACCGGAAGTGCGTAACCGGAAGTGGCATCACTTATGCGTTCCAAACGCTCACAGCTTGCGTTCCAAGCCTGTAACCGAATGTAAGTCCGCAAGGACAGGGTCCTCTCCCCTCTGTACCAGTCTGTCATTGTAAATTTGTTTACTGTAAACGATATCTATAACTTTGTATGTAACCCTCTCATGTACAGCACCATAGAATTAATGGCGCTATATAAATAAATAATAATAATAATAATAGAGGCGTGTAAGGGGGCGTATAATCACACTGTCATAGCGTTATGCATTAAGGTATCATAAGAGACCAGTGCCCAATGTAAAGAAGATGTTAACATAAGGTGTGTAATATATTTATTAATTTAAACAGGGTGTAATGTATGTAGTACAGTTCATATAGCGTCTTGTGCTTGGGTGCGATGAACATACATGAGACACAGGTTTGATATAGAAAAGTCCTGTATTACTTCATACAAGTTGGCAGAAATAGTCACACAGTTTGCAGACACAGAAACAGGAGACACAGCAGGCCAGAGTAATCCAAGCTCAGCAATCACTCTCCAATACAGATTCAGGATCTTCTTCTCTAGTCAAGTCACAGGTTCACTGCAGGCTAGATTCTGAAGCACTGATTGCTCAGCTGTGGCTGCTTAAGAAGCAAAGGAGAGAATCAGGGCGGGAACATGCAAGCTGGAAACTCCATTTTGACTGAGGGCAAGATAGCTGCAGCAAGACAGAAAGTAAAATGGCTGACGAACAAACTGAGTTTCAGGAATATATACATAGAACCTTACACAGGGTGACAAACCAAGCAGTCGAGAGGTAAAGGATTATGAGGAAGTCCAGAGGTTAGGTAGGTAGAGGAATCTGAATTCAGTGTTCAATATAGGCGACTCTGTAATGAGAGACAGGAGTGATACCATGATGTTATAATGCATTTAAACATATTGACAGTACACTGGAATGAATTAAACAAGGGGTAGAATTTTTATTAACCCATAGATAGACAAAAGACCATGAGTCAAATAAAGGAATGCAGATTATATTCTCTATTTAAACCCCGAGGGGACAAAGTTTGTAATTGGTGAATCCAATAGGATTCCCTCCTTTTCATAAATTGTATACGATCACCCCCTCGTCTAGATGGTGTTATCAGTTCAATTATCTGAAATGTGAGTTGTGCTATAGAATGACCTTGGGATATAAAATTAAACGGTATAGGCAACAGCATATTCTTGCAACGTATAGTCGATTTGTGTTTCGAGATTCTATCTCTTATAGATTGGGTAGTTTCACCAACATATAATAGGCCACAAGGGCATTTAATCAAATAGATCGCATATGAGGAATCACAGGTCGAGTAATCTTTTATGTGGTATTTTTTGCCAGAATGGGGGTGTACAAAAGTATCAGCATAAGCTAGCATATCACCCACTGTTGAAAAGAAAGGTGGAAGAAGTCTGTCGACTCTGTAGGAACTGTTAACTGGTCAAACCTTCGGAGCAAAGGGCCCCCACACAAGCTAATGTAACCTCCGCTCCGTTAGAAGTATTAATGATTGATTATCTAACAATCGGCCTAGCCCAACAAGGATATGAACATTGTTTAGTAATGGTAGACCACTTTACTAAATTTGCAGTTGTGACCCCGACTCAAGACCAAACTGTCGAGACTGCAGCTTACGGCATCTGCAAAAATTTCATTCAAGTGTATGGCTGCCCAAAGAGAATTCACTCAGATCAGGGCGCTTGCTTCTTAGGGCGAGTTATGGAAGAACTACATCATATGTATGGAATTGAGAAATCTCGGACGACCCCTTATCATCCTCAGGGCAATAGAGCAGGTGAACGGTTCAATCGAACCCTCATCCAAATGCTGATAACCCTAGAAGAGGATCATAAGAACCGTTGGCCAGACTATGTAGCAGGGCTAGTATGGGTGTATCACAATCGGGTACATAGCACCACCGGATACACGCCCTATACTCTACTTTTCGGGCAGCCTTGTCAAGAGATCACTAAGTTTGAGCTCTGGACCCTGAGGAAGACTACCCACAGATGGGGGTGTCAACCTGGGCCTGAGAACATCGTCATCGACTACAGACTCTACATTGTCTGGTGCAGACCTGTTTCCGAGAATTGGAACATCCAGAGACGACTCCTCTACGGGGGACAGCTCTACAGGCCGGAGACCAGGTACTAGTTAGAGAGAAGCGTCCTCAAGACAAATTAGATCACCGATGAGAAAAAACACCATACCGTGTATGGCGACGAGTCAATTTTGAAGGACCTGTTTAAGAGGTCCAGCCCAGAGGGGACGACGATGCTCCTACTTGTGTTGTGCACCGAAACATGTTACACCTCTGCGTGTCTAGAGATCCCCTGCAAATACAGAAAAAAGAGTCCGATGCTCTTCAGGATCCTCTACCCATTGCTAGTGATGAAGAAAATGACGAGTACTCTGAGTCTACACCGATAGAATCCAAAAAAAGAACAAAGATCTGAGACCTGAGGGACCTCTGAGATTCCTACAAGGGCTGTTTCTCCAGGGTGGAGCGAACCCTCACCTTTGCTTATTCAGCCAGATTCGGTTACCCAAGCAGAACCAACTAAAATCCCCAGTTTAACACGTTCCAAACGTTAAACAGCAGGAAAACCCCCCTAACCGATTTGTCCAGGATAATTTAATTTGGCAACAAGTTGTTCGAAACATAAAAGAATGTCAACGCATATTGCAAGAACTCTCGCCCGTGGAATGGCGAGCACAAAGAGGGGGGGAATGTAAGGAATGTAAGGAGAAGAAGCAAGCCAGGCTTGTCTTATCTGTAATGGGCCCAGAACCTTTGGATCTGTCACCTCAGTTACAGGGTGGAGCGCTTAGGCTACTTTCACACATCAGTTTTTTTGAATCAGGCATAATCCGTCCTATGCCTGATAGGACGGATCCGGCGCTGATTTTAAAAAACTGATGCAACTGATCAGGTGTTTGGCCTGATCCGTCCTGACCTTTTCAACCCGGAAATATAAAATTTCCATGTTGAAAATGCAGGCTTGAAAGTCCGGACCGAGGAGAGAGAGAGAGAGAGAGAGAGAGAGAGAGAGAGAGAGAGAGAGACCTTGGATTCCGGATCAGTTTTCTGACGGATTTGTCAAAAGACTGGTCCGGCTCCATGGATTTGCATTGTTTCGGCCGCCTGAAGTGCCGATTCAGGCACTGTCAGGCGGCTCCGGAAAAAAAAAAAACGTTGCAGCAAGCGTCTTGTCCGGCCGCCGGAATGTACATTTCCGACGGATCCGGCCAAAAACGGATGCAACGCAGTGACATCAGGCGCGATACGGCGCTAATGTAAGTCTATGCTAAAAAAACGCATCCGGTACCGGATCCGTTTTTTTTAAAAACACGCCGGATCGCGCCTGATTCAAAAAGCCTGAAGTGTGAAAGTAGCCTTAGAGTAACAGGATGTAACCTATGCTCAAGAAAAGTGGGTGTGGCTAAGCAGACAGAAAATGTGCGCAAAGAAATTTAAACTGTGGAGGCAGGAACGCTAAGCGCGCGTCAGTCGTGTGAGGTGAGAAAAAGAGAGAAAGCAACATATCTATAAAATGGGAACAACACAGATTGTGAAAAAACTGATAACAAATTTTATTTCTCAATACTGACACATACATGGAACAACACAATACCCATTAAAAACAATTAAAAACATGCAAAGAGTACACAAGTCATGTCATGAAATAATGATACAATGACTCTACACATCAAAAAAGTCCCACACAGCAAAAATATGTGAAGTATATACTGTATATAGACAAGGCAAGCTCCACAAAATGGAATATAATTAGCATACAATGAAATGCATATTGAATGCAAGGAGGCCTGTACAAAATTACTATAAAACTATTCACAGCACCATGCAGAGTATATATACATACGTGTAGAGGCAAAGAGGTAAACCTGATGGCCGCAAAACACCATGCGGACAAAAAAGTTGTACATGTATTTCAAGGTAAAAAAAAAAAAATTTTTGAACCTGATGGCCGCAAAAGGAGGCTTAATGGAATCTAAGTCCCCCACACAGCGTGCAAGAGGATGACACAAGCCAAACTATCGAGATGTGTTGAGGCCAAGAGGATAAGAATATGAGAAACCCTGAGCTTGTAAGCCCATAAAAGCAGAAAGTGCAGGAAGAGGTTTAAAGTGCCGAATATAGCTGTGGGAAAAAAGAGTGGGGGAGCAAAGCCCCACGCGTATCAACACCAACTATGTGGCTTCTTCAGGGGAGGATAAAGAGCTATATTCGGCATTTAAATATCTCCCTGCAAGGAGTAACCTCCTGTTAATTAAACCCTTTGTTAACTCTTGCTCTGCCTCTTGTGCATTACTGCATCCCGCTACCTGCTTACAGAAGAAAAAGGTGCACAAGCAACCGTGATAATCGCAGCCTTGAAAGCATTATTAAGAAAGGGCAATTCAAAAATTTGAAGGAGATTCACAAGGAGTGGACTGGTGTTTCAGTCATTGCTTCAAGAGCCACCACACACAGATGTATCCAGGACATGGTCTACAAGTGTTGCATTCCTTGTGTCAAGCCACTCATCACCAATAGACAACACAAGAAGCGTTTTACCTGGGCCAAGGAGAAAAAGAACATGGACTGTTGCTCAGTGGTCCAAGGTGTTGTTTTCAGATGAAAGTAAATTTTGCATTTCATTTGGAAATCAAGTTCCCAGAGTCTGGAGGAAGAGTGGAGAGGCACACAATCCAAGCTGCTTGATGTCTAGTGTGAAGTTTCCACAATCAGTGATGGTTTGGGGAGCCATGTCATCTGCTTGTGTTGGTCCACTGTGTTTTATCAAGACCAAAGTCAGCGCAGCCGCCTACCAGGAAATTTTAGAGCACTTCATGCTTCCCTCGGCGCCATGTTTAAAAATTCCTTTTTTCTCATTTTTTGGACAGATGGCTCATTGATTGGTGTTGTTTTTTTTTAGGGGGTGTAAAGAACTGAGTGCTATATAATTTGTAATGGTTCTACCTCTTTTGAATACAATACTAGGTCTTTTTGGGATCAGATCTTTGAGTATTGCATCTTTCCTCAGTAAGTACCAATATATTCGAGAATACAGTGGATGGATTGGTGGCCTCTATTTTAGGTGGTAATGAAGCTATATTTCCACTTTGCTGGCTATCAATAGCAATATGTTTTGAAGATTGTTTTTTCAGGCAATCATCCTGTGTGAGAGTGGGATTGAGTTGATATGCTGCATGTACTAATGCTTTTGGATATCTTTTTTCTTTAAACTTGGAAAGTAAAACCTGTGATTGTTGTACATAGTTTGTATTTGGACGTACAGTTACATCTAATATGACGGAACTGACTAGTTGGAATATTTGTTTTCTATTTGGAGTAGTGTGAACTAAAAAATCCAAATAGCCATTAGTGTTGACTGGTTTAAAATGAGTTTGGCTTTTGATGTTATTATCTTAATGGTATAGTTCTAAATCCAGGAATATAATACTTTCCTTGGAAATGTTTGCAGTGAATGAGAGCCCCCAGTTGTTGGTGTTGAATTCTTCAACAAAGAGGGACGCCTCCTGTTCCGTACCACACCAGATGAGGAACGGATCATCTATATAACGTCAATAATATTTGATATTATCACTGTATTTTTGGGATCTAATCGGCGATAGGGACTCGAACCTTCCCATAAACAAGTTTGTGAAACGTGGGGCTTCCCGAGTCCCCATTGTGGTTTCGAACTGCTGTAAATACAATGTGTTCTGGAAAATGAATTGACTATGTTCCAGAATGAATGTTTAACCATTTAGTGGAAAGGTCTTTTGTTTAAAGGGAATGGAGGGGTCCCTGGAAAAATAAAAATTGACTGCATCCAGACCCAGCTTGTGCTCAATATTAAAGAACAAGGCTGATACATCAAGGGTTAAAAAGAGATAGTCATTGTCCCAGGTCAGATCTCTGGTTTCTAGGATCAATTGTGTTGAATCTCTCAAATACGAAGGTAATGCAATGAGATGGCATTGTAAGTACAGATCTATAAAGTAAGACAATGTACTCGTAAGTAACCCTATCCCTGAGATTATAGGACGTCCTGGAGGATTTTTTGTGTTTTTGTGGATTTTAGGAAGATGATAGAATATGGCTTGATTAGGGCAAGTATTGGTGAGAAAATGCTTCTTTTTCGAATTCTTTTGAGAAATCATTGGACATCACTTTGTAATATTTGGTATGTGATAGGATATTTTTTGCCTCTTGAATATAATCATCCACATTTTACAGTACTAATCCCCCTCCTTTATCCGCTTTTCTTATAACAATTTTGTTATTAGTTTGTAACCGTTTGAGTGCCTCTCTCTCTATTTTCTCGTCAAATTACTAATATTACCACAATTTTTATTGACATCCTCAAACTTTTCCATCACTAAAGAATAAAAGGTTCCAAGAATGTGACCTTTATGATGAAGTGGATAAAACTGTAATGTTGGAGCTACATCTTGATGTTTGTCTGGGTCACATTCATCGATTTTGAAATCCTCTTTTTGATTATTTGCTTAGTGTTCTGAATTTGAAAATGTCTGTTTGTAATTACTTTTTGAATGAATTTATTAAGATCTAAGAAGAGATGGAATTCACCTGCTTTTTGGGAAGGACAGAAATGTAACCCTTTACTGAGTAAGGATGTTTCATCTTTGTCGAGGACATGACCAGATGTGTTAGATATTCTTACGGTCTGGGCATTTTTTTGAAAGGGCTTAGACTTGTTTCATACTCTAATTCTTCTTCCTCCTCGTGTTCCTCTACTCATTTTTTTCTTGTTAGAGGATGGAAATAATTTGTTTTGTTATTTGACCTAGAGTTGGGAGGGTGAAATATTATGATTTTTTCTGAAGGCTTGGGTGGCAAGGGGCGTGTGGGCCCAAGTCCCAAAAAAGAAATGTGAGAAGCCATGCTGGCAATGGAGGATGGTGAATCAGAGGAGGCAGAGGTGGGGGAAGAAATTGAATTGTTAAAAGGAATGACTGTAGTATGGCAAAATGATTGATATGATTGATCATAGGTGGAAAGCGCACCGAGGTTAATGGGAGAGATGCAGCCAAACATCGGCAGAATAGTAGATGGTTGTTCAATGTGCTGTGAATGATGGGATGTGAGGGAGGGTGGAGATGGATTGGGTACTGGGATTGAGATGAGGGATGTGTTGATAGGAATGGCTTGTGCTCAGGTAAGGGGAGCTGCTGTCTAGAGGCCGTCATTGGGTGTTCTCGATATGACCACAGGGTTCAGAGGGAGCTGGGGGGTGGGAGTTGTGAGTGTTGTTGGAAGATGGACCAGGAATATTAAATGTATTGGAGGTCTGCCTGGCCTGAGCTAATGACCGATGGAAGGTAAGTGAGGGATTGTTAGTCTGGGGATCCCAGTTGATTTTGGGACGGTTCTCATTGCCTTTCAGTGAGAGGCATTTAGAAACAGTGGTATTTTGTTGATATGAATTCCTGTAATCAAATTAATCAAAGCTGAAGCTGTTTTGTGTATGGTGATCTACCAATCTTGATTTATTATATGATGAATGATCTCTGGTATGGATGTTTTAAATTTTTATATTTATTTGGATCATTATTTTCATCATGTTTCAGTTACTGAGCTTTCTTTTCAATTAGGCTTATTTCATATTTCTTTAACCTAGCTGTGACTTCAGCATTCGTCTCTGTATAAAGGTGTCGAGGCAAATTGTGCTAGATCTTGTATACACTTGTCACATATTAAAGTAGCAGATGATGCCAGCAGTCTGCGTTTTTTAATTAGCATTTTTATTAGCCCTTCTGAACAGGTGTAAAAGTGTTTCCTCTACACTTCTGTGAATTGTGCGTTATTTGAAAAGGTAGATCGTATACCTATCTGTAACCCCATTGGTATTTGTTTATAAGTGATGCAAAGATCTAAAAATTTGGCATCTATTTGATTTCTAATTTCAGATTTCATATTTGTCTCGAAACCTTGACATAATCCATAATAACAGTACGTGAATCAGTCTGCTTAGTGTGGGCTACATCTCTCCTTGTGTCCAAGTGGATTGGCTCCACAAGATCGAACATGCATATAGACATGTGTGATTGCCTAGATTTTAAAGACATATTGCTTTAACTCTGGGATAGGTGAAGGAGGGGGTGATGTTATATAATATGTGTGTACAACATTCTTTTCTTGGGGATGAAATTATAATGTGCATATTCTAACTGCTAAAGAGTTTGATAGATAGCGATTGGTTCCTCAGTTAGTACAACACACCCATTAGTAATGAAAATGGGGTATAAATAGCTTACAACAAAAACTTTTTATTATACACCTGATTAAGGCCTACATGGCCGAAACGCGTTGTTTTTTTAATAAGTTTTTATTTTATTTTCTAAAATTTTGTATTTGCTATGCATAGCCAATAAAATATCATCTGATTCAACATCAGAAATACTTGGTTCTTTGATTATATAACCCTCTTATTCCAAATTGGGTTAAGGATCCCCTTTAGGAAACGCCCTGAAACATCCTTATTCACAATATCCATTTGGTGAAAAAAAATTTCTGGGAGAAGAAAATCACCTCCATGTTATTACATACCAGTGAAAGGATCACCCTTGTTTGAAAACTTTTCCCAGTGTTGTGCCTCCTTGCTCAACAATACCAGGTGTGCAAGATTCAAGTTTTACTTGTCTCACCAAGTAAGATTCACTCATTTACTATGCTTAGATAGCGCTCTCCCTCTCTTTCCCCTCATCCTCTCTTTCCCAGGACCTCATTCATGCAAGCGGATTGTATGAAGTATATCACGGGTTTGGCATCCCAGATGTGTTTTAATTGGAAAAAACCTCCCCTGTGTGAACATACTGGAAGATTTGTGCCTCATGTGTGATACCAAATTTACAAATGACCACACACGATTCTCATTTGCATTTAATATTTAAAGCAAATAGAAAATTGTGTATTAAATGATTACTTCACACTTACAAACATAAAAGTAATAGGAATATTTATTATACATAATAAATAAAGCATCTAACTCAAATTATTACTGTGTGAGACAGGTCTTGTTTCCTGCATGATTTTTACCATCAATTTTTCTGTATGAATTTCACATCTCCAGGTATCACCGTCTAGAGATCCAACACACTAGGACTGATTCATCAAAGCTTTCTGAATTCTGGGGTAAAAGTTTAGAAAAGTCACAAAATTTAGGTGCAACTTTTCGTGTTTTCACGCCAGTTTCTTCCAGCTCTGCCAAAATTAACAGAGCTGGGAGGGATGGGGCACAGTGGGGTGTGACACCACAGTTCATCTAATTCATGATGAGCTGTGGCGTTCCCTACTCCAGAACTTCACTCCAGTACCTGATGGGAAAAAGATGTCTGACATGGCGCACAGAGGTGCATGCCACCTGTCAGATGCTCCAGATTCACGAAAATGTGTGTAACTCTTCATGAATTATTTCTGTTTGACCCTTGTACGCACCCTCATTAAGATGAGCATGTACAACCCTGGTCTTGATGAATCGGGCCCATTATATAAATAAAGATGCCTGAATGCTGCAAATGACAGATATCATCTTTTATTTGACAGGATCCCTAAGCTGTATGTTAATTGAGATTATAGTACATAGTGGGACACAGCATAGGTGCTGTTATTCTGCAAAACAGCAGAATGTATGTTAATAGGGTAATAAAAACAATTTATTCAATTCATCAAAATGTCAAGAAATCTGGAATAAAACACTTTAAAAATTGCTAATTTTTTGCACAACATGAGGTTGCTAAAAGATTTGTAGACTTTTGTTGTTTTAAGCCAATTTCTGCCAGATCTGTCAAAATGGGTGAAGCAGGGGTGGGATTGGGTAAGACGATGCCCACTCATCTAATTTATGATGACTTGTGGAATACCATACGCCAGGGATCTTACTCCAGTTCCCCTCACTGTAGTAAGATTTGTGGTGATGTACATAGGGAAGACTCTAACGTCAGTGTGGTGCCCCTGAGGTCCAGTCGCCACAGAGGTAATGCACCTCAGCCAAAGGTGTGGTACTCTGTTCTTGGGTAAGGAGGGGACATCACTCAGGACCCACACACTTACATCCAACACCAGACCTCTCAGGCGCCGTGAGGGACTGGGTAGACGGTGTGGGTAGAAAAGGAAGGTTGGCAGGAGTCAGGGAGTGGAGTGAGCTGTGGTCTGAGAGACCAGAGGGACTCGACTGAGGGGACTGAAAGAGCAAGGAGCTCGTCCCCAGATTAAAGTGAGAGAAGAGAGGAAGGACGAAGTAGACAGAGAGAGTGACTCCGGAGGAAGGAAGAAGGGGTGCTAGGGGCACGGGTAGTGAGGAATCCACACCTGGGGCCCGCATCCATGCCAACTGAAATCGGGTGGAGGGACCAGGTCGCAGTAAGGGGACCGGTCCCAGTCTAGTTGAGAAACTAAGGACTCAGCTAGCTAAGTGGAGGCTGCAGTATCTGCATGTGCTACAGCCGCATCTACACACATTCGCTGAAAAGGCATCCAGATAGGACCAAGGGGACCTACAGCACATCACCCAACAAGATCCGAGGCTGCTGGCTTGGGACACTGTGTGTGAAGGCACAGGGCAGGAGAGGAGGGAGCCAGCACAGAGAGACAGCCAGGAAAGGAACATCTGAAGGGGGTTTTGACGCAGTGTACCCCAATTTACCTGAGAGCTGTCTGGACCACCTCCCCGGAAGACACAGCACCCCGGCTGGGGGTTGTAACAACAAACTGAGTAAACTGGAAAGACTGCACCCTGCTGTGTCCTCACAATTATTTACTGTGTCATCTGCCCTGCACTACAGCCACCACTACTGCCTTGGGGCCTAGCTCTACCTGTTGAGAGCTGTAACAACTCTGCTGCATCACCATCAGCCCCAGCGGACTCTGAAGCAGCGTCGGCTAACATCTTTATTGTCAAACACCACAGGTGTCATCACAAACTCATTTCCCTATAAACTATTCCCCCTTTTACTTTATTTTATCATTTTTTATTGGACGCCCAGGGCCACGGACCGGGTCACTGCTGCCGTGACACATCCCCTTTAAGAATCGTCCGACCCAGTACCGAGTTCCCCGGCCCTTGGGGGCGCTCCATCAGCACACCAATCTTGATGAATCAGGCCCAATGTGTGCAGTTTCCATTAATATATCAGCAGATATATTTCAACGTCTAACAAATTATATTTAAAACTTAAAATAACAGTGCAATATGTGAAAAATACAAATTCTATTTTTAAAAAGTTCATATATATTTCAATGTATAAAATACCTGATTACAATTGTTCACACTAGTTGGTACTGCAACACAATGTTTTTATGCTTCCCATTCTAGACCTAGTAAGCTATACATATTTGCGAATACATTTACAAATTTATAAGCATATTTATTTCCACTGGCTTTGTAACATTTTAAGAAGTACTTGAAAGGTCATAATCTCACGCCATCAATTTTTAGATGATTGTCAACAATAGGTGTCTCCAACTTCTTTTTCTTGTTTCTCATTGACCTAAAATGAAAAGTTTTGATTAATTATTTCTACTGAATAACAATCTTTCTATAACTCATGAAAATGAGAAAATAAAGAAATAAATAAACTACAAGCTATATATTGCACACTGTGGGCACAATTATAAGGTAATTTGTATTTTTGATGAATACTTTTATTATTAAACAACTACAGCGCTGTCGATCAGTCCAAAAGGTTACTAAACACGAAATCTGAATATTTAAGAAGGTAAAAGCAAAGTTTTGTCTTTCATGGGATAATATCTATGTGTGCATAATTATTGGGCAGCTATTTGAGTGCAGAATTATTATGCAACTAAATGATAAACATAAATATTTCCATCTCAATTATTTATTTTCATCAGATAAAGTGAGAATAATAACCAGCCAACTCATAATGTACAAAATTACATTTCTGACATTTAAAAAACTATATCAGTGACTAATATAGCCACCCTTGTTTTCAATAGCAGTTATTAACCTTCCATCCATGGGAGTTTGTCAATTTCTTAATCTGTTGACGATCAACTTTTTGGCAACACCAACCACACATCCTCCCAGACATTGATCAGAGTGTTTTCCTTCACTTTAAATCTCTATTATAAGGGTACACAAGATCTCAATAGGGTTTAAGTAATTTGAGGAAGGGGGCCATGTCATTATTGTTTCATTTTAATACCTTTACTGGTTAGCCAAGTAGTGGAGGACTTCTGTGCATGCGATGGAGCTTTGTCCTGCATAAAAATCATGGTTTTCTTGAAAGATGCACTTTTTCCTGTACCACTGCTTGAAGAATGTGTCTTCTAAAAATTGGCAATAGGTTTAGGAATTGATTTTGAGACAATCTCCAACCCCAAAAGGTCCAACTATTCATCTTTAATAATACCAGCTCATAGCAGTACCCCACCTCCACCTTGTTGATGTCTGAGTTGAAGTGGAGATTTGTGCAAGTTATTGATCCAGCCATGGGCCTGTCCATCTGGTCTGTCATTTCCTTCTCATCAGTCCATGAAACTTCTGAAAAATTTCTCAAATTTCTTATATTTTTCAAATATTTCTTGACCCAGTCTTGATGTTTCAACTTCTGTGTCTCGTCCACTGGTGGTGGGGTTCAGGCTGCCTTATCTTGGCCATGTCTCTGAGCACTGAACACCTTGTACTTCTGGGTTCTCCAAGGAGGTTGTAGTTCTGGGATGTGATAGCACTGGAGGATAATGGGTTCCTAGACGCTCCTTGTTTAATTCTTCTCAAATCTTTGGTAGTTAATATGCGTCTTTATTTCTCAACATATTTTTTTGCAACTCTTTCAACTATTTGCAGCAACAGTATTGATGGCTCTGTAATCATACCCCAATATCTTAGCAGTGTGGTAGGTCGATTCTCTCGGCTTCTTAAAGAGGTAGACACAGGAACCATTTCAATTTAAAGTCTGGATGGTTTATTGCAATCCTTATAAGCAACATCACAGGAAACTCAAATATAGCCTTTGTCTGACTCAAAGTACAGCATAACGGATAAAGTCCATACAATAGTGCTGGTTAGCTCATCTGGCTTAGAGACCAGCTTTTTAGTCCTTTAGCAATCTAGGAGATCTGGATGCCTCAAAATACACAGCCTGAGACAAACTTTTCTCAATTTACAAAGTGAACAACACCCAGGTGTAGAGATATGGTGGTTCCTCCCAACTCATCAGCTGCTCACAATCAATCTGTCATGGCCGATTAACCCCTTTTAATCCTATATGTACTAAAACATTACTTCAAGTTTATCTCCCAACCACTAGGTGTCCGACAGCCATCTTACAGCAGTTTCAAGAATGCTGCATTCCTCTGTAAAAAGCTTAGCAATTTTTTACTTTACTGAGTCAGTTATATCTCTTTTTTAACTCATTATTCCTGGTGAAAATAGCCGCCTTCTAATTCTGTACACCTTGATAAAGGGTGATGATAACCTTAGGCTGCGCATTCATTCATTACACAGATAAACATCACCTGATCTGCTTCATCCAATAGGCATTCAAGTTTACACAGCTTGGAGTTGGAAAATCTGCATAAAAATTATGATATGGCCAAAATACTCACTTGCCTAATAATTGTGCATGCAGCATATTTATTTTTTGCCTAAGTTGTAGTATTAGGTTCATATATATGTATTTTATATATTATTATAACTTAAAAATTTTGTTGTCTAATAACACCGCCTCTCAATGCAATATTTTGCTCATTTATTCTTGGGCATATCAGATTCAAGCCGCATGGGCCTTGTGGGCAAGACTGGCCTTACAAATACACATCCCTCTACATGAGCAGTGCTTGGCACAGTACATTTCATGCACTGTATACAGATACAAGCAGCATAAAGCTTCTCAGGAAGCTTGTGTGTCTATATAATAAACTGGGCTGTTGACAATCTACACTCTTAATCATTATATAGATGCATAGGTTGGCTGAAAGGGTGTCAAGGAACAGCAGCAGACTACCCAGTACCCTAAGTCCCAGAGTCCTGCCTTCTCAATGTCGCAACAGGTTATGCTAACGAAAGGCAAGCTTTAATGGGACATTTTATCCTTGATTTGATTTTGTCATTGTGTTCAATGCCATTTTTCTGTACCCTATTGCTGTGAATGTTTTAGAAATGAATTCAGAGCAGAAGCTCCCTCTGGTGGTTACAAACAGTACTGAACCATTCAATGAGGATTGGCAATCAGGAATCACAGACTGGCTGGATATAAGGGAGGTTTCCCCCCATCATGGTTGCCGGTGATCAATTGTTCTTGTCTCAACGTTGTTTCCTGGTTAACTTGGAAACTTGCTGAGTCTTGCCTCTTCTCCTGCTCTCAGATAAGATATTTTCAGTTTTTTGTTTTTGTGCTTGCCATTTGCATATTTCTCTGCATTTCTGTGAGGTTGGCCAGGTTCCCCTCCCCGGGGGGCTTGGGCTCCTCTCGGTTCCTGTGGAGCCAATGTTGTTTGTTCATTTGCCTTTTCCAGTTTTTCAGTGGCTGCGGCTTAGTTTTGTTACATCAGAGAACTAATTTAGGTGGTAGAGGTCGTGTGATCTCAGGTGTTTTTGCAATTAGTAGCGTTGGCTTTTTTTTAGGGTTTTTTTTTTGGATTGCAGTAAGTATCCTTCCTATCTTTTTCTGTCTAGGCAGATTGGGCCCCAGCGTTTGCTCATACTATTTTCTGTCCGTGTCTGTATTTCCTCTTGTTTAACCGCCATTACATGTTTGGGGGCTTCCTATGTTCTTTGGGGATCTGCTCCGGGGCAGATAGCTTTCCTCTTTCTATCTTTAGGTGTAGTTAGCCTCTCAGGCTGTGACGAGGCGTCTAGGACCAACGTAGGAACGCTTCACGGCTGCCTTTAGTTGTGGTGGTTAGTCAGGGTACTGCAATCCAGTAGATTCCAACCTCTCTGGTGTATTGCCGTTTTTACCTGCTCTCCTAAGCTACCAAACATAACACCCTATTCTGGATTTACTGACTTTACTGTATTGCTTGTTGTGTTTAGTAAAATAACAAATATATTGTTGGTAAAAAAAATGTATTCCTCTTAGGGATATATTAATTTTTATGTTATATGCACAATTCTGGTAAGTGTTGTGTAACAAAGGGAAAAGCTTCTTGCTACTAGCTTCATCAGCGACTTGCCTGGATTAATTTGTCTGAATTAATTAGCTTGGGATACCATTGAGCGTTAGTTTGATGTAAAGTCCATTTCCTAAACTCTGATATTGCTTTAGTTATTACTAGCTCTTTATTGTTTTTGACACTTACCAATTGAGACTGAATTTTCAATAAAAGCAAATCAGCTGCTGCTAAGTGTATTGGGGGTCCTGACTCTCCCTTGACTGGAGATATGGGAAAAAGCAGAATGACCATGTTGGATTTTAACTTGAACAATATTTTGCTCTTACAGGAGAAAACCCTCTTTGGGATCGGTTTGACAATGGCCTCTCTTAAGGCATCTCATTTCTATAAATAGGTGTGCATGTTACTGCATCAGAAACCATGGTATCATTCACAGCCGCTCATTGTCCAGATTGGCTCTGTGGCTTAGGAAAATGAGTCCTAATGGGAAGTTTTCATTAGAAAATGACCTGTAGTTTAAATTATTCTTTTTCCTTAAATGTATTTTTCAACATGCAAATACCCTCTTCAAAGACATTACATGAGGCGCGGGAGCACCGCTTGTTCACGCTACATATTAAGGGGACAAATAACGCTGTCTACCTCCTTAGACCATACATTTAAGGTACTGCCACACTAAACAATCCCGCTAGCGATCACAATAACGACGCATACTAATGCGATCGCTAGCGGGATTGTTTCTATATCGCTAAATGCAGTCACATTTAGCGATATAGTTAACGACGCTATCGCCGTTAGCGATCTTCTTAACGACTTTAGCGGTACAAAAGTACCGCTAAATCGCTAAGAAAAGGTGCCACACAGCGATAAGATACTTACCCAGCGGGAGCGCTGACGAGAAAATAGGGTCCGGAACGATTCCAGCGACGAGCGAGATCACAGCAGGAAGCTCGTCGCTGGAAGCTGCCGCACTGAACAATATCGCTAACGGGATCGCTAAATAGTGACGTTTTTTAGCGATCCCGTTAGCGATATTGCTTAGTGTGGCATACCCTTAAGACCCTGCATCCTTCAGGGATCTCTCTCTATCTCTTGCTCCATTTTATCCTCTAATACAGCTGGATTAAGCGACTTATGATTAAGACCCCGGCGGGGTCGAAACGTCAAATGTTGTGTTGCAATCGCTCCCCTCCCCTTGTTCTGAGTAATACTAGCACTATATTGTATATGCAGAATAAAATTTATTTACTTTTTGCAAGATATTCCACTAAGAGTGTGTGGTGAATTTTTAATTACACCGAGATTACAACAAAGACACATCTGACTTCTCACATTTTAGGCTCCACACCCATCTACCCCCTACCATCACAAACTCCTTATCCTGCTGATAACCCCAATACTGAGCCGCTGCCATATATGTCCCTATTACTGCACCTACTGTGTGCCTTCTAGATGGTAAAATAAACCTTTAGAATATATTAATGCTCTGTGAAAGTGCGCTAGAAAACAATGCACAGATTTTGCCCCTAGAAAGAAATAATGCCCTCTGTGTACCCCTTTGACAGTCACAACAACCAGAGTGCCTCTATAACAATAAGTATCTACTTAAGATTTAGTAATGTTCCAAGTCTTCCCCCCGTACAGGTCCCTTCTGCACAGTATGATGCTCCCCTATACACAGTATAATGCCCCCACACAGTACACAGACCCTTTATTTGCCCCCAAACTGTTTGATGGCTCCAACACTGTATGATGGCCCCTTAAATAGCCTGCATATAGTATAATGCATCTCATAGTCCCCCATGCAGCATACTGCACTCCTTATAGGACACTATATAGTATAATGCATATAGTATAATGTACTCCACATAGGCCTTTATTGTCTTGAACCGCCAGGCAAACACTCACCAGAAGTCTGAGTGGTCCAAGCAGCAGCAGACCAGTAGCACAGAAGACCCTGGATAGCAGCTCCCACTGAGACCCGGAGCGGAGAGGTGCGAGCACAGTTCAGCAGCGCTGAGGAATCCGCACTCCAGGAGGGAAGGATGCAGAAAGTACCTGTGGCATGTGACCATGGGGGTTAGGGGAGGGAGGCGGTGCCAAGCGTGGAATTTGCCGGGGAAGACCGAGAAGCACGGCGGAGACCGCGGACAGGATACCGCGGGGCACCAGGGAATAACGGGGCTCTAAGGGATGACAGGGCACCAAAGGAGAGAGTAGTAACAGACAAGCCGAGGTCAGTAAAACCGGATTGGGCAAAACAGTACAGAAGGAGCAGACAGAGATACCTAGGACCAAGTAGAAGTCAAAAACCGGGCGGAATAATGCACTTCCCATTGGCCTCCATGTAGTCTAAAGCACTCCCCATAAGCCTCTATATAGTACAATGCACTTCCCATAGGCCTCCATATAATATAATGCACTCCCTATAGGTTTATATACAGTATCATGCACTCCCAATAGGTCTCTTTATAGTATAATGCACTCCCCATAGGCCTCTCTATAATATAATGGACTCCCAAAAGCCTCTATATAGTATAATCTACTGGCCTCCATATAGTTTAATGTATTACCCATAGGCCTCTATATAGTATAATGCACTCCCATAGGCCTCCATATAGTGTAATGCACTCCCTATAGGCCTTTATATAGTATATATACTGTATATCCCTATAGGCCTTTATATAGTATATACACACATATATATATAGCATAGGCCTTTATATAGTATCATGCACTCCCCATAGACCTCTATATAACAAAATACTCTCCCCATAGGCCTCTATATAATATAATGCCTCCCAAAAGGTCTCTATATAATATAATGCACTCTCCATAGGCCTTCAAACAGTATAATGCATTCCTTATAAAAAAAAATTACAATACTCACCTCTCCTCCTCATTCCCCCGCTTCTCCGAGCTGATGCTCATCTCAGCACAGTGGGCGCCATGCACTGACAACATCGCGCCCGCTGTCAATGTCTGCATCATTGATGTCAGATGCAGAGGGGGAATGATGGAAGAGGGAACATGTTGCTTCTTGTCTCATCATTGCTTTCAGATGTATCGGCATTCAGAAAATACAGTTGAACTTGCGATGATGAGCGGGGAGCCTGATGCTAGTATCGGACCCCCCTCAAGGGCCCCATTGCGGACGGGTGACAGTGCAGGGAAATTTAGTCTCCCTGATCTGCCACAGAGTGTAACTGTAAGGGAGCACTGCGCACGCCAATATTATTACAGTAGCGTAGCTCCGGGTGGGCCCCTCAGAGCATAGGGCCCGGGAAGACCGCCCCCTCTGCCCTCCCAATAGCTATGCTACTGGTATTTATATTTAAATAATCAATGATATAAAACAGACACATATACAGGTGTCTATACAGTAAGTAATCAACCCACAAAGAGTGATAGATAATCACTAGTGATTGATGTAAATATTCACTGGAAAAAGAGGCTCACCCGCCAAATGGTGGTTGTGAAGACAGAGAGGTCAGCGGTTGCCCTAGTCTGTTAGCCGAAACTGCATGGACAAGGGTTCATCTCACCAAACACCCGCTTTCCTTTTACTGCGGGCATAATACTATTCAGACAACACAGGGTGAGGGTAAAATAGTGTGGCAATATTTTATTGAACCACAAAACAGGCAAATAACGCATAGAACAGTCCCAGCAAAAAACCCAAGATGGTGAAAAATTACAGAGTCTCAACCTTCCGCTGACTCACTGGGATAAAAGCAGCTGTGACTTCAGAGCTTCCAGGGCCGACTACCCCCAACTGTGGCATGCACAGAGAGGAGGTAACAACAAGCTTAGGAAGCTGACAGTCCATTAAGGTACAAGGCCAAATGACCAGAGGGTCACAACCTAGCCACGTGACCGGAGGGTCCCAATCCTGGCTTTCTCAAATGTATCCATAGAGCTCAGGTGACTGGGGTGTTCAAATCCTGACTACCCCAAACTGATCCATGGGTTCAGTGATTGTCAGTTGAGCATATCTGTACTCTTTCAGCCAATGCCATGCTACCCTAAGCTGGCATCCTGTAGAATGTCAAATCTGTGTCCCTCGTGATGGAGCCAAGATCTGGCAGCTGAAAAAATAACCGTGTGCACAACCAAGAAGGTGCCAGAGTAGGTTCCCAAACCGTATCTAATAGAAAATGAACTCGGCACTCAACTTTAGTATAGTGAGAATAAAGATTTTTATTCACAGTAGTAACACGAAACGTTTCGGTCCTATATCATGGACCTTCATCAGTCACAGATACTACTGGGAAGGGGGTTGATCCACATAGGGAAGAAAGAAAGGGCTGGATATAGCCTGTGTTGGTGGGGTGAGATGAGGAAGAGGACAATGCCTCTATTGCACTAGTAACCTGTTGTGAAGGAGTCCGGTAGTGAGGATAGGTCTCTGCATTGGACGCGGTGGACACCGCGTCCAATGCAGAGACCTATCCTCACTACCGGACTCCTTCACAACAGGTTACTAGTGCAATAGAGGCATTGTCCTCTTCCTCATCTCACCCCACCAACACAGGCTATATCCAGCCCTTTCTTTCTTCCCTATGTGGATCAACCCCCTTCCAGTAGTATCTGTGACTGATGAAGGTCCATGATATAGGACCGAAACGTTTCGTGTTACTACTGTGAATAAAAATCTTTATTCTCACTATACTAAAGTTGAGTGCCGAGTTCATTTTCTATAAGATCTGGCAGCTATCATGTAAAGTGTTACTGGCTTTGGTTTTGTAAACAGTATCTAGTTCTTTGGACCTCGTTGATGTCTTGGATGTCTGGATGTCTTGGATATTTGGATGCATCTTGTTAAAGAGGCATATCCCCTTTTTATTGGTCACAACTGTCCTTCAAGCCATTATTCATAGGTCAAAGGAAAGGGGTGATAAACTAAATAATCAAACAATGCAAGTTATTCTTATCATTCAATGTTTGCAAGTCAACAAACTGCATGGTCTGGTATAAATATAATGTGTAATCAGCATATAAGCAAACATCATTGTTCAGTGACCCTGCATCCCTGCTTTGCAAAGATAACAGTACAATAAACTGTAGGAGCTGATATAAGAGGTAAATAACAACCAAATATCAATTTACAATTATCAACTTAACCTACAAGAAGAGTCAACATTCCAGACTCTTGACCAGCTTAAGAAAGAAACGTATAAATTCAAAAGTCGACATATAAATAATAGTCTATGGCTCCAGGCTTACTGAAAATAAACGTCTGGATAATTAAGATAAAATGCTGTGTCGTCACAGTGGTGAGCATTTAATATAATTGATTATTTATACAGCTCTGGCAAAAATTGAGAGACCACATCAAAACCCTGTCATGGCCAGCCCAATCTCCAGACCTGAACCCCACTGAAAACCTCTGGAATGTAATCAAGAGGATGATGGATAATCAGAAACCATCAAACAAAGAACTGCTTAATTTTTTGCACCCAGAGCAGTGTGTAAGACTGGTGGAAAGCATGCCAAGACTCATGAAAGCTGTGATTAAAAATCATGGTTATTCCAGAAAATATTGATTTCTGAACTCTTCCTGAGTTAAAACATTAGTATTGTTGTTTTTAAATGATTATGAACTTGTTTTCTTTGCATTATTTGAGGACTGAAAGCACTGGTTCTTTTATTTAATTTATTTTGATCATTTCTCAATTTTAGAAAAAAAATACAAAATTTATTGCTTGGAAATTCGGAGACATGTTGTCAGTAGTTTACAGAATAAAAGAACAATTTATATTTTACTCAAAATATACCTAATAAGAGAAAAATAAGACAAAGTGAAAATTTTGCAGTGGTCTCTTTATTTTTGCCAGAGCTGTATATACTGTTTTATATTTAATATAATACCCTGTGTTCTATCTTCATTACCTTGTGGTTACTAGGGATAGCTCACCCACCAATTGTATGTCTGAAATTATTAACATTTCACTGCTTATTTTTCTAATAAAGTTTGTAAAAATTCTTATCGGTATTTTGTCTCTGATGGGGACACTAACATTCATTATTCTGTGTGATTAAATTTTTCAGATCTTTATTCTTTAGAATAAATTTGGAGCCAATCAGACACCTTCTTGATGGTATTGCATAATAGATAAGCATCTGCCTATATTTTTCAGCATTGAGGAGACCAAAAAGATGGCAAAGTAGAGGATTGTAGACACAGTGAGTGGACCTAGAAAATCAACACAGCAGATGAAAGACACAGCAAGCATACTTTCCCTCAAAATCAAATGATGTCCATTAGTGCCATCAACTCAGCACTGGCAGAAACCACCCCGCCACACCTATATACTGTTTGAAAAAGTCTGGTCAGAAGTGGTACTTATAGAAGAACTACAGCTAAAAACCATACCTTCGACATGGAAACAAGCCCAGGCGACTCAACAATCCACAAAAATATATCAACGGGGTGAAGGAAAATGGCAGCAGGTGCTCAGAATTGATGAATCAACACTTGAAATGGTTAGCTACAACAAAAAGGCTTAACTGGTTCATGCAGAATTACATGAACATCCGATTCTTACACTATGGCTGGTCCGAACAATGAAAGCAATTGTTACCATCCACCTTTTGTGTCTCCTCTTTTTCCTCATAGATTGTAAGCTAGCAAGCAGGGCCCTCATTCCTCTTGATATCTACTTTGATCTGTGTTTATTGTTATGCTGTAATGTCTATTGTCTGTAGAAGTCCCCTCTATAATGTAAAGTGCTGCGGAATATGTTGGCGCTATAGAAATAAAATTTTTTTATTATTATTATTATTATTATTAAAAGGCAGTTTTGTTTGCCAAAGGATTGTCTGCAGGACACATTGAAGTATCCTGCAGGTTCCTTGCAAGTTTGGGGCTGCAGTTTAGCAAATGAAGTTGGGAATTTGGTTAGGATTAATGGTGTCCTCAATGCTGAAAAACACAGGCAGATAACCTAACTTAACCATTATGCAATACCATGAGGGAGACGTCTGTTTAGCTTCTAATGCATTCTGCAGCAGGACAATGCTCCAAAACAGTCAATGTCATTAAGAACTATTGAGTCGCACATGGTACCAGGGTTATGGGATACTCGGCACCGAGCCCATGGAAGTCTATGGGGGATGTCACTGGCAGCAGAGCTCGGTCCGTGGCCCTGGGCGCTCATACAATGGGGGGAATATTTACAGGGGATTGTAGTAATAGTTGTTCGTGACGCCACCTGTGGTTTCTGATCAGATAGACCAGCGCTGCAGGGTTAATCTTCTGAGGGATGTTATTAAGCAGCTAGATGTTAAGTCCCCCATAGGTGGGACTGTTCCCTCAAAGTCAATGGTGTTGCAGGGTGCAGATAAGAAGTCAGTCACACACAATTCAGTCTCTTTCCATACCTTTACTGATGTTGTTGGCAGGTATGTCCCGGGAAGCTGGTCAGGTTGGAGAATGCACATTCAGGGAATTGCTGAGCAGGTTTAAGGCCTCCTTTACCTTTGAATATATGTGAGTTCTAACTTGCATGAAGTCAAGTTTAAACTCTTACTGCAACAGCTACGCCCGGTCGACATTGTGGTAGAGCCTTCTCTGTCTCTGATAATCAGATGTTGGCAAGAACGAAGTCCTCCTATTGCAGCGTCCTGCTCAAAGTCCTTGTTCTCCCTGACTCCAGTTACGTATCAACACTTAGGGCTACCTTCTGCGACTTGAAGTCCAGCAAGGCCTCCGATGCTAAAACTGCTGTAATCCTTTCTTTCTTTCCTTTCTAAACTCTGTCCAGAGCAGCTCACAGGACTTCCGTCAGACTGTATACACGCTGTAGCTCCGAGAGTCACTTTCCACGTTCTTAGGGAACACAGGCAGCTTGTTCTGAGATAACGGCTTCAGATGTAGCTCTGACTAGACTAGAGTGATTTCTCCACTCGTACTAGCCTCCACTTCAATTCAAGATGAACTACCTGAGCTCTGTCAGGAATCAGTCTTTTCTCCTCTCCTTCTGTCTAGCTCAGACTGAGCTCTGACAGGAATCCTCTCACTCTGGTGTCCTGAGGAGAACTGAACTGTCTGAGGTACAACCAACAACTAGAATAGCTGTCTGGCTAGAATGCCTACTGCTGCATTTCTCCACACCCCTAAATACCTGAATCTAAGGGGCTCCCTCTGGTGTGATGTTGGGTAATGTGTGAGATGTGAATGAATATCAGGTTTTCACAATTACCTTCCTGTGCATTTTCCTGGAAACATGTGTACCAAGCGCAGCTGGGCCACACACTATTACCAGCATAAAGAGGAAAAAGAGCCCTGCAAGTGATGATATGGCCAACACAGTGCCATGATTTCATCATCGAGTCTGTCTCGGATTATATGAAAAGGAAAAGATTTGTGTAAGCCACATCCACAGAAGATATTTGGCCAAGGTCCTTCAAAAACTGTTTATAAGTGTAAATAGAAGAATCGATGACTTCATGCTGTTTTGAAGACAAAGAGGGGTCATACCAAATATTGATTTGATTTATATTTCTCCTTTGTTCATTTTCTTTCCATCTTTGCTAACTGATAAAAAAAAATTAAAGCTTCTATTGTTGAAAGCATTCTTATTTTGCAGCAGTTTTTAAAAACTGCCAGAAACTATTGCACAGTATTGTACATGTGACAACAAAAACCTGATATAAAAAAATAGAGCATTCTCTAATGATAGCTTTTTTTTAAAGAGCCAAGTTAATTCTATGTTTATTATGGAAAAAATAGAAATGTATTTACCTTCCAAGATTTCAACATCTTCAACTGTTTTCTGGTAAAGAGATACCCATTGTCTCAGGCAATAACAATACTAGTCCACCACAACAAGGCCAAGTATACCTACAGGAAACAAAAATATGCATTGCATTATATCAAATAAACATTGCATAGTTGATTTTACAATGTCTGCTTTTTCAACATACTAGCTGAGTAATCTACATGGCATGTATAAGAAGGTGTTTTAGTCAGATGAGACCAAAGAAATAACTTTTTTTTAAGCTAAATACAAAATGCTATGTGTGCAGAAAAATAATTTAAAACACTGCACATCACTCTGTAAACACTATCACCATCATCAATATAGTGGTGGCAGCATCATTTCTGTGGGGATGATTTTCTTCAACAAGGACAGGGAAGTTGGTGAGAGTTGATGGGAAGATGGAAGGAGATAAATACAAACTACTGGAGGAAAACCTGGCTGGGGTGTAGGTTTACCTTCCAACAAGACACAGATCCAAAACATACCACCAGAGCTACAATGGAATAGTTTAAACTTTTACTAAACATTCAGTTAACTAGTTTTTACCCAACAGACTGGATAGACTCAATAGAATGGTGTGAGGTTAGACAACACACAGTACAAAACATATAAGTCAATGTAGACTATCTTACAATGTCATGTGTAAATATCCATACATTTATTAAAACCCACCCAGAGTTAAATTACATTAGAGAGAAAAGCAGACAGCGGGGGGCTGGTGTTATTATTCTTGGAAGGGGCCAATATCCATAAAGGTTCCCAGCCTATTAATATCAGCTCACTGCTGTCTGCGTAGCTTTACTGATTATTAAAAGGGGGACCCCCTAAAAGATTTTGGGTCCCCCCTAATTTAGTAACCAGCAAAGGCTATGCGAGAGTGGCAGGCTGATATTAATAGGCTGTAAGGGACCATGGATATTGATCTCCTCCCAAACTAAAAACCATCAGCCCTCAGCAGCCCAGAAAAGCAATTTCTGGTGCTTCACCTCGCCTTGTCCTGCTTGCACTGGTGTGTTGGCAAATGGGGTAATGGTTTGGGGTTGATGTCAGCTGTTTATTGTCGCTGACAACAAGCCCAGTGGTTGGTAATGGAGAGGCGTCTATAACACACCCCCATTACTAATCCCATTAGTCAAAAGTAAAAAAGGCACACAAAGAGAAAAGTCCTTTATTTGAACAAAACACTCCCCGACAAATCCCCTCTTTTACCTATTTATTAAGATAAGATTAAAAATAGAAATCAAAGTAATCCTCACCTGTCTGCCGTAAAATCCATAATGATGAGTTCCCACAATTGATCCTCAACTCTGTTACAGTACATCCAGATGCAGTGCTGAGCGGTGATATTAATAATGTGAATGCTCAGCATGAGCAGCTGAAATACACCAACTCTAATGTGTGAATCCGGCTGCTGCGAGGAACGATGATGTCACTAAGGTTATCACACTTCATAGCCGATGAACTGCGGGAACCTTACTGAGGCGACCTAAGTTGACAGGCGCGATTTTCACAAGAACAGCGCGAGTGCGGACTAATGAGCGGTTGCTTATTAATCTGGCACTCTTGCTGAACTCGTGAGAACCGGTGCCGCTGAACTCAGGTGACCTTAGTTGACCTTACTAGCAAACAAGTCCAAGGAAAAAAGAGAAAGTCTCCAGCACAAAATTAGTGAAAAAAGATAAAACACGTTTATTAGGAAGGTTTTAAAATCTATTAATAAGCCATCATGACAGGCAAGGCTACCTTACGTGTTTCAGACAGATATTACATGTCCTTAGTCATAGGTATATCTTATCAAAACTAGAAGCTTAAATAAATGAATACATAAGGAGACTGCAGGGTAAACACCCAGTTTAGGTAATTAATTATATTCACTCCACCTCATTCAGGTCTAAGTAATTAATGCCGCCAAACAGAGCTAACATGTGGATAAAGAATATACATTTCCAAATATATATGTAAAAAACATGCAAAAAACAACAATAAACCATAAATCACAATAAACATAGATGAATAATATTTACATTATTTATATTGCAAATCTGATCATAATTTAAACCTTTTGGTGCAGGAGCATCAAGAAGTAAAAATCCATTAGCTTCAGCTGATAATAGTGCAGCAAACCAATCACCACCCTCCTTCTGCTCTGTTTATTCTCTCTATGCCCCTAAGGGACAACGTAGATAAAACACTCCATGTACTTCTAAAGAGTGTTTTATAAACCAGAGCTGGGGCTTTTATTGCTCTAGTGATCAGTGTTCCAAGGGGCAGAGGCAGAAATGTGTTAGCTGATGTTCTTTAGGGTTAATGAGTAAACCAACATAGTTTTACTAATGCTTCACAATTAGTAGTTTTACCCCCATGAGTTGTGAGCTTTATAAATGTTTTTATCTTTAAATTTTCATTTATAAAAAAATTTTCCCTAAAATTCCCATTTTCTGACAAAATTAATCGGAAGTACCACCTAAACGGCCCACGTTTTAAAGCCACATATTTTGCTTCTGGGGGGAATCGGAAAAATACCCGTTTTCAGGATGTGTGGAGAAGGAAATAAGGTTTTTTAATCACGACTGGAGCTGTAATAATCACAAAACTAAAAAAAGGCTTTCCCCTTCCCCCCCGGGTGGTTTGCACTTTAAAAGACCGGGCCAATTTTTCATTCTGACCCCTGTTTTTTAGAGGTTAAACTTGAAGCTTAACGGTTTCCTTTTGAGATTGTTTTTCTGACATTTTTTCTTTGATAGTGGAAAAAATTTTTCGATAATTGCGTTTTTTTTTGAAAAAAAAAAAAAATATGGCAAAAAATTTTAAAAATTTTCAATTTTCAAATTTAAATTTTTTTCCCCCTTAAAACAGAAATAATCACAAAAAATTTTAAGAAATAACATTTCCCCATGTTACTTTACATCAGCAAAAATTTTGGAACCAAAATTTTTTTTTGTTAGGGTTATAAGGGTTAAAATTGACCAGCGATTTCTCTTTTTTTTAAAAAATTTACAAAGCCATTTTTTTTAGGGCCACCTCACTTTGAAGTCTTTTTGGGGGTTTTTGGGGCAGAAATACCAAAAGTGACACCTTCTAAAAACTGCCCCCCAAAAAGGTACTAAAAACCCACTTTAAAAGAAGTTTTTAAACCCCCTTCAGGGGTTCACATAACTAAAAAAACGTGGAAAAAAAAAAAAAAAAAAAAAAAAAAAAAAATGAATATTTTACTTTTTCCCCACAAAAATTATCTTTTAAAAATTTTTTTTTTTATTTTCAAAGGGAAAAAAGGAAAAAATGGACGTTGGGTTGTTAGCAATTTCCTGAGTACGCCAACCCCCCCTAGGGGGGGGAAAAAACCATGTTTGGGCACCGGAGGCTGAAGGGAAAGGGGCGACGTTTGATTTTTCAAACTAAAATTGGCTGGAATTTTGATTGGATGCCAGTCGCGTTTGGAGAGCCCTGATGGCCAAAAAAAGTAAAAACCCCCCAAAAGTGAAACCTTTTTGGGAAAAAAAAGACCCTAAGGTATTTTTCTAGATCTGTTGTGGCACTTTGAACCCCCCCGTGTTTCACAAAAAATTTATAAAGCCGGGTGTGAAAAAAAAAAAAAAAATTTTTCCCCAAAAAAAATTTTTTTGTCCCAAAATTTTTAATTTTCCCAAGGGAAAAGGACCCAAAAGTTGTTGTCCCCAAATTTTCCTGAGTCCTGAACCCCTTTTGGGGGGGGGAAACTGTTTGGGCGCACGGCAGGGTTGGAAAAAATTTTTAAAATTTTGGAATGCAGCGTTAAAGGGGGTCCTGTTCCTTTGGTGCCCCAGAGAGCCTAAACAGGGGAAACCTCCCACAAGGACCCCTTTTTGGGAAAATGACCCCCTAAGGGGAATTATCTTGATTTTGGTGGCACTTTGAACCCCCAAGGCTTCAAAAAGTTTATAATGCCCGGATGAAATAAAAAATCCATTTTTTTCCCCCAAAAATTATCTTTTTTTCATAATTTTTTATTTTCCAAGGGTAAGAGGAGAAATTGGCCCAAAGTTGTTTACAATTTGTCCCCCGGTCGCGATACCCTAGTGGGGGGGAACCCTGTTTGGGCAACCGGGGGAGTCGGAATGGAAGGAGCACCATTTGCTTTTTCCCCAAACCCAAAATTTTGGTGGAAAAATTGGTTGGATGCCAAGTTGCATTTGGAGAGCCCCTGATTGCCTAACAGTGGAAACCCCCCCAAAAAACCCCTTTTGGAACTAGACCCCTAAGGAACTTATCTTTTTTTGATGAGAATTTTAACCCCCCAAATGCTTCCAAAAGTTTTAACGTGGCCCTTTTTAAAATTTTAAAAATCATTTTTTTTCACAATATGATCTTTTCCCCCCAAAGTTTATTTTTAAAAAGGTAACAAGACTCCAAAAGTTATGTGCAAATTTTTTGGGTGCGCTGCCCCCCCCCATGGGGGGGTTTTAAAACCCCTGTTTGGGGGCTGGCAGAGTTTGGAAAGGGAGGAGCGCCTTTGACTTTTTCAAGCAAATTGGGTGGACGCCATGTCGTGTTTGGAGAGCCCCGTCTGCCCCAAAAAGTGGAAACCCCCCTAAATGACACCTTTTTTGGGAAACTAGACCCCCCAAGGAATTTTTGATGTGTGGTGAGAACTTTGAACCCCCCGGGTTTCACTAAAAATTTTTTAGACGCCGTAAAATAAAAATTTTTTTTTTTTACAAAAATGATTTTTTCGCCCCCAAATTTTTTTTCCAGGGTGACAGAAAAAATTGGAAACCCCAAATTTTTTGCCCCAAATTTTTCCGGTCCTGAACCCTTTTTGTGGGCGAAAACAAAATTGGGTCCGTTGGGGCTGGAGGGGAAGTGTGACTTTTGATTGGACTTTGTGGAAGGTTGGGGGGCTGGCTTTGGGGGCCCCCTGTTGGCCCCCAAAAGGGAAAACCCCCAACAAGTGCCCATTTTGGAAAAATACCCCCAAAAGGAACTTATCTGGTGTGGGTGAGCCTATGAACCCAAAAAAGGTTCACAAGTTTATAAGTACCCCTTTTAAAAAAAAAAAAATTTTTTTTTTTTGTAAAAAAATTGTTTTTTTCCCCCCAGTTTTTTTTTCCCCCAAGGGTAAACGAAGAAATAGGAAAAATTGCACAAAAAAATTTTGGGGGCCCCGGTCGTGTCCCCCTATGGGGGATAAAAAAATGTTGGGACGCTGGCAGGCAAAAAGTAAAGGGCCCTTTTCCCCTTTTTAAAGCGAATTGGGGGAAATTTGAGATCAAACGCCGTTACTTTGGAGACCCCCTGATGTCCTAACAGGGAAACCCCCCCCAATTCAACCCCAAAACCCCAAACCCCAACCCCCCAAACCTAGTCCCACCCAAAACCAAACCTTAACCCCCTAAAACCCCCCCAAAAAAACCCAAAAAACCCTAATCCAATTTTGCCCCAACCCAACCCAAATTTTGCCCGAAACCCCAAAACCCTAAGGAAAAAGGGAAAAAAAATTTTTTTTTTAATTTTTTTATTTTTCCTAACTGGGGGGGGGATAAAGGGGGGTTTGATTTTTTTTATAGGGGTTTTATATTGGCAGTGTAGAAAAAGGGGCGCTTTTTTTTGGGAAAAATTTTTTTGATCCCCACATTTTGAGAGTATTTTTTTTGCATTTTTTTTGGGCCACGAGTCTGTGAGGTCTTATTTTTTCCCCTCGGGGTTTACGTTTTTATTTGTGCCTTTTTTTGGGGGGAAAAATTTTGATCCCTTTTTTTTCGATTTTTGGGAGGTTAAAAATTTAAAAAAAAATTAAATCGGAATTTTCTTTTGGGGGGGCGTTTTTATTTTTCCGGGGTGAAAAAATTGATAAAGATTTTTTTTTTGGGGGGGGTAGTTTTGGGATCCCCCCCTTTATATCTTTTTTTAGTTTTGGCGCTTTATAAATTTAAAAATTTTTTATAAAAAATAATTATTTTTGCATCGCTTTTTTCTGCGGTAAACTTTTTTATTTTTTTGCGAAAGAGCTGTTTTGGGTGTTTTTGGGGAAGAGGGGCTTTTTGCAGTAAAATGTTTTTTTTTTGGGGTTTTTTTTATCGCGCGTTTTTTCCATTTTGTTCGGGGTTTGATATAAAGCATTGTTTTTTGCTTGTTTTTTTTTTTTTTTTTTTAGGGGTTACTTTAAAGGGGGGTTTAATAGGGGCTTTTTTGGGGGGTGTTAGGGGCGCGGCGTTTCCAAAAATTTTGTATTTATTTTTTTGTTTTTTTTTATTTTCGGAAGAAATGTTTTTTGGGGAATTTTTTTTTTTTTTTTTATTTTTTTTGGATTTTTTTTTATAAAAGTTTATTTTTATTTTTTTAAATTTTTTTCTTTGCCCCCGGGGGGGCATCACGTATTTTTTCAGAGTTGGGGTTTTAAAAAGTGTGCCCAGACATCGGGGTTGGGGGGTTAGGGGGGGGCGGGGCCACCCCTGCGCGATGTTCCCTTTCCCCCCGTACACCGCGTCATGTTTGATGGGGGGTTGTGCTGGGGGTTTTAATCCCCCGGGGGGTTTCCGTGCCGCCCCTGACACCAGTCCCGGGTGTCAGCTGTGATTAGCGAACCCCGGCGGCGATTAGCTGCGCTCCCCAGGAGGCGCACGGGCCCTTGAGTACACCCCGCCAGGTAAGATTGCGGGTTTTTTGGAGGGTGAGTAATGTCAGGGGGGTTAAAGATTATAATGATTCCAAATATTGTGACCCCCCCTGCAGAAAGGGGGGGTTTTGGGGTTTTGGTAATTTTTATCGAAAGAGAAATTAAAAATTATGTTTTAGATTGTAAACTTAAAAAAAATTGGTTTTTCCCACATTAAAATTTTCAATGGAAAAATTGAAAAGTTATTAGATAAGGGAAGTTTGGCTTTTTTGTTTAAAAAAGTTTGATTTCTTGTGTCTAAAAACCCCGGTTTGTGCTTTTTCCAGGTTACCTAAGGCTAAGGGGTTTTATTTCCCCCCCCCCTTTTTTTCCTACTGGGCTGTCTAGGTCTTGTAGGGAGACTATCTGCCGGGGTTTAATTTTGGATTTTGCGCCAATTGTTAAAAGAACGGGGGTTTTTTAAAGCAAAAGCATTTTTTAAAAAAGCATTTAAATTATGTCTTGGTTAAAGAAAAAATTGGGGTTTCTTGTGATGTTGAACCCCTTTTTCTTATTCCCCCCCTTTTAAGCTATCAGAGTCTAAATTTTTTGGAGATAGGGGGTTTTTGGAAATTTTCCCACGAATATTTTTGAAAGTTCGATTTTTGCTTAAACATAATGTTGGGGTTGAGTCCCACTCCTGAAAAGGAAATCTAAACTTCCCTCTGTGGCCCCCCAACCACCCCCTGGCCACGTGGAATGTCAGCGAGCATCGCCCAAAAGGTTTCCCCCCTCATTTTTTTGCGTGCAGAGTATGACTGTGCCACCCCGGGGGCCCCCTTAAAACTGTACGGTCACGGAAGGACTCATTTGGGACTAAGTCCTGTGTTTCCCTTTTTGGGGGCATCCCCAGGGTAAATCTTCAAGGAGTAGGGTCAGTTATGTTTGGGTGTGAGGAAGGGAAAAAAAAGGAAAAACACCAGAGCAGTTGGTCATAAAATGGCATCCCCTGATAACCACCGAACCCCTAGGGGCACCCTGGGGGGTTTCCATTTGGCCCCTGCCCCTCGTCACCCCCTGAAAAAACAAATTTTCCTAAGATAAAAATGGAAAAAGCTATCCCCCCCGGAGAGAACCCCAAAGTTTAAAAAGCCCCCAAACATGTAAGGCGGTTAAAAAGGGTATGACACAGAAAGAAAAATATGAAAAAAAGGGGGCCCCAAAAACTTTAAAAATAAAAAGGAGGGGGAAGGGGTCTTTGCAATTCAAAAAACCCCTGAAAAAAAAAAACTCTAAAAATTTTCAAAAAACCCCCTGAGTACACGCCTCTCCCTAAAATTAGTTCTTGGTGTAAAAAAAAACAAAAAGCAGCCATAAAAAAAAAATGGGAAAAAACAAAAGTAAAAAAAACAGGGTGCCCCAAACTGAAGGGGGGAAAAACCCCCCGGAAAAGGGGCCTAAAAGGCCCCACAGAAGTGAGGCCCAAAAAGAAAAATATGAAAAAAAAAAATAAAAAAATTGTTTTTATCGGTAGCGGAGTTTCGGCCGAACCCCCCCGGGGAAAAGGGAAAAAGGAAAAGGATTAGCCCCGAACAATTGACCCCGGCCCCGGGTGGGAAAATGATCCCTTTTTTAAGCCCCCAAAAAAGTAACCCTGATTCCCCGTCCCCCCAATCCTACTATCCGCTTTTAACCCCAGAGGGGCCTTTCGGGGAATTTCAAACCCATTCAAAACTTACCCCCCCCCTTTAGGGGGGTTCCCAAAAACCCTTTATTTGGCAACCAGGTCGGTCAGGATGAGTTCTAGATACCAAAGGAAAGTTCTAGCTGGTGTCCGAAGAAAACCCCCCCAAAAAATTTCTTCCCACCATAAACCCCCCATTTAAAAATAGGAGTCTTCGTCTAGAAAAACGAGAATCCAATTTTTTCCCCAAACCCCCCTATCCAGATTCCCCCCCCCCCAAAAAGGGTCAGGGGCCAGGGAGCAAAAGGGAAACCCCTGGTAAAAAAACCCCCTTTAAAAGGACTTGTGGAAAAACGTTTGGGTTTAAAATGCCTGGAAGAAGCAAACGAAAAGAAACGGATTAAAAATCCCATGTTTAAAAGGTCCCAAAAAACTAGGTTTTTAAAATTTGGGGGATGCACCCCTAGGGGGAAATTCTTTGAGGACAACCGGACCAAGCCCCCCTTTAAACCCCCGGGGCATATCCTTGCCGGTTAGAAACCGGGGCCCCTTTTCCTGAGAGGGGACAAACCCCTCCCCTCCCCGGGCCCCAAAACTGCTGCATGGGGCCCAAAAACAAGTAAACCCGGACAGACAAAAGCCCCGTTTTGTCCTGAAGAAAACGAGGGTGAAACCCAAAATTAAGAAAAAGGAGACATCAAAGTGGGGGAGCAGCTTATTATTAAAAACAAATAGCCCAAAAACAAAAAAAAGACCCCTTTCCCCCTGACAGAAAAACAAGCATCTTACATAAATCTCCCCAAGGGTTTTGGGTTTTTTTTCTCAGGGTTTTTCCCCCCTTTGGGGGGAGGAGAAATGCCCCAGGGGGAAAGCAATTAAAAAACCCCCTTTTTTAAAAAAAAAATTTTCCAAAATTGGGGAAAAAAAATGGACTTTTCTGTAGAACAATGTTCTTAGGAATGCCCCGTTTAAAGAAAAACCCCCCCCCCGAAAAGGGCAACGGGGGGCCCCAAAATTTTTAGGAGGAAGGGGGGCTTGGTAATGGCAAAGATGTATCATTTTGGAAAACCTTTTTACAAATTTCCCCCCCCCCCTGGTGGTCATTCTTTGAGAAACGGAAAATTGGAAATGAAACCAAAAAAGGGGTATGGGTCCAGGGGGGCTTGGGCACAGGCAAAGGGATCAACAAAAAACCCCCCAGAGCGAGGGCCCGGCTTGGGCGAGGCAAATCCCGCGGACTGCCCTTTAAAATTCCCCCCCACGCGAGCCCCAAAAGGTTTTTCCACCAAAAAAGGCCCCCCCCAACCAAATCCTTGGGTTTTTAAAAAATTCCCCCCGGTGCCCAGCCAAATGGGGGAAAAAAAAAGGGTTTTTAGACTCACAAAAATTTTTTCCCCCGGTCCGGGACAAAAAAAATTTTTCCCAAAAGGGGGGAAACGCTCGGGGGCCCCCCCTCCTGACACCCCTCCCCCGCAAGTTCTCAAATTGGGCGAGAGGGGGGGAAAAAAATTTTTCCCCCCTTCAAAATTAAAAAAGGGATCAGTAGCTCAGGGGGGCGTCCGCAAGGAAAATCCTCGAAGAGGGCATCCCCCTTTTAAAAATTTTTGTGCCAGGAAAAAAAGGGAAACCCCCAAAAAAAAAAAAGTTTTTTAAAAACAAGGGCCCCCCTGGGGCCCCCTTTTTAAAATTGAGTCGCTTGGCCCCCCTTTTCCCCCCTAGACCAGATTCCCCTTTTTGGGCCGTTAAGGGCCCCAAACCAAATTTATTTTTTGGCTCCCCCCGCCCCAAAAATTTCCCCCTTCAAAAAAAAACCCCTTTATGGCAAAAAAATCCGAAAATTCCCCTTATAATTACTTCAGTAGGAGAAAAATTTTTGGGGAAAAAAGGCACCCAAAAGGGGGTTCTTTTTGAGGGCTCTGGTTTTTTTGGGGGGAAAAAGGGGGGCTGCCCCCCAAATTTTTTAGGCATAAAAACCCCCCCAAATTTTAAAAGGGCCCCCGAAAACATTTTTGGGCCCCCCCCTTGAAAAGGGGGAGAAGTGAACTTGCTTTTTTCCCCCAAAAGCCGAGACTGCCTCAGGAGGCCAAAAATTTCCAAAATTTTTAAAACCCTTTTGGTCAAATCAGTTAAAGGTTTAACAATAAAAAGAAATTACCAAAATATTTACGATTTTTAAAAATTTTGGGCCCCAAAAACCCCCCAAAAAAAACGAAGAGCCTTTAAGAAGTAGGGGGTTGGGCCCCTTTTCCGATGGCCGGGGAACCCTTTTTTCCCGGGGCCCCCTTTAATTTCAGAAAAGGGGGCAAAATAATTCCCCCCAAAAAAAATCTTTGTATGCCCAAAAAAAAACCCTTTGATCCCTTCACATACAAAAGCATTCTTCCCCCAAAAATTGGGGGAAAAAAGTTCGAACATGTTTCACTGAGAGTCCCAGTCATTAAAAAAAAAAAAGTATAAAATTCCCAAAAAAAAAATCAGAAACTTGTCACAAAATCCCTGAAAAATTTTTATTATGAAGGACGGGGGAAAAAGGAAAGGGGGGATTAGTGAGCCCCAAAAAAGGATCACAAGGTTTCTTTTAAAAAAACCCCCCCCCCCGGGGTGTTAAATTTTTGTCTTTCCCTTAATTCCCCCTTTTTAAAAAAGAATTTTAAGGGGTTTTACGCCCCCCCCGGTTTTTGTTGGTAAACCAAAAAAGCGTTTTTTTTTCCCCGGAAAAAAAGGTCAGAAACAAGGGTAAAAAGGGAATTTTTTTTTTACAGTTTTAAAATTTTTTTTAAAAGGGCGATAATCAATTTTTTCGGGAAAAGAACCCCCTTTTTTTTTGGGCCCCAAAAAAAACCGGCACCTAAGGGGGAAGGGGGGTGGTTTGATATGACCCTTCTCCCCAAGGGTTTTTCCCTTTTTTTTAAGGGGGGCCCCCGCGTCCCTGTTCAGGTTACAGACAAAAAAAAAAAAGGGACCTTTAGGGAAATTTTTAAAACCCCCCAATAATTTATTTTTGCAGTCATGTCCTATGGGGAGGTTTTAAAGGGGGGGAGTTTACTTTCGCTAACAATTTGAAAAAAACAAACAAAAAAACCGGAACATCCTCAGCCTGGGGGGGGGGAGAAAAAAACAGGAGTGTTGGCCCCCCCCCCCCCCCCCCCCCCAAATTAAAAACTTTTGGGGGGCCCCCCAAAAAGGGTTTTTGGGCCCCCGATTTCCAATCAAAAAGGATTATGAGGCTGTAACCAAGGGGAAAACCCCCCCCAAATAAATGTATTTTTGTTATTAGAACCAAAAAATTTTTTACAGCCACTCCTGGTGAACAGGTTTTAAAAACCCCCCGTCACGTGTATAGCAGAATTTTATTTGTGTTTGGGGGGGTTTAAAAAATTTTTTAAAAGGGGGGCAACCAAATTTTTAAAAAAAGCGCATAGAATATGTTTTAAAAAGAAAACCCGAAAAGAAAGTCCCCCCGGGTCAATTTTGGAATCCGTTTTTACGCTTGGGGGCCGGCTAGAGGGTGGGCCGGGGGGGGGTTTTTGGGGGACCCTAAAATGGGGGTCCTAACTTTAAAAACCCTACCTGGGTGGGACGGGTTTAAAAGGGAAAAGGGGGCCAGGCCACCGCGTTAAACCCTGTCTCCTACCCCAAACCCTGCCAACTGTAATCTAGTCTAAGAAGGCCCCTGATTACCACCAAAGGGAATAAAAGGGGGAACCCGGTTTTTTTAAAACAAAAAAACATACAAAAAAACAAGAAATAAAAAAATTTTAAAAATTTTAATAAAAAAAATCCCCCCAAAAGTGGGAAAAACCCCCAAGGTCTCAGAGAAAATTTTTGGAAAAAGAGTTAAAAAAAAAACTAAGGGCTCTTGTTTTAAAATTTTTCAAAAACCCCATCCAGCTTGCTAGACTACTTTAAAAATTTTTTAAAATTTTAAAAAACGGGGTTTGGGAGTTTTTTAAAAGGAAAAACAAAATTTGAACTTTTTAAAAAAAACACCCCCGGGGGAGGTTTTGGCCCCGTTTTTGGAAAAAAGCTAGGAAAATTAACCCCCCCTTTTTTCCAAACACAAAGAAACCCCCAAAAATCAGCTGTGAGAAGTCGAGTGGTAATCGGGGGCGATCCTTGGGGGGATACCCCATGACAGTACCCCCCCCTCTACGGGGGGGGGCCCCGGCCCCCCGGGGGGCCCCGGGCTCCCCGGGGGGATTGTGTGAAAGGTCCGAACCAATCGATCTGCGTTAACATCAGCGCAGGAAACCCCAAAATTTCCCCTCCACAGGACCTTTTCCCCCTCCCCCCCAAACCCAAAGTACTAAAGGGGGGTCGGCGAATGAGACGTGGGGGCAATGATTTTCGCCCCCGGGAAAAATTTCCCGTTTCATTCCCCCCCTTAAAAGGGGGCGGGGGGGAGAGGTGGGGGGAGGGGCTGGTGCCCCATATTTTTTTTTAAAAAATTTTTTGTAAAAAACCCCCTTTTGGGAAATTTTTTTAAAAAGGGGGGGGGGGCCCCCGACAAAATTTTCCAAAAGGTTTAAATTTTTTTGGAAAAAATGATTTTTGAAAGGCCCCCTTTAATCGGGGGGCCCAAAAACCCCCAGGGGAAATTTTTTTGTTTTATTTTTCCCGGGGGGGAAAACCCCAAAATAATCGTTCCTTCAAACACCCCAAAAAAACTCTCCCCTATCAGCCATCCTTTTTTAAAAAGGTTCCCCTTACCTTTTTTCCCCTTAAAAAATTTTTGGGAAAAATATCATTTCCCCCAAGGGAAAATCCCAGGGGGGCCCCCCCCGACCCCCAATACCTCCCCTAAAACCCCAAAAATTTCAGCTACACTACAACTCCCTCCGGGGGAAAGGGGAAACCCGGTCACCCCTTTTCCCCCGGGCCCCGGGGAAAAATACGGGGGTAAGGCATCGGGGGAAACAATTTTTTTGAGGCTGTCATAGGGGCGAGGGGGGGGGAAATCTTTAAAACCCCCCCCTTGAAACCCCTCCCCAAAGTCCTCCAGAAAAGGGACAAAGCCCCAGGCACCCGCACCGAGGGGCCCGGGGGCCCCCTGCAGTTATTCCTCCCAAAAAAATTTCCCCCCCCGGGGTTATCTTTCAGGTTTTTAAAACAATCACTGGGTTGGGGTTTTCCCAAACCCCCGGAAGTCCAACAAAAAAAGGGTGGGTTTTTTCCCCCAACACAAAAAAAAGGGGCAATGCTCTTTATGTCTTTGCCCTACTTTGAAGATCTTGTTTTGAACAGCTTGTACCAAGCTACCTTGGGGGGAGGGTCTAGAATCAATTTGAGGCTATAGGGACCGGGGTTTTTTTTAATAAATCCCCCTTTTTAAAACCCTGCCCTGGGGGGAAAGAGCGTTCCCCCGGGGGACCCCCCGGGAAACCCCCCCATCAAGAAAAAAAAGAAATCCTTCGGGGTTTTTGTTTCCAATCACCCCCCCCGAAAAAAAGAGAAAAAAAGGGGGGATTTTTGGGGGGGGGAAAATTTACACTCCCCAAGGGGTTTTTAAAAACCCTTTTCTCAAAGAGGGCCCCCGGGGGGGGGCCCCCCAAACAAAAAGTTTTTCCCCCTTTTCCCCCCCAAAAGAAAAAACCCTTTAGTCTTGCGGTGCACCCCCAAATTTCCCCCCCCAAAAAGTGTCCCTCCCCCAAAAACATGGGGGTTTCCCCAGAAAAGACCGGGGAACCTCAGGATAAGGGATTTGTAGTAGGTGGGGGCATCCCGGGGGCTGGAGTTACCCTCGCGTTTTTCCCCCCTTCGTCCCCCCCATGGGAATTGCGAGGGCCCTTAGCAGCCTTTTCCCCCGTTTTGGGGGGAAACATACTGGCCCAAAAAAATCTTTTAAAATTTTTTAGACAACCTTTACAAAACTGGCTCCTAAGGTGGGTCATTTTTCCCCTTTGGGGGATCTGTTGCCCCCTCTACGGGGGAAAAAAGAAGAAAATTCCCCCCGTGGACGATTTCCTTGAGTTTTTTTTGTTAAAAATTTTTTCAGCCCGGGGAAAAAAGAAACCCCGGGGGATCATTACCGGGGGCCCGGGCAGTTTTAAAAAAAAAGGGGGGGCCCCCGACTGGAGATCTGGGGGGGCCTGGGGAATGAGAAAAACCCCAAAATTTGGGGGCCCCCCTTTTTAAAAGCGAGGTAAAAATTCCCAACCCTTTTTTCTCTTTTACTCCCCGGGACCGAGGCCGCCCCCCCCAAAAAAAAAAATTTACATGCCCCCCGGGGGAAAAAAAAAAAAATTTTTCCCGCCCACCAGTGAACCTATCCGGGGGGAGCCCAAAACCTAGGTTCAATCTTTTGCTCCGGGGGAACAAAAAACCCTTGGGGTTTTAAATTTTGCAAACTCATGGCACCCCTGGCCCAAATCCCCCGGGCCCGGGGGTACGGGGCCATGACGCGGGGAAAATCTTTTTTGGGCCTGAAAATGCACCTGTTAGCAATTTTTAAAAAATTTTTGTGGGTGACAGAAAAGAAAAAAAAGGGAAAATTTTTTTTTAAAAAATTTTAGTTTTATGATAACATGAATTCCCAAAAGTCCCGGGGTAAAATACAACCCTTATTTTCCCGCCCCCGAGGGTACCGGGGGGGCTATGCGCCCCTTTTAAAAGGGGCCCCTTTAAAAAATCCCCCTTTCCTGGAGGTATGTTAAAAGGGACAGAGGTCCCGGGGCCCCCCGCGTAAACCCGTCTCCTATCAATCCCTGCCAACTGTATCAGTCCTAAAAAAAGGGGGCCGGTTTTCCCAAAGGGGGAAAGGGAAAAGGGAACGGTTAATAACGAAAGACTTTCAAAAAGACAAAAATAAAGTAATAAAGTCTTACTACAAAACCCCAACACCCGTAAAACACCTAAGGTCTCGAGATAAAATATAAGTATAAGGTTTAAAAAAAAAAGGGGGTCTTAGCTTAAATTTTTTTAGAAAAAAATCCCCCCGCTAGAAATACTAAAACTTTCCCGGGATCTAAAAAAAAAGGGTGGACTATAAAAAAGGAAGCTAATTTTGGGAAAATAATCAAAAGAAAACCGGGGGAGGCCCGGGCCATCTTAGCAAAGACTAGGTAAAAATTTAAACCCCAATTTTCCAACCAAAGAAAAAACCAAAAAACTTGAGAATCAGAGTGTGTAACGCGACGATCCTTTTTGGCGATCCCCATGACACCCTCCTTTTTTACTGAGTAGAAAACTGGGGGTTTTTTTCTCAGCCAAAGGGGGGGAACGATTTTCCCCCCCAAAGGGGTAACTTCGGGAGGGGGTTTAAAAGGGGAAAACCCCCAAAGTTTTTGAAAAATAAATTCCCCCCCGGGGTTTTAAAAGGGTCCAGAATCAAGAAACCCGGCAGAAATGAGGGGCAGAGGAAAATCAGGGTGACAGTTAATAAAAAAAAAGTTGAAACACTCCCAAAAAAAATGGGGGCAAAATTTTCCCCCCCTTTGGGGAAACTGGGAAATTTCAGGGGAGGGATCCCCAGGAAAAAAAATACCCCCCCGCTTTCGAAACTCATGACCCCGTTTCCCAGACCCCCTATCACACTGCATGGTTCAGAAGAGGCCACAAGGCAACACCCCCCCACCATTTTCTTCTTGCTCACGCAAAAAACTGCAATTGAATCGCTAATGCTTTAATCAGAACCAAAGGGGGGGGGGGGGGAAAAAACCATAAACCACATTTCCGCAGACCCCTTTCCCCGGAAAAAAGGGCCCCCAAAACCCTCGTCATTCCTTTTTGGGAGGGCCCGCCCACCCAGGTCTTTAAAATAAACTCACTTTAAAAGCCCCGATTTAATGCCAACAAGGCTTTTTCAGTTGATCATGACTTAGGTCATCGTACAATCCCCCAAAAATAAAAAAAAAACCAAAAATCACTTAAAAAAAAATCCCCCCGGGTATAAAAAACCCCCCCGGGGTTCGCCCGCGGGAGAGGTGAAATTTAACCCTCCGGTTTTTTCCCGGGACTTGTTTTTTAAAGGGAAGGGAAAAAATTTAAAATTTTTTTTTAATTCTAAACTTAGCGACCCCCAAAAAAATCGGGGGATTTTGGGGAACCCCGGGTTTTTCCCCAAAAAAGGCAACCTAGCAAGTTTTCAGCAATACTCTAAAAACCCCAGGGCAAGTGATCACAAAGGCCCAGACAACTGTGAAAAAATCAGGGGGGAAAAAATCCCCCGAAACCCCCAAATACAGGGGGGAAAAAAAAAAAAAAAATGAAAAAAGAAAAAATTCTCTGACAACCCTTTTTTTCCCTTTTTAAAAAATTTTTTTTTCCCCTTTTGTGGTCCCCTAAAATTTTTTGGGCCCGGGGATACTTTATGGGTTTTGGTGTGAGGGGGGCGGAAAAAAGGGGGAAAACACAAGCATTGGAACTTTATTTCATCCCCCACTAACCACCGCAATAAAGGGAGCCGGTTGGACTTTTCCCTTTGGGGCCGGGGGCCCCGTTTAAACCTAGAAAAATACACCCCCAAAAATAGAAATGGAAATTTCTCCCCCCAAAAACCCCCAAATAATAGAAACCCCCCCCAACCTGAAAAGGGGGTTAAAAAAGGGGAAAACTGACCAGAAAGAAAAATAGAGCAAAACCGGGGGGCCCCAAAATATCTAAATAGAAAACAAAGGGGGCTTCCGCAAACTAAAAACCCCAAAAAAAAAACCCAAAATCTACAATTTCAAAAAACACCCGAGATCCCCCCTTCCACCAAATTAGTTCTCTGGGGAAAAAAAAAAAAAACAGACCTAAAAAAAAAACCGGAAAAAAAAAAAATACAAAAACGTGGTGGACAAACTGAGGCAAAAACCCCCGGGGGGACCCCGAAGCCCCCACAGAATGCAGGACAAAAAAGCAAAAATTTGAAAAACACAAAAAAAGAAAAATTTTTTTATCTAAGCAGGGGTGCGGGCCGGGCCCCAAAAAAGGGTACAAGGGAAAAACCCCGGGAAAAAAAGGGTTCAGACCAAAAAATTGTCCCGGAACCCGATGGGAAAAAAAAATCCCCATATAAGGGCCCCAAAAAAATAAAAAACCCATTCCCCCCCTCCAATCCCCCTAAATACCGCGTAACCCCCAGGGGACCTTGCCAGACCCATTTCAAAAACCCTTTTACAAAAGGGCACATCTCAGCTTTTCTGAGCGACTCCCATTGGGGTTTTTTAAGGGCTGAACCTGCTTGAGTTCTGGGGCGGCTTCCTTTTGGTTTTTTCCCCGGGGAAGGGGTTTTTTGTTCTGGAAAAAAAAGGGTTTCCCAAACCCCCCGGCCTGCGCTATGTCAAGATTATGTGCTTTGCGCCGGGGTGATTATGCATGCTTTTTTTGGGTTGGCTGAAAAAAAACCCCGAAACCCTTCTCCCGGGAGGAATTGCTTTTTTTCTTTTCTGAGGGGGGAAACCCCCCTGCTTTCCCCCCAGCATTATTGGGTATCCCGGGGGGTTTAAAAGGACACGAACCCCAAATTTTCGTCGTACCCGCCTCTGTGGTGTAAAAAGTTCGCTTAACCGCCAAAAGTGGCAAGTATTTATTTTCGCTTGTGAAGTAACAAGTTCCCCCTATACCGCATCTTTCACAGCAGGGGTCCCTCACGGTGGACCCCCCCGGGGGTTTAAAAGGACCCCACTTTTTTATTTTTCGGGCGTTCCCCCAAAAACCCCAACACTAAGTTTTTTTAGTTTTAATAACATTTTTTTAAAATTTTTTTTTTTGGGGTGTCCTATGGGGGCTCTTTTTCACCCTCTTTGGGAAATTTATTGGGCTTTTGGGGAGGAAGATAAAACGTGTGATTTTAACGCTTTGTATAAAAAAACCCAAAAGGGGAAAACTTATTTTAATGCACCATTCCCACAGGGAAAATACCACCTAATTCCTATTGGAAAATTTGCACTAATTAGTTCGACAAAATTTCCTTTTTTTCAATGTGTTATATTTAAAAATTTGAAACGGGGGGTTTTCTAAAATCCCAAAAACCTTTTTTTTTTCTAAAAAAAAAAAAGATCGTTTGTTGGGGATAATTCCCCAAGATTAGTGAAAAAAACCCTTTTCCTTTTCTACCCCACATAGCCGATTTTTTAAAAATAAAAAGAGACTTTTTTTAAAAATTTTCCTATCAAACAAATCCAATTCGAAGAAAATTTTTCAAAGGTGTGAACTTTGTAGCTAAAAATCTACAATGACAAACTTGCTATCACCAAGTTTGTATATTCCCCCCTAAAGCAGTAAATTGGTTAATACGGTGGGCTCTTTTAGGTGTGGTACTTCCAGATGTAATTTGTGAAATATGGTAATTGTGGGAATTTTTGGATAAAATGGTAAAATTTATAAGATAAAAACATTTATAAATGCCTACAACTCATTGGTATATCTAGCTAATTGGAAGCTTAGTAAATATTTGTTGGTTGTACACAGTAAGCAAAGAAACATCAGCGAACACATTTCTGTCTCTGCCCCGTGGGAGACTGGTCACAGGCAATAAAAACCTGTCGGGGTTTTTTCAAAACACTTCTTAAAGTACATGGAGGTATTTATCTACATTGTCCATTGGGGATAGGGATTAACAGACAAAGGAGGTGGTTTTTGGTTTGCTGCCTATTATCAGCGAAGCAAAATGGATTTAACTTGATCTCCTGCACCAAAGGTTTAAATTATAATAAATTTTGCATTTATAATGAAATATTTCATTATGTTTATTGATTTATTATTTATTGTTTGTTTTTTGGCATGTTTTTTTACATATATATTTGGAAAGAATTTCTTTACCACGTTACTCTGTTTGCGGCTTATTCTTAACCTAATAGTGGATGATTTAATTAATTACCTAACGGGATTTTACCCGCATCTCCTCATGTATTCATTTATTTAACCCCTTCACCCCCAAAGGTGGTTTCACGTTAAGACCGGGCCAATTTTTACAATTCTGACCACTGTTTTTTTATGAGGTTTTTACTCGGGAACCTTCAACGGATCTTCGCGATTCTGAATTTTTTTCTCGGACATATTGTACTTCATTAGAATAAAATTTCTTCGATAAAACTTGCGTTTATTTTGAAAAAAACGCAAAATTGGGAAAATTTTAAAATTTTGCATTTCAAACTTTGAATTTTTATTCCTTAAACAGAGAAAATTCACATAAAATAGTTAAAAATAACATTTCCCACATGTCTACTTACATCACACAATTTTGGAACCCAAAAAATTTTTTTTGTTGGGTTTTTAAGGGTTAAAATTGACCACGTTTTTCCCCTTTTTTACAACAAAATTTACAAAGCCATTTTTTTTGGGACCCTCTCATTTGAATCACTTTGAGGGGTTATTTGGCAAAAATTACCCAAAGAACACCTTTTTCTAAAAAACTCCCCTCAAGGCTCAAAACCCATTCAAGAAGATTATTAACCCTTAGGTCCCACAGGAAAAAGAAAAACTGGAAGGAAAAAATGAATATTTAATTTTTTTAGCCACAAACATGACTTTTACAATTTTTTTTTTTTTAGACAAGGTAAAAAGGGACAGAAAAGGTTGTTATGCAATTTCTCCTGAGTACGCCAATACCCAATATTGGGGAAAACCATGTTTGGGGCACACCAAGCTCGTAAGGGAAGGAGCGCCGTTTGACTTTTTCCAAAAAAAAATTGGCTGGAATTGAGATTGGACGCCAATGTCGTTTTGGAGAGCCCCTGATGCGCCCAAACAGTGGAAACCCCCACAAGTGACACCATTTTTTGGGAAAATAGACCCCCTAAGGTACTTATCTAGATCTTTTTTGGACATTTAAACCCCAAATTTTCACAAAAGCTTATAATGCCGGGTGTGAAAAAAAAAAAAAAAACAATTTTCCACAAAAATGATTTTTTATCCCAAATTTTTTTAATTTTCCCCAGGAAAATTGGCCCCAAAAAATTGTTGCCAATTTGTCCGAGTACGCTGATACCCCATATGTGGGGGGGGAAATGTTTGGGTGCACGGGGAGGGCTTGGAAGGAAGTAGTAACGTTTGGAATGCAGCGTTGATGGGGGGCATTTCCGTTTGCAGTGCCCCCCGATGACCAAAATAGGAAACCCCCCAAGTGACCCCATTTTGGAAACTAGACCCCCTAAGGAACTTATCTAAATCTTTGGGTGAGCCTTTGAAAACCCCCCAAATGCTTCACACAAGTTTATAATGCCCGGGCATGAAAATAAAAAATCCTATTTTTTTCCCACAAAAATTACTTTTTGCACTAATTTTTTATTTTCCCAAGGGAACAGGAGAAATTGGACCAGTAAGTTGTTGTCCAATTTGTCCCGATACGCTGATACCCCATATGTGGGGGGGAACCACTGTTTGGGTTCACGGCAGAGCTCGGAATGGAAGGAGCACCATTTGACTTTTTCCAACCAAAATTGGCTGGAATTGAGATTGGATGCCATGTTGCATTTGAGAGCCCCTGATGTGCCTAAACAGTGGAAACCCCCACAAATGACCCATTTCGGAAACTAGACCCCCTAAGGAACTTTTCTAGATCTTTGGTGACATTTGAACCCCAAGTGCTTCACACAAGTTTATAATGTAGAGTCGTAAAATTTAAAAATCATATTTTTTTTTTCCACAAAAAGATCTTTTCACCCCAATTTTATTTTTCCAAGGGTAACAAGACTCCAAAAGTTATGTGCAATTTGTCCTGAGTGCGCTGAACCCATATGTGGGGGTAAACCACTGTTTGGGTGCATGGCAGAGTTTGGAAGGGAAGGAGCGCCGTCTGACTTTTTTCAACGCAGAATTGGCTGACGCCATGTCGTGTTTGGAGAGCTCCTGATCTGCCTAAACAGTGGAAACCCCCATAAATGACACCATTTTGCAAACTAGACCCCTCAAGGAACTTATCTAGATGTGTGGTGAGAACTTTGAACCCCCAGGTGTTCACTAAAGTTTATAACGTACAGCCGTAAAATAAAAAAATCCTTTTTTTTTTTACAAAAATGATTTTTTCGCCCCTAATATTTTATTTTCACAAGGGTAACAGAAGAAATTGGAACCCAAAAGTTGTTGTCCAATTTTGTCCTGAGTACGCTGATACCCAATATGGGGAGAAACTACTGTATGGGCGCACGTCAGGGCTCGGAAGGGAAGTAGTGACGTTTTGGATTGCAACTTTGATGGAATGGTCTGGGGGCGTCATGTCGCATTTGGAGAGCCCCTGATGCGCCTAAACAGTGGGAAACCCCCACAAGTGACCCCATTTTGGAAATAGACCCACAAGGAACTTGTCTAGATGTGTGGTGAGCACTTTGAACCCGAAGTGCTTCACAGAAGTTAAACGCCAGCCGTAAAAAATAAAAAATCTTTTTTTTTTTGCAAAAATGATTTTTTGCCCCAATATTTTATTTTTACAAGGGTAACAGGAGAAATTGGACCCCAAAAAGTTGTTGTCCAATTTGTCCTGAGTACGCTGATATCCAATATGTGGGAGAAAACTACTGTATGGGTACACGTTCGGGCTCGGAAGGGAAGTAGTGACGTTTTGGATTGCAGACTTTGATGGAATGGTCTGGGGCGTCATGTCGCATTTGGAGAGCCCCTGATGCCCTAAAATGGAAATCCCCAACAAGTGACCCCATTTTGGAAAATAGACCCCACAAGGAACTTATCTAGATGTGTGGTGAGCGCTATGAAGCCCCAAGTGCTTCACAGAAGTTTATAATGTACAGCCGTTATTAAAACAAAAAAATAATTTTTTTTGTACAAAATGATATTTTCGCCCCCAGTTTTTTTATTTTCCCAAGGGTAACAGAAGAAATAGGACAAATTGCACAATAACTCTTGGGGTCCAGCGTACGCTGATACCCCATATGTGGGGATAAACTACTGTTTGGACGCATGGCAGAGCTGAGAAGTGAGGAGCACCGTTTGACTTTTTCAACGCAGAATTGGCTGGAATTGAGATCAACGCCATGTCACATTTGGAGAGCCCCTGATGTGCCTAAACAGCGGAAACCCCCCAATTCTAACTCCAACCCTAACCCCAACACACCCCTAACCCTAGTCCCAACCCTAACCACAAACCTAACCCTAACACACCCCTAATCCCAAACCCTAACCCTAATCCTAACTTTAGCGCCAACCCTAACCCTAACTTTAGCTGCAACCCTAACCCTACCCTAATGGGAAAATGGAAATAAATACTTTTTTTTAATTTTATTATTTTTCCCTTACTAAGGGGGTGATAAAGGGGGTTTGATTTACTATTTATAGCGGGTTTTTTATGATTGGCAGCTGTCACGCTAAAAGACGCTTTTTATTGCAAAAATAGTTTTTGCATCATCACATTTTGAGAGCTATAAATTTTTGCTATTTTGGCCCACAGAGTCATGTGAGGTCTTATTTTTTGCGGGACGAGTTGACGTTTTTATTGGTTCCATTTTTGAGCATGTGACGTTTTTTGATCGCTTTTATTTCGATTTTTTGGAGGTTAGAATGAACAAAAATCAGCAATTCAGAATTTCTTTTGGGGGAGGCGTTTATACCGTTCCGCGTGTGGTAAAATGATAAAGCAGTTTTATTCTTCGGGTCAGTACCATTATGGCGATACTCATTTATATCATTTTTTCATGTTTTTGGCGCTTTTATAGAATAAAAACAATTTTATATAAAAATAATTATTTTTGCATCGCTTTATTCTGCGAGCTATAACTTTTTTATTTTTTCGCTTATGATGCTGTGTGATGGCTCGTTTTTTGCGGGACAAGATGACTTTTTCAGCGGGACCATGTTTTTTATATCGGTCTTTTTGATCGCGTGTTATTCCACTTTTTGTTCGGCGGTATGATGATAAAGCATTGATTTTTTGCTTAGTTTTTTTTTTTTTTTAAGGGGTTCACTAAAGGGGTTAACTAGTGGGACAATTTTATAGGGGGGGTCGTTACGGACGCGGCGATACCAAATATGTGTACTTTTATTGCTTTGTTTTTTTTTTTATTTACAGGAAGAAGTGAATTTATTGGGGAATATTTTTTTTTTTTTTATTTATTTTGGATTTTTTTTTTTAAACATGTTTATTTTTATTTTTTTAAACTTTTTTTACTTTGTCCCAGGTGGGACATCACTGTTTTTGTCAATCGCTGGTGTGACAGTGTGCACAGCACTCTGTCACACCAGCGATCGCTCAGGCAGTGCAGCAGGCTTCTCAGTGCCTGCTCTCAGCAGGCACTGAGGAAGCCGCCTCCCTCCAGGACCCCGGCGCCATCTTGGATCCGGGTCCTGGGAGGGAGGAAGCCCTCAGAACAGCGCGATCACATCGCGATGCTCTGCGGGTCTCAGGGGGGCGCGCAGGGAGCCCCCACCCTGCGCGGATCCTCCCCTGTGCCCCCAGTACACCGCAATCATGTTTGATCGCGGTGTGCAAGGGGTTAATGTGCCGGGAGCGGTCCGTGACCGCTCCTGACACACAGTCATGGGTGTCAGCTGTGATAATCAGCTGACACCCGGCCGCGATCGGCTGCGCTCCCCCCGGGAGCGCGTCCGATCGCACTAGACGTACTATACCGTCCATGGTCATACGGGCCCAGGTACCATGGACGGGATAGTACGTCCGATGGCAGTAAGGGGTTAAGCTTTCTAGTTTTGATAAGATATACCTATGACTAAGGACATGTAATATCTGTCCGAAACGCGTAAGGTAGCCTTGCCTGTCATGATGATTTATTAATATGATTTTAAAACCTTCCTAATAAACGTGTTTTATCTTTTTTCACTAATTTTGGTGCTGGAGACTTTCTCTTTTTTCCTTGGACTTGAATTTATAGCACCAGTTGAACCGCACTGGACATCTCCTGGCATCAGACCGCTCATGGACTATATGGATATTGATATACTGTAGGCTGAATACTTTTTTCTTCTTTTTTGCTACTTACTAGCAAACATGCAATCCCTGCATGTGTTGCCACTGTCAAACAGCTGCGACACATGCAGCTGCGGGTCCTCAAACATATTTTTCGAGCACACCGAAGACACTCGGTTGGCACACAAGCATGCTTGGCTAACAACTTATCCGAGCACAATCGCTCTTCACTAGTGCCTAGATTACAGTTAGGACTGATATGTATGGCAATACTGTAGTGGGGAGGGTCCACTACATGTCTCCCAGAAGTGCAATGTCTCCAGAAGCACAAGCTGAGCACAATGTATTGGGCTAGCATATTTGAAAGTTTCACTCTGCAACACCAACTGTTGTTTTTGCCTGGAAAACACCAGTGAAGTTAAAACCGTCTCATCTATATAAGAATTCCTAGACAGGTTGTAATTTCCAAAATGGGATTATGTGAGCAGGGGTTCAATTAGGGGCTCTTCAAAAAGTGCCTGCAAACTATTTCAGGAAAATTTGGTGTTGAAAGTCAAACAGTGCTCTTTCCCTCCGAAGCTCTTATGAGTGACCAAACTGCATAAAACATATTGGGTGTTGCCGCATTCTTGGAACCATAACTGTACACCCCCAACCAATGACAAAATAACAAGGCCTTGGTGTATTTTTGGGGTTACCAATTCAATTATTAAATATTACTTTAAAACGTTCAGTTCATCTCAATCCCAATAAATAACATATTAAAATCACATTAAGACAAATATCAACCTATCGTTAGGTAGCAACCACCCACAAGCCGACTCCAGTTTCAACTGGAGAGGCCTCCAACAACACTGCCCTCTCAACCAAATTCTGCAGGCCAACATTAAAAATATATATAACCATATATCCGACAAATGCATCATATCCGATCTGTATAAATCTGATGAAAAACCCTCTAAATCCACATGCCTATATGACAAACTTATAACAGAACTCAGGATTTTCACCATACCCCTGTTTAAAACGTTTCCTGATCTTTTCCATAAAGCAAAGCTGATGTGGTGATCATGCTAAGCACAGGACCACCTGCATGAATAATTGAAATATCCGGCGCTGGCCATACGGCAGCTTGCTTAAATATTATACCCTTCAACTGATTAGATCTCATCCCTCTGACTCCAAACCAGAACAACGACACTTGCTCTTTATGAAACATCAAATTGACAGAATATGATATAGAGGCAGCTCTCACATGGGCCCAGTGGATGAACTAATGGCCCACAATCAACAATATCATCCTCCGAGTCTCTCAAAAACATAAAATTAATACAGAATTAGGTTAGGACTTATATAAATCTTAAAGCTATCTGACGTCCATCTGCCCAAAACCTTATGACTGAATGATCTAAACCTAAGGCAGTGGCCTCCGTTGCCTCCCCAATCTGGAAAGAATGGGAAGAGAACTTAAAACTATCCAAGCCTATAAAACCAAGAAAACGCCGTAAAACTGTCAAAAACTGAAACCTTGTCAAATGGGATAAATCCTTGTGAATAAATAAAGACTCTGAAACTGATGGTCTGAGCCTAATGTACTCCTTCAACTAAAAGATTGGACAGAACTTACAGTCATGGCCAAAAGTTTTGAGAATGACACAATGACACATGATCTGCTGCCCTCTGGTTTTTATGTGTGTTTGACAGATGTTTTTATCACAGACAGAAATATAATTGCAAACATATGAGTAACAAAAGCTTATATTGACAGTTAGAATGAGTTAATGCAGCAAGTCAATATTTGCAGTGTTGACCCTTCTTCTTCAGGACCTCTGCAATTCTCCCTGGCATGCTCTCAATCAACTTCTGGACCAAATCCTGACTGATAGCAGTCCATTCTTGCACAATCAATGCTTTCATTTTGTCAGAATTTTTAGGTTTTTGTTTGTCCACCCGTCTCTTGATGACTGACCACAAGTTCTCAATGGGATTAAGATCTGGGGAGTTTCCAGGCCATGGACCCAAAATCTCTATGTTTTGTTCCCTGAGCCATTTAGTTATCACCTTTGCTTTATGGCAAGGTGCTCCATCATGCTGGAAAAGGCATTGTTGATCGCCAAACTGCTCTTGGAGGGTTGGGAGAAGTTGCTCTTGGAGGACATTCTGGTACCATTCTTTATTCATGGCTGTGTTTTTAGGCAAGACTGTGAGAGAGACGATTCCCTTGGCTGAGAAGCAACCCCACACATGAATGGTTTCAGGATGCTTAACAGTTGGCATGAGACAAGACTGGTGGTAGCGCTCACCTTGTCTTCTCCGAATGAGGCGTTTTCCTGATGTCCCAAACAATCGAAAAGGGGATTCATCAGAGAAAATAACTTTACCCCAGTCCTCAGCAGTCCACTGCCTGTACCTTTTGCAGAATATCAGTCTGTCCATGATGTTTTTTCTGGAGAGAAGTGGCTTCTTTGCTGCCCTCCTTGAGACCAGGCCTTGCTCCAAGAGTCTCCGCCTCACAGTGCATGCAGATGCACTCACACCTGCCTGCTGCCATTCCTGAGCAAGCTCTGCACTGCTGGTAGCCCGATCCCGCAGCTGAAACACTTTTAAGAGACGGTCCTGGCGCTTGCTGGTCTTTCTTGGGCGTCCTGGAGCCTTTTTGGCAACAATGGAACCTCTCTCCTTGAAGTTCTTGATGATGCGATAGATTGTTGACTGAGGTGCAATCTTTCTAGCTGCGATACTCTTCCCTGTTAGGCCATTTTTGTGCATTGCAATGATGACTGCACGTGTTTCTTTAGAGATAACCATGGTTAACAGAAGAGAAACAATGATGCCAAGCACCAGCCTCCTTTTAAAGTGTCCAGTGGTGTCATTCTTACTTAATCATGACAGATTGATCTCCAGCCATGTCCTCATCAACACCCACACCTGTGTTAATGGAGCAATCACTGAAAAGAGGTTAGCTGGTCCTTTTAAGGCAGGGCTGCAATGATGTTGAAATGTGTTTTGGGGGATAAAGTTCATTTTCTAGACAAATATTGACTTTGCTAGTAATTGCTGTTAAGCTGATCACTCTTTATAACATTCTGGAGTATATGCAAATTGCCATTAGAAAAAGTGAAGCAGTAGACTTTGTAAAAATTAATATTTGTGTCATTCTCAAAACTTTTGTCCATGACTGTACTATCCTAAAGGCTGATGCATAGAACTTCTTGCTAATTAGTCAGTCTTAGATCTTCTAACAGTAACAAACACTAACTTATCACAAAGCCTCAAATCCAAAATAACAAGCTAGATAACGACTTAATAGGAGCAGTAAACTCACCAAATCAAAGAGCTGCAAAAAAGGCGAAAGCAAATACAGCCTGAAACAGGTAACCCTCATACATACGGTGATGAAGAAACAATTATGCATGACGCAATTAGTGATGAACGAGCATGCTCGCCACTACTCGGTACACGCCCGAGCATTTCACTGTTTGAGATGCTCGGAGCTCGCCGAGTATTTCCGGGGTTGCTCAGCGGGAGCTTGGGTCCCAGCCTTGCATCTTTGGCGCTCTTTAGAGAGCCAATGAACATGCAGGAATTGTCTGCCACACACTGTAATGTCGCAGCCTTGTTGGTTGTGGCATTACAGTGATAGGCTGGCCGCACAGCACCATCGGGTCTATATTAGACCTGCCACTGCCATGCTCATCACAGTCTACTCTGGAATCAGGCAGTGTAGTGAGAGTTGCTGCTGAACTAGGGAGAGATTTGCTGGGTTCTTACCTAGTGTAGGTATACCATTTATTATACACATATCCATCTCAACTAATAGTCCTTATGAGGACTAATCCAGCTGCATAGATATCAGTGCTAGGCAGGCAGGCAGTGTATGTAGCAGACTGCAGTGCATATAGCATGAGGGTCCATTCCAGTTCTGTCTGCTTCTGCTGCTTTTACAGATATTTATAGACATAGCCCCAGGTATCAGTGGCCAGGAACAATTTTTTTTGGATATTAAACCTAATTATTTGATTAAAAAGCAATACAGAGAACATTGTTTTTCTGCTCCGTTTGCATGTTGGCACTACAGAATACAGCCAGATCCTTTCCATATTACAGCGCTAGAAATCCATCTATTTAAAACAGTGGTTTGACGGTCACGCAGATAACATACTGTATAAGTGGGCTCAAAATTCTGACTTTCTAGCCTCCATTTAAATTTTGTTGCAGTGTGCTAGCGAAGTTATTGTCAGACACTAGTTTGCTGTTAAAAATAATTACCTACAAATGACAAATCAGACAATGATGAAGCGTTGTGGACAGCTCTGAAAGAGCATACAGATCTGTGGCTCTCACCGCTGAACCTACAACCAGGCATGGTTGGGTGTGACAATGGCCAGAACCTGGTGGCGGCTCTGAGGCGAGGCGAGCTCACACACGTACCATGCCTGGCCCATGTGCTTAACCTTATGGTTCAGTGGTTTCGCAAAACCCACCCGGAGCTGCCGTATCTGCTTGTCAAAGTACACCGCCTGTGTGCCCATTTTAGAAAGTCAGCTACAGCTTCCGCCGCCATTGATGTGCTTCAGCAGATTTTGCAGCTTCCTGCTCACCGACTAGTTTGTGATGTCCCCACACATTGGAACTCTACACTGCAGATGTTGGGAAGAATTTTTTTGAGCAGAACAGGGCTGTTGCTGACTACCAGCATCAATAAGGCCATTGGTATTCAGTTCAGTTCCACACATAAGACCTCAGAAGTCGACATGGATGTCAGACATATGTACCATCCTCCAAAACTTTGAGGACTCCATCAAGATTGTGAGCGGCGATGACACCATAATTAGTGTCACCATCCCGCTTCTCTGTTTTCTGAAACGCTCTCTGCTTACAATCAAAGAGGATGCATTGCAGGCAGTGCATGATGAGATGGAGCAAGGAACCACACAGAATGATTACACACAGCCCAGCCTCATCTTATTCCAACGTGGATTGGGTGACAATGAGGAAGAGGAGGAGGAAGAAGAACAGGAGCTAGTTTCATGAGCTATAGACTGTACTACCTGCACAATTGTCATACCATCTGTTCAGCGTGGATGGCCTGAGGACATGGAGGAGGAGGAGGAGAGCATGGTCAGTCATCCTCTTGTTGAGAACATGGACATCTTGCCTGTTAGCAGTCTGACACACATGGCTGAGTTTATGTTACGCTGCCTTTCCCGTGTCCCTCACGTTTTCCAAACTTTGGGTGACAGTCATTACTGGTTGGTGACACTTCTAGACCCACGCTACAAGGAGAACTTTCTATTTCTTATTCCAAGATGGACAGGTCTACTAAAATGGGGCAGTACCAGAAAACCCTTGTTGCGGAATTATTAAAAAAATTCCCATCCGAAAACGCTGGCGGCTCAGGTCACAGTTTGTTGGACAACCAAGGAGTACTGGCAAGAAAAACACAACTCCAATCCAGCAGAGGCAGAGGAACACTGTCAAAGTTCTGGGGGAGTTTTCGCAACCCTCTCATCGCACAGGCCCTGAGGTGCGGGTACTCTCACAAGGAGTGCAAAGTTTGGAAGGATGCTGAGGGAGTACCTTGTTGACAGTACCAACGTCCTCCGTGATTCCACTGTGCCTTATAATTATTGGGTATCCAAGCTGGACATGTGGCATGAACTGGCTCTCTACGCCTTGGAGGTCCTGGCCTGTATTGCCGCTAGCGCTTTGTCAGAGCAGGTTTTAGTGCCGCTGGAGGAATTATAACTGATAAGCGCATCTGCCTGTCAACTGAAAATGCTGACAGGCTGACTCTTATAAAAATAAACAATGGCTGGAATGGGCCAGACTTCTCAACACCACCGAATGTTAGCAGCGTAACATATACTCAAATCCAGTGTCTTTTTTTGGGACATCTATTCTCATGCACCTCTTCACACCCACACATGGGTATATGCTTCCTGATTTTGGTTATTTGCTGTTGTCCTACTCCTTCTCTTCATCCTCATCCTCATCCTCCACCACCATATCACCAGGGTGACCATGGTCCGTGATGCAACACCCACATAATTTTTTTAAAGGGTGTTTATGATGCCCATAAAAAAAAGTGGTATATAGTATGTTCATGTGTACCCCCCTGGGGTAAATGTTTGTCAGCCCATACACATTACAAGTATAGGAGACCTGCTCCTTTCTAATAGGAACATTTTTTTTAATGAGGCCCTTCTGCATGTCTCTTCAAAGGGGTATCGGGTGCGTCTAAATTTTGGCAGGCCTCAGATTCACTGCATAGGCAAACAGTATTGGAGACCCACTTCCTAATAACGGGAACATTGTTTTCAGGAGGCCCTCCTGTACATCTCTTCAAAGGAGTTTTGGGGTGCATCCAAATTTTGGGCAGCCCTCGCATTCACTGCATAGGCAAACAGTACGGGAGCCCACTTTCTAACAATCGGAACATTGTTTTCAGGAGGCCCTCCTGCACGTCTCTTCAAAGGGGTATTGGAGTGCGTCCAAATTTTTGGCAGCCCTTGCATTGCATTCACTGCATAAGCAAACAGCATGGGAGACCCACTTTCTAATAATGGGAACATTGTTTTCAGGAGGCCCTCCTGTACGTCTCTTCAAATGGGTATTGGGGTGCGTCCAAATTTTGGGAAGCTCTTGCATTCACTGCATAGGCAAACAGTATGGGAGACCCACTTCCTAATAATGGGAACACTGTTTTCAGAAGGCCCTTCTCCACATCTATTCAAAGGGTATTGGAGTGCCTCCAAATTTTGGGCAGCCCTTGAATTCACTGCATGGGCAAACAGTATGGGAGACCCACTTCCTACTAATGGGAACATTGTTTTCAGGAGGCCCTTCTCTATGTCTCATCAAAGGCGTATTGGGGTGCTTCCAAATTTTGGGCAGCCCTTGGATTCATTGCATAGGCAAACAGTATGGGAGACCCACTTCCTAATAATGGGAACATTGTTTTCAGGAGGCCCTTCTGTACGTCTCTTCAAATGGGTATTGGGCTGCGTCCAATTTTGGGCAGCCCTTGGATTCACTGCATAGGCAAACAGTATGGGAGACCCACTTCCTAATAATGGGAACATAGTTTTCAGGAGGCCCTCCTGTACGTCTCTTCAAATGGGTATTGGGGTGCGTCCAAATTTTGGGAAGCCTTGCATTCACTGCATAGGCAAACAGTATGGGAGACCACTTCCTAATAATGGAAACATTGTTTTCAGTAGGGCCTACTGTACGTCTTTTCAAAGGGGTATTGGGGTGCGTCCGAATTTTTGGCAGCCCTTGCATTCACTGCATAGGCAACCAGTATGGGAGACCCACTTCCTATTAATGGGAACATTGTTTTCAGTAAGCCCTCCTGTACATCTCTTCAAATGGGTATTGGGGTGCATCCAAATTTTTGGCAGCCCTTGCATTCACTGCATAGGCAACCAGGATGAAAGACCCACTCCCTAATAATGGGAACATTGTTTTCAGGAGGACCTCCTGTATGTCTCATCAAAGGGGTATTGGGGTGTGTCCAAATTTTGAGCAGCCCTTGCATTCACTGCATAGGCAAACAGTAAGGGAGACCCACTTCCTAATAATGGGAACATTGTTTTCAGGAGGCCCTCCTGTACGTCTCGTCAAAGGGGTATTGGGGTGCGTCCAAATTTTGGGCAGCCCTTGCATTCACTGCATAGGCAAACAGTATGGGAGATCCACTTCCTAAAAATGGGAACATTGTTTTCAGTAGGCCCTTCTGTACGTCTCTTCAAAGGGCTATTGGGGTGCGTCCAAATTTTGGGAAGCCCTTGCATTCACTGCATAAGCAAACTGCATGGGAGACCCACTTTCTAATAATGGGAACATTGTTTTCAGGAGGCCCTCCTCTATGTCTCTTCAAAGGGGTATTAGAATGCATCCAAATGTTGGGCAGCCCTTGCATACACTACATACGCAAACAGTATGGGAGTCCCACTTCTTAATAATGGGAACACTGTTTTCAGGAGGCCCTCCTCCACATCTAATCAAAGGGGTATTGGAGTGCCTCCAAATTTTGGGCAGCCCTTGAATTCACTGCATGGGCAAACAGTATGGGAGACCCACTTCCTACTAATGGGAACATTGTTTTCAGGAGGCCCTTCTCTATGTCTCATCAAAGGCGTATTGGGGTGCTTCCAAATTTTGGGCAGCCCTTGGATTCACTGCATAGGCAAACAGTATGGGAGACCCACTTCCTAATAATGGGAACATTGTTTTCAGGAGGCCCTTCTGTACGTCTCTTCAAATGGGTATTGGGCTGCGTCCAAATTTTGGGCAGCCCTTGGATTCACTGCATAGGCAAACAGTATGGGAGACCCACTTCCTAATAATGGGAACCTAGTTTTCAGGAGGCCCTCCAGTACGTCTCTTCAAATGGGTATTGGGGTGCATCCAAATTTTGGGAAGCCCTTGCATTCACTGCATAGGCAAATAGTATGGGAGACCCACTTCCTAATAATGGAAATATTGTTTTCAGTAGGGCCTACTGTACATCTTTTCAAAGGGGTATGGGGGTGCGTCCTAATTTTTGGCAGCCCTTGCATTCACTGCATAGGCAACCAGTATGGGAGACCCACTTCCTATTAATGGGAACATTGTTTTCAGTAAGCCCTCCTGTACATCTCTTCAAATGGGTATTGGGGTGCGTCCAAATTTTTGGCAGCCCTTGCATTCACTGCATAGGCAAACAGTATGGGAGACCACTTCCTAATAATGGAAACATTGTTTTCAGTAGGGCCTACTGTACGTCTTTTCAAAGGGGTATTGGGGTGCGTCCGAATTTTTGGCAGCCCTTGCATTCACTGCATAGGCAACCAGTATGGGAGACCCACTTCCTATTAATGGGAACATTGTTTTCAGTAAGCCCTCCTGTACATCTCTTCAAATGGGTATTGGGGTGCGTCCAAATTTTTGGCAGCCCTTGCATTCACTGCATAGGCAACCAGTATGAAAGACCCACTCCCTAATAATGGGAACATTGTTTTCAGGAGGCCCTCCTGTATGTCTCATCAAAGGGGTATTGGGGTGTGTCCAAATTTTGAGCAGCCCTTGCATTCACTGCATAGGCAAACAGTAAGGGAGACCCACTTCCTAATAATGGGAACAATGTTTTCAGGAGGCACTCCTGTACGTCTCTTCAAAGGGGTATTTGGGGGTGCGTCCAAATTTTGGGCAGCCCTTGGCATTCACTGCATAGGAAAACAGTATGGGAGACCCACTTCCTAATAATGGGAACATTGTTTTCAGGAGGCACTCCTGTACGTCTCTTCAAAGGGGTATTTGGGGGTGCGTCCAAATTTTGGGAAGCCCTTGGATTCACTGCATAGGCAACCAGTATGGCAGACCCACTTCCTAATAATGGGAACATTGTTTTCAGAAGGCCCTCATCTACAACTCTTCAAAGGGGTATTGGGGTGCGTCCAAATTTTGGGCAGCCCTTGGATTCACTGCATAGGCAAATAGTATTGGAGACCCACATCCTAATAATGGGAACATTGTTTTCAGGAGGTCCTCCTGTATGTCTCTTTAAAGGTGTATTGGGGTGCGTCAAAATGTTGGGCAGCCCTTGCATTCACTGCATAGGCAAATAGTATGGTAGACCCACTTCCTAATAATGGGAACATTGTTTTCAGGAGGCCTTCTTGTACATCTCTTCAAATGGGTATTGGGGTGTGTCCAAATTTTGGGCAGCCCTTGCATTTACTTCATAGGCAAACACTATGGGAGATCTAGTTCCTAATAATGGGAACATTGTTTTCAGTAGGCCCTCCTCTATGTCTCTTCAAAGGGGTAATCCAAATTTTGGGCAGCCCTTGGATTCACTGCACAGGCAACCAGTATGGGAGACCCACTTCCTAATAATGGGAACATTATTATCAGGAGGCCCTCCTGTATGTCTCTTCAAATGGGTATTGGGGTGCGTCCAAATTTTGCACCGCCATTGCATTCACTTCATAGGCAAACACTATGGGAGATCCACTTCCTAATAATGGGAACATTGTTTTCAGAAGGCTCTCCACTACATCTCTTCAAAGGGGTATTGGGGTGTGTCCAAATTTTGGGCAGCCCTTGGATTCACTGCATAGGTAAACAGCATGGGAGACCCACTTTCTAATAATGGGAACATTGTTTTCAGGAGGCCCTCCTCTACGTCTCTTCAAAAGGGTATTGGGATGTGTCCAAATGTTGGGCAGCCCTTGCATTCACTACATAGGCAAACAGTATGGGAGCACCACTTCCTAATAATCGGAACAGTGTTTTCAGGAGGTGCTCCTCTACGTCTATTCAAAGGGGTATTGGAGTGCTTCCAAATTTTGGGCAGCCCTTGAATTCACTGCATAGGCAAACAGTATGAGAGACCCACTTCCTAATAATGGGAACATTGTTTTCAGGAGGCCCTCCTCTATGTCTCTTCAAAGGGGTATTGGGGTGCGTCCAAATTTTGGGCATCCCTGTCACTCACTGTATACGCAATAACAGTCACACACCACATAGCCAGATAAGGTTGTAAAATGTTAAAATGACATTTCCCAGTAAATGCATTTGTCTTGGTTGAAAGCAATGCTAAAGTTCAAAAACTCATCAAAAACTTACTTGTGAACATAGCTCAAGGTGTGGAGGAGCATTTTTGTTTTTGGTTATTTATTTTGCCTTATTTACAAGTCATTACCCTGGAAAGGATGTTGCTTAACATATTTCTTAGGAAAATCCATTTTGGTTTCGTTTTTGTATGTTTTATTGTGAGTCTGTAAAAGTAGCGTAAGACTCTGACAGCATTGTTCACAGCAGTGACCTGGGAGTCGGAAATGCTTCCAGGGGTCTTCCCCATGCTGTTCCCATGTCACTTGAGCACTGATCCCATCGATTTCCGCAATTTCTAGTTCCTCTGCAGACCGCATGAGGTGGTGGGCGCCAGAAAAATGTTCGAGTTTCCAATAGACTTACATTGGGCTCGTTGCTCGGTTCGGGCGCATAAGCATTCCAATTTTCTCAACCCGAGCAACGAGCACTCAAGCATTTTAGTGCTCGTCCATCACTAGATACAATCATTTTCTGTAGCAGGCTAAAACTAATCGGCCTCCTGTCGTCCGGAGCAACCCTATCCTTTCTAAAACCCTTTGAAGATTCTTTAACCTGTAACCAACTAAGAAGTGGTCTAACGTTAAACCATTTTTTAAAAGATGCAGCTCCAACTAGCAGCTTAGAAATGTATCTAACTGATACATTTTTCCTAAAAAGAGTACCCAGAAATTCCAAAGCAACAATCAGTTCACCATTATTGCACAGGATTCTGCTCTCCTTGAAAACTGGCAACAGTAAGCACACGCTCTACAGTAACTTTGCCTTGTCTTGCTGGATAAAGACTGCTGAAAATACTGAGTTGTTAACTCTGTATTAGACTCCAGAGATGATTGGGCCATTATATACTTTCCTCGCCCACCATTGGAACCAACCTTTGGAATCTTGCCATCTGACAAGGGGAAGGAGAGTCAGCAATTACATTCTTTGAACCAGCAAAATGCCTAGCTTTTATCCAGATATTTGCTTTAAAATAACCAAAAAATAGATATCTTAAAAGGTTTAGCACCTCTTCTCTTTTTGAAGAAAGACAATTAACTGCATAAACAACCCATTGTTTTCAGTATTTAAAATAATTCTCCTATCCCTAAATGACTCACCCCAAATCACTAAAGCCACGACAACTGGTAACAATTCCAACAAAACTAAATTATTTGTTAACTCAGAATCAATCCAGTGCCCATCCAGTTATTCTGCACACCAATGGCAATTCCAAAAGGCTCCAACTTCTAACCACCGGCTGCATCAGTAAACAAACTCAGGGGATCGACTTCAATAAACTTCAACTGTCAAAGAGAATGACCATTAAAACTTGCTACACCATATTCTCAAATTCTCCTTCAGGGGCTTTGTAAGATGAATGTGAAAGTAAGGAGAAACCAGACCTGTTGTAGCAAAGTAGAATCTCCTCACAAAAAATCTGCCCATGGGAATTATTTGACTCGCAGAACCTAATATGCCCAGTAACAACTGTAGCTCCTTTATTAAAACTTTCCTTACTGAAAGAAATGTATTGTGTAGCCCAGCTACGCAGGCACACATAAAGTCCAGGAGAGTGCACAGGAAGGTAACAGCAACGCTTGATATTCATTCACTGTCACTCACACCTTCAGACACACCCATCTGATATATAGGAGGGAGTGACACGTGGCAGACGAAGTCTGTTTCCTGTCTGAGAGGAGCTCAGGACAGTGGTTAGTCAGTCAGCCAACCTAGGAGGGAGAGTAGTGGAATCTGGCTCCTGTCTACGGACGGATCAGTTCAGTGTCAGTCCAAGTGGGACTTAGAGGATACTGAGGGCTACTCAGCGAGCCCTAGAGAAAGCTGACCACGCCATTGAAAGTACAAGTGTTTATGTTAAGAGCGTGAAGCAGGGCGAAGGGCGCAGTGGAGAAGACAGAGCAGTGCTACAGGTATTGGATTACCTGCACTAAATGCCGGACACCGGGGTCCGAAGCGTTGCTACAGTTTCAAGCTTAGTAACAAGAAAACCGGAGGCATCTGGACTACAGGTCGCAGAGAGCAGCCCTAAGTGTCAATACGTAACCGGAGTCAGGTGGAACAGGGACTTTGAGTCAAGTGCACGACAAAAGTAAGGACTTAGTTTCATCACTTAGAAGGCTCCACCACAACGTTGGCCGGGCAGTACAGCTATTGAGAAAGCTGGAGATTCAGAGTTAACTTGCTTCAGGCAAGTTGGACTCACATGTACATTGAAGTTAAGGAGGCCTCTAACCTGCTCAGCTGTTACGGAATGTGCACTCTCCACCCCGACCAGCTCCCCGGGATCTGCTTGAACACCATCAGTAAAAGGTATGAAAAGGAACTACCTTGTGTGTGACTGAATTCTTACTACACCCTGCATCATCTTCATCATAGACTTCCAGGGACTCGTCTCACCTGTGGGAGACTTACTACCAAGCTGCCCCATAACATCCCCTGTGAAAGTCCTTAGAGCAGCGCTGGTACAATTTACCAGAAACCGCAGGTGGCGTCACGAACTACCTATCCTAAATAATCCCCTGTAAATATCCCCCATTGCACGACCGCCAGGGCCACGGACCGAGCCACCGCTACCAGTGACAACTCCCATAGACTTCTATGGGCTCGGCTCCGAGTACCCCATAGCCTTGGTATCCACAATTGTGGTGCGTGTCGATACAGTTCAAACAACATTATCCTAATCAATTTTTCTTTAGGTAAACAAAACTCCATTAAAACTGTGTCAATTATAATGCCTAAAAAATCCAACTGATTGCTTGTGTGAACTGTTTTTCCATAGCCAAAGGGACACCAAACACATTCATTACCCTGGAAAACTTATTCAATAACCTATAACAATTGTTAGAGCCTTCCTGCCAAAAAATAAAAAATCATCAAGGTAATGCAATATACCACCCTGTCCATTGTACTCCTTTAGCAACAACTCACTACAGAAAAGTCGAAAAAAACTCAAAATAAAAATACGACAATGTGAAACCTATAGGTAATGACTTATCAAAATAAAAACCTTAGTTAAACTGAAATCCTAATGAAATAAATCCCATGGGTCACACTGGTAGCAACCATAAAAGCCGATTTAATATCTGCCTTTGCTAACAAGGCCTAATGACCAAACTTTCTGAGCAAAATGAGTGCTGTATCAAATGACGCCCTTGACATATCCACTGAGTCATTTAATGCCGTCTTCAATGGATAACACAAATGATGTATTAACCTATAATTATTTGTAACAAAACCCAAGGGAGATAACTGAAAATTCTTACACTGCGGTGAAGAAAATGTGCCTTCCACCCTACCATCCTCCACCTCCTTGCCAATTTTTGAAAAAAAAAACCACCTTTTTATTCAAACTGACAGATTTTAGATTATCAGCACATGAGCAACCAACACCATCAAATTTCGGTAAAAAAATCTATTGGTAAACCCATTAACTAGTAGCTTTGCCTTCATGTGGTCTGGGTAAAACTCTAATCACATAAGAATTTTTTCCAACATCACCGATGTCAGCGCCTGTGACCACTGCCTCCTTTCAGCTAAGCTGCTGCTGTGAAGACTGATTAGCCTTTTTGAATTAATGGACCATGGCGTGTGCTCCTCTGCAAAAAAAACCCTCGTGCTTGTAGCGCAGTTTAACCGCCACTTACATTGAGCCTCATTAAAGGCAAAGCACAGTCACAAATGAAAAGTAGACCTTTGCTCTAGCATCAAGTTAATCCAAAGATTAAAATTTTTGTGACCCCATTTCATTGAAGTGTGCACCGCCAACTTTTTCCTAAACATATCATCCACTATATAATTGTCTAACTTTTCACTTCCATCTGTAACGGAAATCCTGCGTCGCTGATTGGTAGCGCCCGGCGGGATGCCATGCATATAGGATGGGATGGTGGGAGCAGAGTCATGTATATAGGATGGGAGGGTGAGAGCGGAGCCATGTATATAGGATGGGAGGGTGGGAGCAGAGTCATGTATATAGGATGGGAGGATGGGAATGGAGCCAAGTATATAGGGTGGGAGCGGAGCCATGTATATAGGATGGAAGGGTGGGAGCAGAGGCATGTATATAGGATGGAAGGGTGGGAGCGGAGCCATGTATATAGGATGGGAGGTGGGATCGGAGCCATGTATATAGGATGGGAGGGTGGGAGCGGAGCCATGTATAAAGGGTGGGAGTGGAGCCATGTATATAGGATGGGAGGGTAGGAGCGGAGCCATGCATACAAGGGTGGGAGTAGAGCCATGTATATAGAATTGAAGGGTGGTAGCAGAGCCATGTATACAGAATGGGAGGGTGGAGCGGAGCTATGTACATAGGATGGGAGGGTGGGAGCGGAGCCATGTATATAGGATGGGAGGGTGGGAGCAGAGCCGTGTATATAGGATGGGAGGGTGGGAGCGGAGCCGTGTATATAGGATGGGAAGGTGGGAGTGGACCCGTGTATATAGGATGGGAGGGTGGGAGCAGAGCTGTGTATATAGGATGGAGGGTGGGAGCGGAGCCGTGTATATAGGATGGGAGGGTGGGAGCGGAGCCGTGTATATAGATGGGAGGTGGGGAGTGGAGCCGTGTATAAGGATGGGAGGGTGGGAGCGGAGCCTGTTTATAAGGATGGGAGGGTGGGAGCGGAGCCGTGTATACGGATGGGAGGGTGGGAGCGGAGCCGTGTATACAGGGTGGGAGCGGAGCCGTGTATATAGGATGGGAGGGTGGGAGCGGAGCCGTTTATATAGGATGGGAGGGTGGGAGCGGAGCGTGTATATAGGATGGGAGGGTGGGAGCGAGCCGTGTATAAGGATGGGAGGGTGGAAGCGGAGCCATGTATACAGGATGGGAGGGTGGGAGCGGAGCAGTGTATACAGAGTGGAGGGTGGGAGGGAGCCGTGTATTAGGTGGAGGGAGGGAGCGGAGCCGTTTATATAGGATGGGAGGTGGGAGCAGGAGCCGTGTATAAGGATGGGAGGGTGGGAGCGGAGCCGTGTATACAGGGTGGGAGCGGAGCCGTGTATATAGGATGGGAGGGTGGAGGGAGCCGTGTATATAGGATGAGGAAGGGTGGGAGCGGAGCCGTGTATAGAATGGGAGGTGGGAGCGGAGCCGTGTTATCGGGATGGGAGGGTGGGAGCGGAGCCTGTATACAGGATGGGAGGGTGGGAGCGGAGCCGTGTATACAGGGATGGGAGGGTGGGAGCGGAGCCGTGTATATATGGGTGGGAGCGGAGCCGTGTATATAGGATGGGAGGGTGGAGGGAGCGTGTATATAGGATGGGAAGGGTAATGGGAGCGGAGCCGTGTATACAGGGTGGGAGCGGAGCCGTGTATATAGGATGGGAGGGTGAAAGGGGCGTTGTATATAGGAAGGAAGGGTGGAGCGGGCCGTGTATATAGAATGGGAGGGTGGGAGCGGAGCGGTGTATTGGATGGGAGGGTGGGAGCGGAGCCGTGTATACGGATGGGAGGGTGGGAGCGGAGCCTGTATACGGGATGGGAGGGTGGGAGGGGGAGCGTGTATATAGAGATGGGAGGGTGGGGAGTGGAGCCGTGTGTATAGGATGGGAGGGTGGGAGCGGAGCCGTTTATATAGGATGGGAGGCAGAGCCGTGTATACGGGTTGGGAGGGTGGAAGCGGGGAGCCGTGTTATACAGGGTGGGGGGAGCGGAGCCGTGTATATAGGATGGGAGGGTGCGAGCGGTGCCGTTTATATAGGATGGGGGGTTGGAGCGGAGCCGTGTATATAGGATGGGAGGATGGGAGCAGAGCCGTGTATACGGGATGGGAGGGTGGAAGTGGAGCCGTGTATACAGGGTGGGAGCAGAGCCGTGTATATAGGATGGGAGGGTGGGAGCGGAGCCGTGTATATAGGATGGGAGGTGGGAGTGGACCCGTGTATATAGGATGGGAGGGTGGGAGCAGGCTGTGTATATAGGATGGAAGGGTGGGAGTGGAGCCGTGTTACAGGATGGGAGAGTGGGAGCGGAGCCGTGTATTAGAATGGAAGGGTGGGGCGGAGCTGTGTATACAGGATGGGAGGGTGGGAGCGGAGCATGTATACAGGATGGGAGGGTGGAGCAGAGCCGTGTATACAGAATGGGAGGGTGGAGCAGAGCCGTGTATACAGGGAGGGGCGGAGCGTGTATATGGATAGGAGGGTGGAGCGGAGCGTGTTACAGGATGGGAGTGTGGTAGCAGAGCCGTGTATACAGGATGGGAGGGTGGGAGTGGAGCCATGTATACAGGATGGGAGGGTGGGGAGCGGAGGTTGTATATACAGGATGGAGGGTGGGAGCGGAGCCATGTATACAAGGATGGGAGGGTGGGAGCAGAGCCGTGTATACAGGATGGGAGGGAGGGAGCGGAGCCATGTATACAGGATGGGAGGGTGGGAGCAGAGCTGTGTATACAGGATGGGTGGGTGGGAGCGAGCCGTGTATACAGGATGGGAGGGTGGGAGCAGAGCCGTGTATACAGGATGGGAGGGTGGGAGCGGAGCGTGTATATAGGATGGGAGGGTGGAAGCGGAGCCGTGTATACAGGATGGGAGGGTGGGAGCGAAGCCGTGTATACAGGATGGGGGGTGGGAGCGGAGACGTGTATACAGGATGGAGGGTGGGAGCGGAGCCGTGTATTCAGGATGGGAGGGTGGGAGAGGAGCCGTGTATACAGGATGGGGAGGAGCCGTGTATATAGGATGGGAGGGTGGGAGCGGAGCCGTGTATACAGGATGGGAGGGTGGGAGCGGAGCCGTGATATAGGATGGGAGGGTGGGAGCGGAGCGTGTACACAGGGATGGGAGGGGGAAGTAGAGCCGTGTATATAGGATGGGAGGGTGGGAGTGGAGCCGTGTATATAGGAAGGGAGGGTGGGAGCGGAGAGCCGTGTATATAGGATGGAAGGGTGGGAGCGGAGCCGTGTATAAGATGGGAGGGTGGGAAGCGGAGCCGTGTATATAGGATGGGAGGGTGGGAGCGGAGCTGTGTTATAGGATGGGAGGGTGGGAGCGGAGCCATGTATACAGGATGGGAGGGTGGAGCAGAGCCGTGTATACAGAATGGGAGGGTGGAGCAGAGCGTGTATACAGGGAGGGAGCGGAGCCGGGTAATGGATAGAGGGTGGGAGCGGAGCCGTGTATACAGGATGGGAGTGTGGTAGCAGAGCCGTGTATACAGGATGGGAGGGTGGGAGTGGAGCCATGTATACAGGATGGGAGGGTGGGAGCGGAGTTGTGTATACAGGATGGGAGGGTGGGAGCAGCATGTATACAAGGATGGGAGGGTGGGAGCAGAGCCGTGTATACAGGATGGGAGGGAGGGAGCGGAGCCTTGTATACAGGATGGGAGGGTGGGAGCAGAGCTGTGTATAAAGGATGGGTGGGTGGGAGCGGGCGTGTATATAGGATGGGAGGGTGGGAGCGGAGCCGTGTATTCAGGATGGGAGGGTGGGAGTGGAGCCGTGTATAAGGATGGGAGGGTGGAGCGGAGCCGTGTATATAGGATGGGAGGGTGGGAGCGGAGCGTGATATAGATGGGAGGGTGGGAGCGGAGCGTGTATATAGGATAGGAGGGTGGGAGCGGAGCCGTGTATACAGGATGGAGGGTGGGAGCGGGGCCGTGTATAAAGGATGGGAGGGTGGGAGTGGAGCCATGTATACAGGATGGGAGGGTGGGAGCGGAGCGTGTTAAGGATGAGGAGGGTGGGAGCGGAGCCGGTATAAGGGTGGCGGAGCGTGATATAGGATGGGAGGGTGGGAGCGGAGCCGTGTATATAGGATGGGAGGGGGGAGCGGAGCCTGTTATAGGATGGGAGGGTGGGAGCAGGAGCCGTGTATAATGGATGGGGGGTGGGAGCGAGCCGTGTATACAGGATGGGAGGGTGGGAGCGGAGACGTGTGTTAAGGATGGGAGGGTGGGAGCGGAGCCGTGTATATAGGATGGGAGGGTGGGAAGCGGAGCCGTGTTATACAGGATGGGAGGGTGGGAGCGAAGCCGTGTATACAGGATGGGGGGGTGGGAGCGGAGCGTGTATACAGGATGGAGGGGGGGAGCGGAGCCGTTGTATTCAGGATGGGAGGGTGGGAGGGAGCCGTGTATACAGGATGGGATGAGGAGCGTGTATATAGGATGGGAGGGTGGGAGCGGAGCCGTGTATACAGGATGGGAGGGTGGGAGCGGAGCCGTGTATTCAGGGTGGGAGCGGAGCCGTGTATACAGGATGGGAGAGTGGGAGCGGAGCCGTGTATACAGGATGGGAGAGTGGGAGCGGAGCCGTGTTACAGGATGTGAGGGTGGGAGCGGAGCCGTGTATATAGGATGGGAAGGTGGGAGCGGAGGCCGTGTATACAGGATGGGAGTGTGGGAGCGGGAGCCGTGTATAAGGGTGGGAGCGGAGCCGTGTATATAGGATGGGAGGTGGGAGCGGAGCCTTTGTATACAGGATGGGAGAGTGGGAGCGGAGCCGTGTATACAGGATGGGAGGGTGGGAGCGGAGCCGTGTATACAGAATGGGAGGGTGGGAGCGGAGCCGTGTATATAGGATGGGAGGGTGGAGCGTAGCCGTGTATACAGGATGGGAGGGTGGGAGCGGAGCCCTGTTATAGGATGGGAGGGTGGGAGAGGACCCATGTATACAAGGAGGGAGGGTGGGAGAGGAGCATGTATATAGGTTGGGAGGGTGGGAGCAGACCCATGTATATAGGATGGGAGGGTGGGGAGCGGGAGCCATGCATTACAAGGATGGGGGTGGGAGCGGAGCCATGTATATAGGATGGGAGGGTGGGAGCAGAGCCATGTATATAGGATGGGAGGGTGGGAGCGGAGCCATGCATACAAGGATGGGAGGGTGGGAGCAGAGCCATGCTATAAATAAACTACATACATATTCTAGAAACCCGATGCTTTAGAATCGGGCCACCATCTAGTCATATAATAACTACCTGCTCCTGCCAAAATTTCTATTTGCTTCCAATATGATGACCATATTTGGAAAGGACCTGAACATTTTTCAGGACACTTCTCTCCCAATAAAGATGAAATAATGCAAGAACGCCTGCAACCAATTATTAAATGACTTTACAACACTTTTTATCTTCTCTTCCTTCACCTCTCTTCCTTCATTTTTATAAAAAATCCTAGTAAACTGTCAGTAGGGAAAACAAATCAACATATTAATTTCACCAAATTTTTTCTTTGACTGGAGTCAAGAAATGAAAGCCCAGTGGTGTGATTTTGCAGCACACTTTGAAGCACAGATCTGCCATACTAGAGCCAAGACTTCTGACTGGCACATTCAAATGACCAACATTAAGTTGATTAAATTCAGCAAAATTTCAACCACAATAAATGGCAGGATTAACCATGCAGCTGCAGCCCTGCCACCCACACAACCTATGTTTTCGTTAAGCTTTGTGGCAGGGTTACCTTGTGCTGATTTTAGCTAGGTCATCAAGGCTTTTGAAAGACATCAACATGTTACACTACCAGTCCCACTATCCATGGGACTACTCCCCCTCACCCTTCAGCTGATCTGCTAAAGAAAAACCCTCAGCACACTGTGCTCCTGACATCTCAGGTACTGGTGGGTCCAGCTCCACACTCTGCTTCGCTCCACCTGAACCTTCCGCTTCATGACACGTACCTCAGGTAGTGAACCGGATCTTCAGTCGCCTCCTCTACTTTTCCGGGACTCTAGAGGTGAATAGCAATGGCGCTGCTTCGGGTCTTCTTCATTAACCTCTGACCAACAACCACTGCATTGTCATCTTTTCTCACCACCTCTTCTGTTCTTCTTTCTGATGTCGCAGTGACAACTTCCTCATGCGCCGCACTGAGAGTGGAAAGTGGGGCTTCATTTTCCTGCTGGCATCTTTGGAGCAAGTCCTCACCCACCACTCTCCAAAGCTTTCCTCAGCAGTTGAGTCAAAATGTCTTCCATCAGAAAGACAATGTTCTTCTTCAGGATCCTAAAGTAAACTGCCCGGAACTAACTGTGCAGTGAGGGGGGGGGATAAGTAGCTGTGTTTGAACCTGTCAAAATACCCCCTTGCCAATTAGCAGAAGCTAATCACGTGACCCCAGGAAATAAATCACCTGTAAATGACAAATCTTATAACTAGAGATGAGCGACTTTGCCTCCGGGAGGGTCGAGTCGGGTTTCGGACCACTCGACTTTATTCAAAAGTTGAGTCGAACGAAATCGCCGACTATGGGCAAAGTCAGAGTTC